>VYXH01001839.1:399779-473352 GCA_013397275.1 Burhinus bistriatus
GGGGGGGGGGGGGGGGGGGGGGGGGGCGGGGTGGGGGCTGGAAGCTTATCTCCATCCCGCAGTACAGCACCGTGCTCACATCCCCCTAACTGGGCTCGACCATGGACACAGCTGGTGCAGTGCCCTGCCCTGGGGGTCTGGTCGGCGGGAGAGCGGTCCCACACTAACCTGGTGCATCCACCACTGGCTGCCGGTGGAAGCCTTGGGTATGCTGGCCGGCACCTCAAAGGCCAAAGAGCTGCTTCAGGTCGCCAGCAATTCACGGCACAGCTTCCTCTCTATTCCCATTGCTATGGAAATTGTTTCTTGAGGCAGCCCTAATTTTCCTTTCATCAATCAATTAGGGTCAGGCTTTGCACTGGGTTGTTTGTTTCCCCAGTGCTGCTACATTTTATATTATTTTCTCCATGACAAATTAACCACAGCTGGACCTGTCTTGAATTGCTAAGGATGCTCTTATATAAAGTGAAGAAAAAAAGGAAAAAAAGACATAGTAAGCATGAGAAACAGGAATAAATTGATATTTTGAAGGGGAAGGAGTGGAAATAACAGGGACATGACAGCTGTCCAAGGAAGAGGATGTCCTCTGGTTGCCTGTCTAGTCAGGTCACACCATGTCCCAGGGTCAGGCAGGCTAAGAGTGTGGTGCAAACTCCATAGCTCCTGCGTGTATTAGTGGTGACACTCCTTGTTATGCTGAGCTATGTAACCTTCCAGGAGCTTTGTGGAAAAGTCCAGTAATGAGGCTCTCCCTTATCCCTTTACCACAGACTCAGTCAAGCCAAGACTCCTGTGTTCTACGTAGGGACATATCCTCTCAAGGAATAAGAAAAGGGAGGGTGGGGGGGAAAAGTTCTTTTTTTGCTACTATAACAATCTGGTACCAGGAGCTTTGAAATTCTCACATCATGTGCTCCTTTAGTTCAAACAAACTTGCTTTACATTTCCCTCTGCCTTCCCCCACCTTCTATGCTTCGTTGCCGCAACAGTCTCCCATAATACATTAGCAGATTAAAAATAACCTTCTGCCACCCTTCATCTACTTTGGCCAATTTAAAACTAGACAAACTAGCCTAGGCACTGCGGAGCAGAGGAAACAACATGTGCACGTGTGCGTGCATATGGGCTCTGACCTAAAGAGAACAATTCTAATAGCAAGAGGCAAGAGGTTATTTTTATTTCCAAGATCTCTGATTTTGCACCTCTGCCCCCCTTTTCTGCTACTTTTTTTTCTCTTCTGCTAAGACAATCAGCCAAAGGTCCAGAAAAGTCATAATTACAGTTATTGTGTGACAGGAACAATGATTTATGAACGAAGGGATGCAAAAAAGCCCCGTCAATGCATTCATCTTTCCAGAACCAATTGGGTCCTAATGATTAAAGCTGAGTGAGCAGCTGGGACACCTACACGCAGACAGGCAGAGCTTTGTTTGGAATTGACCCTGGGTGCAGATGTGTCTTGAAGATGGGTGTGAAAAGGTCTATTAACTGCCAGCTTGCACTCCCGCCTCTGTATGGAGTATTTTGAGAGGACCTTTGATTCAGAAGTGTCAGCAAGAGAGCGAGCACAACACCACGTGCAGAACCTGTGAGTTGGGCATACATGCTGGCGAGGAAAGATGTAAAGAAGCTGAGGAATATAGGGTCTTGGAAATGTCAAGGAAATGTTAATATGGGTGTTCTTGCAAAACTAAAATAACAACAATGCCTGTATAGCCAGGAGGAGGTTGAAGAGGAGCAAAAAACCCTGTGAGACATGGGAGAAGACGAGTTGGGAGCTGCGTCCTCTGCCCACCTAACGGCTGAACAGCTCAGGGCATCTGAAGTCCGGCTGTGCAGAGGGAAGACGAAGAAAACTGGACAAGAGCAACCCCAGCACCCTGCTGGCATGTGACACTCGCCTGTAGAAAGGGCCACATAGCTGGGTCATGTAGCCAGGCAATTGCCGTCCCAGCTGACAGTCAGGGCTGGTTTTCCCCTGTTGTACATCTCATTATTCACACAAAATGTTTTGTGTAGCAACTGAAGATATAAATCCCTTTAGCAAGGATTTGGAACAGGTTTTTCTCGAATGTTTAATAATTTGCTGCAAAGATCATTTGTGCTGGTTACTAAGCAGTGTTAACGGGGTTCAATCAATCTAGCAACTGGGCTGGATGACAAATTATAGAAATTTCTGGGTAACCTGAGCTGACACAAAATCTGTTTCCCCATTGTGCTCCCTTGAGCACATGCAAAAATCAATAGCTAAGAAAGCACTTCAATGCCTCTGTCCCCACGTGAACTCCATTTTTTTTCCCAGCTGCTACTCATTTACCTACCAAGGCAGCCAGATGCTTTCCTGAGGATCACTGCCAATGTTGCATCATCAAAGGTGAAGTGATGTCAAGACACTGCAGAGTACGTGCTGAGAGACTGAGCTTATTCAGGAACCCTGCTTTGTTTCCCGGACCTTCACACACATCTGTACTTATTCACCCATGCACATAATGCTAAAAGAGCAGCTGTTACAGGGAGAACCATCTCCTCAAATTGATGCATCCCGTCTGCTTTCCCCAGCCCACACCTTCTGCCTCCCTCCTTCTGTGAGATGCACCAAATTCAGAGCAGACAAAACAACCCCTATTGGACCTATCCAATAACTGAACTTGATCATCAAGGCATCCCTGCCAAACCTGTAAAGCAAGGAGTGTTTGGAGGCTTGCTTTCTTCTCTGACTTGATATATAGCTGTTAATTGTAGGTGGGAAAACACAACGTCTTGTTAGACAAGTCCTGGAGCACTCTCTCATACTGCTGCATGGTTGCATCTCTGGCGTAAATCAAGGATCCTAAGCTGATCTAATGTCTTTCTTATTTATTATGGAGTGTTTTTAATGATTTTTTTAGTATCGTTGTTGGTTTTACCCTTCATCTGAATTTGAAAACCGTTCCAGGCAATGGAAGATTGAACAAAAACTTTGAGATTGATGAATTTGTTTGGTTTTGTGGGAGGAGATAAAGGTCATTTCACTCTGACAATTGTACTTTTAGATCCTCTACTTAGTTAGTCAGTAATTTTCTTTAAGATTTAAATACTCTCCAGGATGGAATTAAAATTGTACTTTTCAAATTTAGTGCACATTAGGACTTTTAAAATCTCCAGTGACACACTAACTTGGGGAAAATGCTCATTAATATCTGTTATTTTCTTACTATCAATAATTCTTAAGGCCTGTTCCTGTGGAACTATGGGTAAAATGCTTAGCGGCAATTTCCTCAGAGCACTTAAAATCATTAGGGTGGCAACAGAAAACAGTTATAGCCTTGGCTTTTTTGATTTGCTCTGCCAAATCATTTAGCAAAAAATATCAGCATCAAGATGGGAGCAGTCATCTCCCATTCCCCATCTTTGCAGCTCTGAACCAGTAACTCCCATGTTTCCTGCATGTAGGGACCAATTATTTTGTGTTATTATACATTCTTTTAAAATTAAGCCTTACGCTTCGTGCATGACAATTTTGACATGATATTTCTCAGCTTTTAGCGCTACTGAACAACAAGTAGAGTTCCCAGCAGCACCGCCTTGGACAGCCCTGCTCGTGGGCAGAAGGTGGGGAAGCAGCTCTCTGTTCAGTACCTTGGGAGGGCAGTGGCCGTTGAGGTGGGGGAATGAAGAAGACATGCCCACCTGTCCCACCACTTTCCTGTCCAGATAAATCCTCCAGCTTGACTGGAGTTGTTGGAAACCCGGTCTCCATGCCCACATGGATCACACTGCAGACTTGGGGTTTAATTCTCCTGGACAAACCAGAGTTTTTGCTCCTGGTGGGCACTCCTGTGCTCTCTTTCTCCAGCAAGCAGCCCCAATTCAGGAAATTTTTTCCACTATCAACCAATTGGTCCTGGGGTCCTGAGGAGCTGGATGATGAAATGCCTGATCCATGGCTGTCCACAGTCACATACTGCTTCCTCTCTGAAACAGAGTGCTCCAGCACTAACATCCATGTATTTATTTAACCATGGGCTAACTTTTTGTCTGTTTTCTCTAAGTTGTTGTGGGTTTTGTTTCCAGTAGGCGTATTACTTGATTAATGATCTTTCTGTTAACACTTGCTCATATTCCATATGGGATCTTCTTGGGTTATCTAAGTGCAGAAAATACTTAAAACAATGTTTTCTCTCAGCTCAGCTCTGTTTTTAATAGCACAATTTATTTCTCCCAACCCCACCCCCAAAGAAAAAAGAGCCTTTTCTAGCTTGTACAAACTGACATTGAATGTTACTTCTGAATCATGTTGTCACCTTGTGCAGTATTCCAGGAAAACAAAGCATGGACAGGCTCTGTCAGGAAGGGTTTTGTAATGTATTTATCATTTCTCTTCTGCCTAGATTAAGGGCTATATTTTGTGATGTAGATGAATTGGTAGACCCCATGTCTCTGAAATCATATCAGGTATTCAAAAGAGGGAGGCTGCTTTTCTTTCAGCCAATGATAATAGCACTTTTCTGGATGCAGGTCGAAAAACATTTACATCAGTGTAAATAAGCAGTGTGTAACTATAAATAAAGAACACATGTAATAAAATGTTATCATTGAAGTTGAAATTAAAATTGAATCCTGCCAAGCCCTAAACATAGATCATGATAGAAAAATCCAATACACCTTTTTTTTTTTTGGAGGTGCTGTAATTATAGGCTAGGTAAAGGAAAAAAAGATTATACAGCAAACATAATTCATAATGATTTCAGTAACATTTCTGATGTAATGCCGTGAAAAGAATGACTACTTGTGTATGGCATCTACATGCGCATCTACATCTTGCTACTCCTAGAGGTGCCACCTGCAGCCCTTCCCTTTTAACCTGAGCAATGCCACAGGCTGTTTGACCGCAGGCTGGATGACCACAGACCTGTTTCCAAAGAGGATGCAACGGTGCCTGCCGGGTGACTCCTGCCAGGGCTGTCCCCCAGCCTGACCCCCTGCAGCCTGGTCCCCCCACCCAGAGGAACCCCTGATGTAAGACCCAAAGGCAAAGTGGGAAGAAGTTTCCAAACGTGTGGAGAAGCCCCATGCAACCAAGAGCTGGGTGATCACTTGCAAACCATGACATTTGTAGAACATCAATTCAACACAGTACCTAAACGTAATTTTGTGTTTACAAAGACCTTCTGGGATGCAATCCTGTTGAAATTGCTCTGAAATCTTAGTTTTGTTTAACTCATCCTTTGACTTGGGTGGTAAGGATGTTTCAAAGGCTGTGAAAGGAAGGAGTATTTCAGATGTGACCTCAAAGCTTCAGCTAAGCTTGGAACAGATGTAACATTTCAAAGTGGGAAATGATTGGGAGCTACAGCCGTGCCATCTGAGTGTGTGCGCAGCTAAAGACTTTGTACCACAACACTTTCAGAATGGTACTCGCCACTTAACTCCTCTTCACGGTTGGACTTGGTGACTTTAAAGGTCTTTTCCAACCTAAATGATTCTATGATTCTATGACAGGGGGTTGCGGCATGGGACCACCCCTCAATGGATTCCCACCTGCTGCCCATGCACCTCTGACCTGCCGCAGCTAAGAGATGCCTCTCACCCCAACATGGGCTGTCCTGGAGGGATCACTCTTGGCACAGGTCCCACTTGTCCTCCTTGTCTCTGGGCCAGTAGAGCTGGCCTCCACTCCTTTCTTGCAGGCAGTTTATCCACACTGTAACTAACCGCTTGCTGAATAATGGTTTTGCAGAGAGAGATAAATTAAGAAGCCTTAGGGTGGAGGGCTATGTTGACTGTGCCTAAAACACTTTCAACTTGAAGAAAGTTACTGCTTTCTTGAGGGGGTTTGGTCTGAGTGCTGTGCCCTCCACTGGCAGAGCAGGAAAAAGCTTTGTATCCACTGGGAGCACGGACCAATGTGGAAAAGTGCAGGTGGGCTGAGAAACGTCCTCAGAGCTGTTCATGCCAAAGCAGACAGCATTCCCTTTAAGTTACCGGGAGTGGAGTCTCTTGTTGCCACTCTGGAAAGCAAGGCTTGAGGCCAAAAGCAATTTCTTGTACTTCAATAGCTGAAAATAAAGCTTTAAAAAATAAGAACATGTCAGGGAATTAAATGAGAACCACAAATTTAGCAGGGCTAGTGATTGCCCAGGAGAATATTGAGGAGAAATGTATAGAAAAGAGGGTTTTTGAGGCACAGTTAAGTGAATTACTGGTCCCATCCATAACATCTGTTACAGTCCTGGCTGCTGGGTATTTACTTTCAAAGAAATCAGCTTCCACCGCTGTCTGCTGAGGAGCCCTAAATCAGGTGTGCAGATGCAATTACTGAAAATGAATCTGTCGGAGCAAATCTCACGTAATCAAGGAGTTCTGTTTGGGCTCCCCTCTCAAACCCATCTTTGCCTCAGGGCTAACCTAAACCAATGTTCCTCAAACCCATTGGGAGTGAGCAGTTACAGGTATGAGGCAGATGAACTAAGAAGGTTAATGAAACTTCAAACTGTTTGCCAGGACCTGGTAATGGTATCTGGGAGCCATCCATCCACAGGGAACATCAAATGGTGTTATCTTGGGATCTCCATAAAAAAGATCAGGGTTATTTTAGTGCCAAATAGCAGACACAGCCTGATGCCATTGCAGAAGCACCAGCAGCCCCCAATGGACCACATATGTCCAGAGCTTCTTGCACCTTCATCCACTAGCAGCTACTTGTTTTGGCAGGGCATCAGTGCCCAGTGCGTGACATGATTTGTAAAGTGAGCATCGCTGAGGAACAGGCTTGAGATCTTTGTTTGCTCCTCTGACCTCAGCTGAGTGCCTTGAGTCTCTGAGCAAAGAGGTCTTTCTTCATTTAACTAGATGTCTATTTAATTGTGTCTTCCTTGTTACAGATGGGATTCCCCCCAGTTTGTCCTTTCTCTTTGACCTGTGGTGCAAGTTTCTGTAGGAAAGGCTGTACAGCTCAGATGAAAATACTCACATAAAAGTTTAGGTTTGACAAAGTTTTCCAACTTTTTTTAAAAGATGTTAGGTTTTGGTTCTTTATTCAAGTTTGGGCAAGGGGGAAAATTTTAAATGTAAGTTTTATATTTCACAAGAAAAAATTATATTTTTCTTGCTTTTCTAAAAAAATCCTACTTTCAGCTTTCAATTATTTAATCAAATATTTTGATTCCCCTCTGTACTCTGGACATTTGGTCTATATGAGGCGACGCTGTGTTTAACCTTGCTAGCACTGAAGGCAATAAAATTTAAAATGAATAGGTGAAAAGGGACAGTAAATCCCTGTTGCAGAATTATCTGGTAGGCCCCGAGTCGTGGGAAGATATCGGCAAAGTAAAATTTATTTAATATTGATGAATGTGACAGTAATGCACCTGGAGAGAAATAACAACAATCAACATAGATATTTAGAAAAGATTAATATAGAAAAATACCTTGGGGTTATAGTGGGTAATGAAGAGCGTAAGAGCTAACATTGCGAGGAGGGCGATCACTGTCCCAGGGTGTAAAGAGGGATCTGTTGTGTGACAAAAAGGGAGTGATGAGTGCAGCATTATGCAGCCTGGGTAAGGCCAGAGCCGGAGCACGGCACGCATTTTTAAACCTCACTTTCTAAAAAGGACAGTGGAAAGGGGCAGAGGACTTAAAGATGGGCAGCAGGAATGGTGAAGGAACCCGTGTGTGACAGGCATGATGAAAAGCAATTCACAGGACAGGAGGGAGCCCCAGCTCGCACTGGGAGGAGCACTAATATTTGTGAGCCATTAGGATGGGCCTTCCCTGCAGCAGAGGCAGTAAAAGGATCTTGCATTAAGAGTGGAACAAACCCATTTAGATCCAAGAGAAATGACTTAATAATAAAGACTATTACACAGGCAATCGAATAAGCTGTCTTGTGAGCAACTGAATATGAGTCACTATCGGTAGAAGGTTTCCAAGGCGAGACTGGAAAACGTAGCAGCGGGATTACCATAGAAAAGGCCTCTCAGCATCATTCGAGCACAGCTGATCCAAAAGGTCCCTTGATGTTGTTTTCATCTGTGTTTCTGGGATCTCACAGGCTGCAAAAAAATTACTCCACACGCAGCAGAAGAAGCATTACACCCAGTTTATTAATTAAATCCATCTGCCACAGGCGATAAGCCTACATCATGATTGGGACAAAAGGTCCAGCCCTACAAGCCTCACCCCAGCTGTCCCATCTGCTTTACAAGCATTTGCAAGAGCAGGTCCAGAAGCTGGAGACGCTGCGTTCGGAGTCATCTGCAGAGGTGGCTTTTACCACACGCATTTGCAAAGGAAGCTGGCACAGCTCCTGTCTATTTTGAAACGTTTGCTTCTGGAATTTGCAATGCTTGTACCAGTTAAATACTAAATTATCATAAATGTAGTTTACATGTTTCCCAAATAAGGGAATGCAAGTGGAGAAGAGAGTTTCCGAATGTTCATATTTCCAAATTAAAGGAATGTAAATGAGCCTGCTGTTCAATTTAGTGTGTAATGTGTTATTTCACGGTTGTCTCCTTGATATTACAGGCCCTTTTTACATTAGGCAATGTCACATCCCACCCAAATCACCATGAGATAAAGATGTTCCCCTTTAAGGTAATAAAGGACAGTGACAATAATCCAACAGAGAAAACAGCATGCATACTGATTTGTTACAAATGCACCATCTCTCTCTGGAAATACTCCACTGTGTCCCTTCCACCACAACATGCAGCATTGCGTCAAAAAGCCCTTCATGGAGAGGCTCCCATTGACTCCTCATCCCTTCCTCCAGCACCCCACACCTTACTGAGGAAGTAGCCGCTTCAGCTTCCCATGGAGTGGTCCATCTCCTGACGGCACAGGCGTGATACCCGGGAGCACAGCTCAGCCTGCTTCTCACCAGAGGATTTCTGCTCTGCTCGTTTTCCTTGTGTCCTTATAGCCAAGTAGAGGGAAATTATAGGATGGCTCAAAAATCATTCATTAAGAGGTGGTGACAGCTGTTCCCTCCCACCCTGGTTATCTTTAAAGGAAAAGCGGGTGCTGTGTGTAGCGTGGTTAAAAGGCCAGTGGGAGGAGAGCAAGGGAATGATTTGTTAGACTTTAAGTCAATCATAGCTCAGCCTGGACAACCATATAACACCTTTACTTCTACCAATAGGTAAAATTTATAGTGCTGTTCACTGGAAAGTGAGATGTTCCCACAGGGTGAGGGGAAATCTTGAGAGATTCCTATTCATTTAAAGGGAAATATGTTGCTCTTTGCTCTTGCCTCCTCAGCTTTACTCTCCAGCAGACAGCCCTGTAAATCTGTGTCGGTGACAGCCCTTTGGTGGTGTAGTGAAGCAGAGAGAGCATCCCGAAGGCACAGTGGTTTAGGGACCAGGCAGGGGAGCTCGCCCTTTGCTGCTCGTGCTAAGGCCAGCACTGCAGGGCTGCTCCCATCCCTGCTGCAGCCTCAGGGTTTGTCCAGGTGGCTGAGGACAGCCCGGACAGCCTCTCTGGCCGTTTCCTCACCTCTCTGAGCTGCAGGACCTCTTGAGGTGCCCACAACACCAGGGGTATCGCAGCTGCCCCCCTGCTTACCCCCAGTACACCACGGCCACCTCTCTGCAAGGGCCTGAGGAAAGTGGGACAGGAGCTTCAGGTGCCCTTTGCATTACAGCCACTGACTCTCTTCTGCTACTCACACTGTCCCTCAGGCAGAAACTTCTCTCTCTGGCTCCACCGTCCTCCTCCTGCTCCTCAGCTGGGCAAGGAGCACTCAACTGGGCAAGGAGTACTCGGCTGGGCAAAGATGCACATGTCCTTCTCAAAGGGAGGAGCGTTCACCCCTGGTGCCCTCCAGGGCTCTGTCAGAGGGTGCCCTTTGGGGAAGAGGACGGCTTCCTCACCCAGGAGTATAAAGAGCATCCAAAGCATGATGCTGTCATCCCAGGAAGCATAGGAAAGTCCTGTGGTATTTCCTTCAGCACCTGACACTGTGGGTAAGCTGCATAAGACGTTCTTGAAAGGACATAGATGGCCTCCCAGCAGCTTGCAGCTAGGTGATAGCCTCCTGCTGTCCCCAGGAGCTTTTAAACTGAGCTGGTGGAGGAGTGGCTGAGTTTGGGGGAGCTGACTCTCTCCCGTGTCTCAGCAGGAGTCATCTCAGGAGGAAGCCATCCTCTTACTCTGGGCACCTTTCTATTTCTAACATTTGCTTTGGCTATACAAGTATAACTTTACACAATCACTACTCCAGCATGTGATTTTCCATCTTCCTGTGGCCATATCAACAGCTAAATGACAGAGAATGCAAGGGGCACAGCCTGCGGAGATACAAAACTACATGACATAACACAAGCCAAATTCAAATGGGGTGACTCCAATGTAAATGCAGCCCCCTGACACTTATATTCATGTCGTCTTCCAGATTCACAGCATTATCTCAGAAAACACTCGCTGCTTTTAATACTGCAATTTCTCTTTAGTCAAGGGCAAGGCAATGCGCTGAGCGCTCAGAACACTGTGCAATCGTGTCTTATGCCCAGCTCTGCCACTGGTTTCACATTAACTTATGATGTCTTGTCTTTCCTGTCTGAGAAGATGATGCTGAGATGCTGGCTTAAGGGTTGACTAGTTGATAAAATAATTTCTTCTGGCTGTAAAACGGTGATATGACAAAACAAGCCTTTCCTAGGAATGTATCTGTCATAACAATTTCTGTGTGGCAGGCAAGTTTCTCTGGTCCAGAGAGAGATGTCCCATTTCATCAGAGAGTTAGCTCTACCTCATCTATGGAGAAGTAAATGGAAAACAACTGCTTGGTGCTTCATGCAAGGCAACAGGGAGTTGGTAAGTGTTGTAATTCACAAAGGAGAAGCAGATGAAGAGCCTCTGCCCTCCACAATGTCACTGGGATGGATAAAGGGGCAGCACATCCTCTTGCAGAAGATGACAGACCCAGCTCAAACCTGCATGAACCAAAAGAGGGATTCAGAAGTGCAGCTTCCATCCTCCAGCCAACTGCTCAGCCACAAACCTATGGAGCCCATCTCATCCCCATCAGTGTGAACACCTCCCTCGGCAAGAGCAAAATGACTGCAAGCAACGCAGTAGTTAGGGAACGTTTAAATACAAGGCCTACTCTGTGCTTGAAGGCAAATCCCCCTCAGCTTAGACGTGCTTAATATATGATGTGGTAACAGTTGCTCATTTTTTATTAGCATTTTTGAAAGGCTGGATTTGGTGCTAATTCAGAATGGAAATGTAAGAGCCCTGGATTTTTTTAATGAACCCGTATCTGGCTAGCCCTCATTCTGATCAGCATAAAATGCTTTGTGAGCTATTGATGAAGAGTACTATATAAGAGTTACTATTCCTCAGGCATCCTGGAAGATTTAAGATTTAGTCTGTGTGCTCTAAATTGTCATTAGTTTGCAAATTCAAAACACCAAGTATTTCAGACAGAACAAAGGCAGTTCTCTTCAACAAGTACTAATTTCACAGGAAGTTTTAACTTCCAAGATTTATATATATTTTAGCATAAGTCTCATTTGCAGTTATTTCATGCAGTTTTCTGCTTGAAAAAACAGTCTTAGCTTTAGGAGATAGTATATCTTGTCAGACTTCATAATGCAAAAAACGGTTAAAGCTATTACTTGGCTTAAATGCCTGGGAAGAGAATTTCTCCCCAAAGAAGTTTTGCAAAACTTAAAAGAAAAATGGGAACTGAAGTTCAGAATGGAAATAATTTTGCAGCCTGAATTGCAATGGAGGTGAACGATATGTGCTGGAACATAAAATCCTTATTTCTGCTATTTCAATGCTGGAAGACAGACGTTATTCACCAGAAAAGACGAACATCATAAGCTCCAGCTAGTCAAAAAATAAAAAGGCTGGTTTCTGAAAGGAGGTTCGCTTTCATAAACAGTACTATCACGGCTAAGTTATTCTGTAGCACCGATTGACTGAGGTGTTCAATTGCTGCATTCCCTATGGCAGCACGAATGCCATCGGACAATCAGGTTAAAGTGAGCAATTGCGAGTCTAACCCATGAGCCGCCGTTAGCAGCAGCGCATTCCCACTGCAGCAGAGCCACCTTGAGAGTTCTCCTCCCACACCTGCCAAGCGGGAGCAGGCCAAAATGGATTCAATCGGCTGCCCCTCATTCTTCGGACAAAATTGAAATAAAGGTATCAAAACAGAAGAGTGTCCCAGGATCAATGCCTCCTGTTTTGAAAATAAACATTCCGGCTTTCCTTCTGTATTTACTGCATTTACCATTTATGCAGCAGCAGGAGACCATTATCCTGTGACAATGTTCTGCTCTACTGACATTACTTCTTAATTATATCTTCATTAAAACCAAATTAGAAAGCGGTCAGGAAAGTTAAGCCAACCGAATTGCTCATTTGGCTGAACATACCAACACCTTTTTTTAGAAAAGTGGTGCTGGCTCATGCAATAAAATGTTTAATGGTCTACCTCACTGCTGGGAAGTGTTGATTTTCACTTTAAACGGTGAACTTGCTGCTCAATCACACTGCATTCATTCTGAAAGGACCCTGCCTAGTTAAATACTAGCATGGCGATACAGCTGCTTTTGCCTGTACCTGCAAGGTGATGATGCAAGATTGGGTTTGCCACTACTGTTTCTTGACATCGTTTCTTCATTAAAGCGGAAGGCAGAAATAATGTGTGCCTGATGAGTGCAGAAAGAACCAGGAAATTGCATTCCCCATCAGCAGCATCCATACCTTCCCTTCACTCTTCCCTCCCCTGCACTATGGGGAAGACAGCTACAGAGGGATGCTGGGACAGACATCAGCTCAGTCAGCCAGATGTTGGAAACCTCTTCTCCTTCCCGTGATGGGCAGAGGCCAGGGCTGCCTGCCACAGGAGAAGATGCCATACGCTGCCGATACCATGCAGCAACATTTGGCGCAGGCATACCTGGGCTGCCTGCACACTGGAGCAGACAAAGGGCAGCAGGGCTCCTGCGGCAAGTTTTTGGGCAACCCTCTGTCCCCCATCTGTGCAGACAACCTCCCTTGTGCTTCAAGTGGGAGTCAAGTGAGAGAGACTCACACTTCATGTCTGGGACTGGACGGACTTGTGCCACCAACGTCGGAGCAGAGCTCAGACCTCCAGTCCTTCAGCTTTAACAGCCTCCGAGCCTTGCTCCTCTCCTCCAGGCTGCAGCATCCCCTAACAAAGATTTCTGCATGGCCTACAACAGTTAGGCTCTTTGGGAACTATTGGCAGCATCCAAACATGTCAGCTCAGGTATTACCCGTCAAGTACACCCACAAACCTTCTCACAAGTATGGTCAGCCAGATGAACCTCCCTCCACTAGAAAGACAGAGATACCCTCCATGTACCTACAGACACAGACAAAGTGACACAATTGCCAGCGTTTGGCAGCACGGGGACATGGTCTCTATTACACAGTGTTCTTGACATCACAGTTAGCTATTTTTTAGGGAAAAATCAGTTAACAGTTAAGTATAATATAGGGAAAAATATTTAGAGAGGAATGTGTTTTTTGAGGAACTATTCTACATAAAGCTGAGTAGGAGAGAAAAAGAAATGTTTCACTGAGCAGATAACAGAGATCAGACTCCTCATAGCACGGGTCTTCAGGTGAAGAGAGTTTGCAGAGTCTCAGTGAAGAAAGCTAGAGGCAACGTCTACCTGTGAACCTGGATGGCTCAACATCATTCATACTTAGCAGCTTTGACAGCCAGAAGCGCGCAGGGAAATGGGAATACTAGAATCGTGGATTCCTCAGTTCCAGTTATCTGATATGTACTTGCAGCTGTAGTTTAAATAAGGGAAAGATACATTTTTGGTCTGAAAAAAAGAGGAGCAATAGAAGGAAGGATAAGTTAAATGCATGTCTAGGTCCTTCTTATTCAGAGTTTAGAGTAGGGAAATTCGCAATGGCATTCTGTGAACGCTACAAGGCAGACCATGCAGAAAAAGAAAACTTGTCCTTTCAGAAACAACATCCAGCTCTCCATTATGCCTTTGAAAGGCAATTCAATATGGAATTTCCAAAAAGAATCAATGCTGGCACTAATGTTGGCAGTCAGCAAATATACCACGTACTTACAATGTCTGACATAAAGAGAAATCTCTGCAGTTTGGAGCGCTTGGTCCAATCCCTCTTGTCCCTCCGCCTCTCAGCCTCTCAGATGCATATCTGCAAGGAAATTACTTCACCTGTCACTAAGGGTGGTAGGGAAGTCATCCTGGAAAGATGATGATCTGCACAGGATGCGCTGGATGGATTGTGTTGCATCTGTGGTGGGGAAAATAATCAGAAGAAAAATGAACACAAGGAGGATGATACGAACCTATCAGTCAAGGAGTTATAATGAATCTCTTTGGTTTGGGTACAGTAATGTAGAGGAGAAACACTCTGTGTTCAGCCAGGTTGTTGTTTCTGTAAGGGCTGTACCTTATGTTTAGTAGCTGTATTTTATAGATAATCTATGATGCTTCATTTCAGTTCAAAATAAATGTGAATTAGAAGGAGAAAAGAGAGAGAGACAGAGAGCGAGAACATGTGGCAGGAATGAAGCTGATACAATCATTTCCAGTTCTAAAACAGAGCAAGTAAGATGAGGATGTGGCTGGTTTAGTGATCACTGTAATCAGCACAATTGACTGCTTACAGATGACTAATCTTTCAGTTCCAGGGAGGTAAATTGAGACATATATTTCAACTTTATCCTGGCACTATAGGTAATGTAAGACAAATGATCTGTGAATTCCTAATACCACAGAGATTTGTGGGTTATAAAAGAGCACAGAAGTAGACATGGACTAAAGTTAGGGAAATACAGATTTTGATTCAGATGAAATTTTAAACAAGCCTTCAGGTGAGTTTTCTTTCATTTTAATTATTCCTTGGCTCCGTTCAGGCCCATCTGTATTTTAATCAAAAGTAATCATAACTGTTTCATGGGTAAATGGAAAATGGATCTTGATAGATGCTCATTATACCTCATTTTGTTAACAGATGAAGAACCAACAAGAGGAATGAACTTAATACAGCAAGAAATGAGCTTCTGAGAAAGAGGAATGAAGAGCAAGATAAAAGATTATTAAATTAAAGGAACTAAAGCTGTGCTGGACATCCTAATCAAAACATATAGAAGAACAATGGAGCGGGAGACACATGAGTATCAACAGATGTGGATAAATAGCACAGTGGAGGAGGAGAGCGTGGGAAGATCTGAAGTTATTGTCGGAAAAGAGAGGTAAGACAGGACACAAAGACAAAATCCCTGGACAGAATGTATTTCTCCTGTTCAACAAGAACAAGGATGCAGGGAGCAGAAAGACATAGGGCAGGGTACAAGCTCTGGGATTGTGACCCCAAGAGCAAAGAGGTAGTTGGCAGGTTGGAGGTAGGTCCATACACTGGCAGCAGTTTGTGGAGTCCTCTGACTAAAATAAAACACCACCGCTATTTTGCTCTCGCTCCAAAGGAACATTACAACCCTCTGACTAGGACAGGTTACCAGGTTCATCCTAGTGAAAGGAAGACATTCAGCTCTGTGCAGAGTAGAAGGACTTCACAGAAAAATACACCAATACGGTTTTTTTACACTTTTCCTGAAAAAAACCTGTACTGCCTGAGTGCCAAACACAACTCTGCTAACATATGACAGGAGCATGCCTTTGAGAAACCTGAGCCTCCCTGCCAGGCACTAATGGCCCCAGTCATTGGGCACCTATACTGGTCTTCTAGGTGGCCTGTGCACAAGGTCACATCATGGAAAATCACAAATGTATGCTGTCATTTACAGTCTCTACCTTGCTAAGGCAAAGTTTAGTCTTAACCAAAGGCATTTCTCAGCAGAGGTGAGATTACAAGAAAAGGGGACCCCCGCTCCAGCCCTTACTAGGTGCTCTCTACCACATCTCACAGGTAATGGACGGTTGGCTGGACTTTGGCACCAGCAAGCTACAGAGGCACAGAAAACACGGTGGCTGTGAGCTCAAAAACTCTCTTCCAAAGAGGGAAGGCGTCATGTGCTGCAACAACCACAGCAGGAAGGGACACAACACTCATGTCCTTCCAGAAAGATGAAGATCAGCTGTGGGGGGAAGTGGGGAGCTGTGCTCCTCAAAAGCAAATGAAGCTCTATGGGTCACAGTCAGAGGAGGATTGTGCCACTGGGTGTTAGACCATGTGATGTTGCATTACAGCAGAGAAGAAGCAGCCCAGCTGCTGGCACCCCACAGGGAGCAAGAGACAGCCTGAAAGAGAGCAGCTGATATTGAAATAGTGGTGGGGAAAGCAGGACTGGTCCACAGGCAAGGTCAGGCGTACGCAGACAGGGTTGGGGCATGAGGAAATAGACTAACGTGTGTTTGTCTTACAGCTGTTGTCCTTACCATGAGATAGTAGGAGAAAAAGGGTAAGGAGTTACAGAGGAAATCAAGTTGAGTGGGTGATCTGTATCAGTCCATGCTGAACTTCCAGTTTTATGGGGAGCCCTTCAGGAGTAGAGACAAAAGCCACAGAAGAGAAGGGATGCAGAGAAGTGGTGAAGTAGTGAAAACGGTACATAGTAGTTACACGAGATACAAATTAAAACAAGGAAATGGAAATGAAAAATGTTGCAAAGTGATGTTTAATGACTCTGCCTTTTGAGTTGAAAAGGAAATAGAGTCTATATGCAGCTGGTAAGTAAATAAACTTGAATTATTAGAACATCTTTATCACAGGATGGCTCAACAAAGCCCTTTTTTTTCCTTTACTGTCTTTCCCCAAATCATAAGAATGGCACTAAGTCCTAGCTCTCAGGAAAAGTAATTAGGTTGCACATGACTAATTTTAGCTGTTTTTAGCACTGATGTCACTGAAGTCAAAGGAGTTATTCCAGCAATACATCCAATTCTTGATGCTGAACAGCTTCCTTCCTACACTGGTTCTGTTCTGCTTTCAAGTGAGGTGCTTGAAATATCACAGTTTTAAATAAAAAACATTAGTATATTAGTACCTTTACAGTGATAAAAGTCTAAATTATCCTCTTCGTTGAGGAAGGCATTGCAGCCATGAATTTTTCATGTCAAAGTTAATATAGTCACGCATGGATTACATTACAATGTTAACAAAAAAAAAAAAATAGATTAAAGAAAAACTATTTTTAGCTTTTTAAAAACAAAGTTACCTTAAAAAGCATGGTGAAGCTGAGGGATAGAGTGATAGGACACCATCACAAGCAATTCTCCGCACAGTGGGTGACTGAGATAACCACTGTTACTATTTATTTTATTTATCTACACTGAGCATTTTGTCTTTAAAGAACTTCATGAGAAGAGTAGTGACAGTACCATGACCATCATCCTCGGTGGATGGCACATATCACAGCTATAGCTGTCTGGTGATAGGATGTCCTCTGCTTTCAGACCCAGCAGGGTGGCCTGTAAAGTTTGGGGAGCTGAGGGCTAGGGCAGAAAAGGGACCCTCCTTGGTATTTTCCTTATTTCAAGCCCATGAACGAGCCCTGTTTCACTGGGGACGGAAACTCAGGGCTCAGAGAAGGTCCACAGGGAAACTGAGGCTTGCTCCATATCAGCTTTGCTTAACACAAATGGGCAGGGGGAAGCCTAGTCAACAGCAGAGCAGACCCAGTGATGGTAATATACATGTAAAGGGCATGCAATCCTTAGTTCTTGGCTTATGATTGAAAGAGCAACTGAAGAAACAGCATCCCACAGCCTGCCCATGAACAGGAACAGCATAAAGTTCCCCTTCTTAGCCTTACATTATTCTTCTTACAAAGACAGCTTGCCTAAAGTTTGGGCAAGGTTGACAGAGGAACCCCTTTTTGTTTGTCCAACATAGATTGATTTAAGAGTAAAAAGCTAAAATTTGCCTATATGCCACTTCTAGGCCCTCTTTCTCCTCTTTCCCCGCTGTCCTGTCTCTTCAAACCACAACTCTTCCCATGACATGCCCATCCAGTACTTCTCATTTTTCAAGCGTGCTGCACCCCGACCTCATGCCTTGGTCCTTGACCACATCAAGAGAATGCAGGTCCTACTGGGTTCCTGTAGGCTCACTGGTAAAAGAAACACCGCATTATTTGGAGGTATGATGCAAAAACCCAACCAAATAATTGGTGCCAATTTCCCCCTTTGACGCTGTTCCACAGGGCTTGAAGGAATTCAGCAGGACCCAGGCATTCAAATACAGGCTGTGTCTTTTCTCTGTGATAGGCAAAGGCTTCTGACTGTTCACAAATATGCTTGAAAACTAATCCATTGATTTACATTTGAGTAAATATGATGTATTTTTGGCTTTGCTGGAATGTAACATCGCTGCTTGCAGATGGAAGGTGCTATCATATTCCTGCAAGCATTTTTATTCCTACAGAATTAATTACAGCATCGAATTGAATTTGACTCTCCTCTAGCACCTGATTTGCACCCATAAGCCAGCAACTAGACACGATAACCCAAGCGAAGGGACAAAAGCCCAACTACAGCTTGAGCCGACAAACAGAAACCTGCGTTTTTGAAACTGCATATCACAGACAGCAGCACTGTGCTCCCTTTGGCAAAGGAAACCATCCTGAGGAAGAATTTATCTAGTGACTGACAGGCAGCAGTGGGCTATGAGCCTAGAAGATAATATTTTAGCTGCATCATTTCTTCTCCTCAGAATCTCTCTCTTGAAGAGCTCTGTGCTGCACAGCACTTACCAAGGTAACCAGTAATGAGGTTGCATTTTGATCTTGTTTATACTTTGTAGAGGTTTTCCCTGTATATAAACCTACTTTTATAGAATACAAAAGGTGAGTACTCCCTGATCATTCAGGTAAGAGATTTGCTTTTAATACGGAGCCTTCCTGCGGTGCTCATGCCATGTCTGGTCAGGACCCAAATCTGACTCTAAACCTGGTTGCCCTGGAACATTTGTGCTTTAAACATCACCTCACCTTTGTGTTTGTTAAACCTACAGTGTTGCAGAGCTTTCATTTGTAACCCAGGCAGGAAAACTGATGCTCACCTGGATAACAGAGGTGGATATCTTCACATCGGTTCATTTCGAAACATTTTTGTCAGAGGTCCAGATGGTATGACTGTGCTTGTGTCCTGATGAGCCAGGAGAAAGGAATCAAATAGGGAAGAGAACCCGGTCCAAGACTCCTGACATCAAAGCATGCACCCTCCTTGTGCTGACCATAATGAGAAACAAGTCTGTTCTGGTGGAAGGCTGTAATGTCAGATGGACATGACCTTCTCTTTGTTTGTGAATGGTTGTTGACCAGGAAATGACAACTCTTCATTAAAAAAACTTTCTAAGTTATAACTGTCTGCCAAGTTTTGAATTAAAATGTTGCAGACATTTAAGGAAAACAGTGAGTTGGGAGTAAGTACATATTCCTTGACTGACCCATTACCTAGGTCTAGGCCAGCACAACCACACTAAAATCTGGACATGGGTTTCCAAGGGTTCCACACCTACTCAACCATGCTTTCATTTTCCTTTTCAAGGTGAGAGGCCTAAGCAGAGTATATTGGTTGCTGCACTCTGTCCTATGACCCAAGAGAAATTAAGTTGAGGGTGCCTGAAGGAGCTGGCTCTTTTCTTTCTGTCAAAGTGCTAAATTATTAGTGCTGTGTTAATAAAATCCATTAAGGTTACCTGAACAAATCTTTCTGTAATTTCATAAATCACTTAACAAATGTGTGAACTCAACTGTGCTATGCCTTAGTTAAAACACATAACAGCTGACTAATATGCAGGCAAGTAACACTGCTGGTTAATGTGGTTTAAACCCAAAGGGCATATGGGTAAAGAAGAAGTCATCTGAGGACCAAAGTCATTAGAATAAAAGATGCCCATCAGCTGTCGTGAATTTATGAGAGCGTGGGAGTGGATTAAGAGAGGGATTTAGCCCCTTCAGAACATCTTCCACTAGCAGAAAGTAAAGCCTCTGTGAGTGGGCACCATGGCAGCATCTAAATTGCCTGATCCGAAAGCACTGCTTCCTCTTTAGCTGTCACCATTTCCTCCAGCTTTGCCTTGGCAGAAAGCAGCAGCAAGCACATCCCAGCAGCTGTTACCAAACACAGCTCTGTGTGTCTGTGCGTGTGACATTTATCATGTGTCTTCTTCAGTTTGCTCCAGCTGAACTGCCATTTTGGGTCAGGGAGTAGAAGAGGAGGGGAGCACTCCAGCCAGTGTGCTGGGACTACCATTTCCCCTGCTGGGTCACAGCGTATTGTTGTTTCTTTGTGCTCCTTCCAGCTGTGTCTCAAGAAGAGCTGTCCCAGCATAGAACAACTTGACCTGTAGGCTGTGTCAAGTAGCACTGCAGTTTCTGGTTTGGGTTCAGAAAGAAGGGATTTACATGGAACTTTGGCCCACAGGATTCACAATAAGAAAGAGAAACGGGTAGTCAGATAATCTTCACCTATCCCTTGATCTCTTTTCTCTTCACCCCCTCCCCAACTCATAGAAAGCTCCAGGCTGAGATGATAGATCACAGAAAATATAAGCATTGGACAGACAACACCACACTGGGACAATGTTTCCTGTGCCTGGTCTAGGCAGCAGCCTCTCCTCACAGGACAGAACATTATCTCAAAGGTGAACTCATCTATGGCAGCATGCACGAGAGAGCTCGCTGTGTTCCTCTGATGACGTTCCTTTGAAGTACTCTTATCCAGAACAGTGTCAAAACAAGGAGAGACGAAACCTCTCAGAGATGCCACCATCCCCATGTACACAGAGGTATTGTGGAACAGCAGGTTCAGTGATTTTCCAAATCCCACTTCAAAATGATGCGAATGAGCCAAGGGAGCTGTGCCCAGCTACGCAAGTGTAACGTTGTGTGCTCAGTGCACAACCAGACAGCTGGTTTCCTGAGGAAGGTCGCTAAATTGGCCAGAATGGAGTGATAAGAAAGAAGATATTTTAGCAGCTGGCAAGAGTCAGATAGGAAGGCACCATACAGCAATGCCTTGGTGACAAGATGGTTCTTGGTTGGCATTAAAAAGAGCAATATGCTCCGACACAGGCTCACACCTCTCCTACACCTTCCTGCAGCCAGGAAACTGCCTCATAAAATTATTATCGTACACCTGCATAGAAGTGATTTGGGATATTATTAAGAGGCTGACTTAATCATCAGGATTTAGGGCATGGCTAGGATTTCTCCAAGGTGATAAGTCAGAGTGTACCAATTAGAAAGAATCATGTGCAGCACCAGCTTGATTTAAAAATCATCTTAAGTGAATCAGAAAGCAGATGTGCATTTAGTTGATAACAGCAGGGAAATTAAGTCTCTAAGACCTCAGCTGGGGAGGCGGGTGGAGGAGAAACAGAATTAACTAGCAGCAACACCTTGTGGCAAATCTCTAGGGCAAAATCTCTTCTTTCAAAAATACATTCAGTTGCCAGAAATTAAAAGTGAAGTCTGGAGGAAGACTGTGTGGGACCTGAAGTCTCCTCTAATCTGGTGTACAGTTTGTTAAACTACATTTACCTACATACAAGGCTGGGAGAATGATCTCCCCAAAACACACACACTTATGGAGAGGGACCTCTCCAGAAACCTCACAAAGGAGAAAGAAGATGAAGCTGGAGGGAACCAGAAGGTTGGCTGAGGCTGCCAGCAAGCAGCACGAGCAGGGCTGTGCCATTAAAGAGAGCTGAGCTGGGCCCTAAGGGTGACCCAAGCACAGTCAGTTCTCTCAACCTAATGGGCTGCTCTGCAACCCAATGGGGAACAGTCCCTCTGCCCCCTAGTAGAGTAGGCAGATGACAGTGACATTTCACCAATCATCTGGTGACTGTCAGGCAGGTGATTGCACTGAATGAACTCCAGGGCTCATCCTGGAAGCAGGAGAGAGGGTGAGACACAGGACTAGGGACAAAGCTACCTGCAACCTACCTGTAATGCAAGCCCAAGGTCCATCCAGAAGACAGGTTTCAAGACAACAAAAGGTCCAGGGTCCATCCAGGAGGGTCGGTCAGGATAGCAAATAACATGGCTGGGCACTGGCACACTTATATCATAGCTCAGGCCAGGAGATGGTTCCTGGATATAATCTTAAATGGGGTTTATAGACCCACGGACAGAAGGTGTGGGTGGATGTTGCTGATTTGGGGTCATTAAGGGATCTGAGACTGGTTGGAGTCATTAAAGCCCATCGGGATTGATAGCAGAGGGAGACTCCCTGATGCAGGGGATGGAGGTCCACATCTGCTGACCTGACTGCTGTCTCGGGAGTTTTGCTGCTTGCTGGGGCCTCAGATCCAGAATGTTGTGGACAGACTGCTGAGGCTTATCCAACCCCCAGAGGAAGACTAGGGAAAATGTGGGGTCCACTGCTGAATGGGGCAGGGTGCTGGTGACAAAGGATGTGAAAAAAGTCAAGGTACTCAATGCCGTCTTCATGTTGGTCTCTACTGGTAAGATTTGCCATCAGGAAGCCCAGGCCCCTGAGACCAGGGCGAAAAGCTAGAGTGAGGAAGACTTAACTTCGCTGGAGGAGGACCAGGTCAGGGAGCACTTAAAAAAATAAAACATACACAATCTTTGGCACCTGACAGGTTGCACCCAAGAGTTCTGAGGGAGTTTGCTGATATCATTGTGAGGTCATTCTTGATTATCTTTGAAAGGTCACGGTGACCAGGAGAGTTTCCTGAGGACTGGAAGCCGGCAAATGTCACTCCTAGCTTCAAGAAGGGCAAGAAGGATGACCTGGGAAAATAAAGGCTAGTCAGCCTCATTTACAGACCCTGGGAAGGTGATGAGCAAATCCCTCTGGGAATCATGTCCAAAAACCTGAAGGACAAGAAGGTGATCTGAAGTAGTCAGCACAGATTTATCAAAGGGACATCATTCCTAGCTAATCTGACAGCCTTCTACAATTACATGACTTGAGGGGAGAGCACTGTATGGTGTTCATCTTGCCATTAGCAAAGCTTTTGACGTTGTCTCCCATAACACCTTCATTGATACATTGATGAAATACAGGCCAGATAAGTGGACAGTGAGTTGGACTGAAAACTGGTTGATTTGCTCAACAGGTTGTGATCAGCAGCACGAAGTCCAGCTGGAAGCCAGTCACTAGTAGCGTACCCCAGAGATCGACAGCAGGGCCAGTACTGTTTGACATCTATATCAATGACCTGGATGACTGAACTGAGTACAACCTCAGCAAATTCGCATATGACACAAAACTGGGAGGAGTAGGTAATACACCAGATGGATCTGCTGCCATTCAGAAACATCTTGACAGGCTGGAGAAATGGGCTGACAGGAATCTCACAATGTTCAACAGAGGGAAATGCAAAGTCCTGCACCTGAGCAGGAATAACTTCATGCACCAGTATAGACTGTGGTCCATCAACTGGAAAGCAGCTCTGCAGAGGAGGACCTTGGGGTCCTGGTGGACAACAAACTGACCATGAGCCAGCAATGCAGTCTCACAGCAAAGGTAGCCAACAACATCCTGGGCTGCATTAGAAAGAGCACTGACAGCAGGTTGAGGGACATGATCCCCACTACTCAGCACTGATGAGACAAACCTGGAGTGGTGGGTCCAGGTCTGGGTTCCCCAGTACAAAAAATACATGGACATACTAGAGTGGGTCAAGCAAATGGCCACAAACATGGTAAAGGACTCCAAGTTTCTGACCTACAAGGGGAGGCTGAGAGAGCTGGGACTGTTCAACCTGGAGAAGAGATGGCTCAGAGAGATCTTATCACTCTGTGTAAGTACCTGATAGGAGGCAGTAACGAAGATGGAGCCAGGCACTCGGTGGTGCCTGGTGACAGTAGAAGAAGCAATAAGCACAAATTGAAATACAGAAAAAACAATTTAAGCATGAGAAAAAAAAAAGGATTTTTACTGTGAGGCTGGTCAAACACTGGGACACGCTGCTCAGAGACATTGTGGAGTCTTTGTCCTCAGAGATACTCAAAAGATGACTGGTCATGGTCTTGAGCAACCTGCTAACAGTTCTGATCCTGAGCAACCTGCTCTAGCAGATGCTGTTTTGAGCAGAGGAGTTGGCCTAGATGATCTCCAGAGGCCTCTTCCAACCTCAGCCATGCTATTCCTATATCCTTAGGGCCTTGACAGAGAGAAAGCTGACACAGCCATACAAAGAGGAGAGAGGCTTAAGGGAAAAAAAAAGATGTTTGTTTTCTACAGCATCCTTCCAAGTGACACTCCTAGCTGAGTTATTACACCGGTGGCCTAATTAAACCACATCCTTTCCATCTTGTTTTTCTGCCTCTGTAGTTATGAAAGACAGTGCTCTCATCCGAGTAGTACCATTCCAGTTCTAAATCTGCTCCTAAATCCCTTCCAGTGCTACATACAATATTCCTCATTGCCAGAGGTGGCTGCATGAAAACGGGATTTTAATTAGCAGAGAACATTTTCTAGGCTCCTTACCTCCCTAGGAGCTGTCCCACCTCTCTAAGGGCATCTGTCTATCCATTATTTAAAACCATGCAGGCTCAGAGACCTCCAGTGGGGATCACATTTCCAATAAAGCAGGGTGTTCCGAAAACCTTTGATGTCAGATTGTAAGGCTCCAGAGAAAGGATCGCACTTCAGGTGAGGGCTTTAGGGCCTGTCTTTCAAAACAGGGATGCCAAACTTGGAGAAACAAAACGCGTGCCTGGAAGGGCCACATTCATATGAGGCTGGATCCTCACCCCCTACATGTCAGTGTGACTGCCCTGAAGGCAACAGACCCGTAATGACACACAGGGATCTGCTTGTTCGCCCATATCATTTATGATTCAGTGTTAATGATTGCACCCACTTTTACAGATTTCAGTTCCACCTGTAAGCTGAAGGATAAGAAGATGCCCCTTTGTAAACTACAGCTTCGGAGTTCAGCAGCAACACAAAGCCAAAATAAGTGAAAAATAGTGCAAAACATAGTCACTGGTTAAAAAGACCTGCTCCCAAAGGGAGCAGAAGGAAGCTGAGACTTGACTGCCAGTTTGTCCCAAAACACCAGATGCTCTTTCAGGACACAGCACCCTTTTCATCACACTACCAGGCAGTTGTGGTCCATAGAGAACAAGTAGTAGAAAACGCACAATCAAAGCAGCAGTTTCTCACCTGTGGGACGGCAGTGATACCGTGTGTCAGGTCACAGCCCTGGCTCTGGAGGAGCTGTGCTGAACTTCCCTGCAAAGTTTCGTGGAGGATGTTCATTTTTTTTCTTGACTTATTCTGGGTAGAAGTGACAAAGTTTCCTGCCACACGACAGCATTTCCTCTGAATGCACGTAAGCAGCATCCTCCTCTTTTGGTGAGCAGAGTACTTAAGTAGCATTTGCCAACAAACATGAAAACTCTAGGAGCCTTTTGCTTTGCAGGTATTGTTTTTTCAGTTCATTATCTATTTATAGTTCTTGCCTTTGATCGATGTTTGTATTTAACCTTGCATTTCTTAATTTGTAGGTCAGTCTGCATTTACCATGGTTAATTTATTAGGGCAGATTCTTCTTCTCAGTCAGCTTGTTGAGGGAGGAAAGTGTATTTAGGAACTGTAAATCATTCCAAACAGATCTCATCCAGTAACCTTAGTAACCGAGTTATATACTGGAACAAGCAATATTTTTATGGTGATTTTTTTTCAGTGTGAATAATGGGAGAATAATGATAAAACAACACATTTGGGGACGGACTTGCCCATAAAAATTGCTATGTAAGTGGCAGCCTTGTTTCAGAGCAAAATTCTAGCCAATCCTCTTCCAGAACCTATGTAAATTGTCCCAGAGCGAAGCTTTTCTCCTGTCTACACAGTAAGCTAATTTCTCTATTACTGGATCTTGTAATGCAGAATCGCAACATATTATATACAGCCTTGAGTCACAAGCTTTGTTAAACAGTAATGCACGCTGCTTTGATCAAAAGGATCACGTGGATTGTCACTTCCATCAAATATCACTTTCTATGACAAAGAGGAAGTGAATGCTTTAAAAGACATCTGAAAACTTCCTGCCATATCAAGATAATCCTGAAGGTCTAGATAAGCACCAGTTCTCTGCATGGCACCGCATCTAAAACTGCCATTAGAAAAATCCTTATCTGGCCAGGAGGCACCCAGACCACTGACTTCAGAGGTGTGATTTCTTCCTCACTCCAGTGTCTCAGGTGCCTCGAGTTGAGTTTTTTGTAAATACTCCTTGTTTGAGCTTAACACCTGGTCTATGCCCAAGCACGATCCCTATGGGGAAACTAGACCTTTACCTGTGATCCACAAGATGGCTGATCTGAGAATTGGTTTCAGAACATGCTTAACTCATATTGCAGGTTCAGGAACCACTCTCTCTTCAAACCAGGTGATGAGAGGAAAACAGGAACTTCTCTTACAATAGCCAGGTGGCCAAAGCCCCTCTTACCTCCATCACTGCCCTAGCAGGCAAGAGACCTCAGTTCAGAGGGAGGCAAACCCACACATACCACCTCTCACCTCCAGTCTACATCTTCTCATTTGTGTGGATTTGGTCCCTTCCAGACAAATGAGGGAATGAAGCCTCGCCTTCTTGCCTCTTGGCTCCAGCCATCGCTCCCAGGACCTCTGCTCATTTTTTTGAAGGAAAACCCAGAGAAGCAGCTTCTGGCCCATGAACACCACCAGTCCTGAGGGATGGAGGTGCCACCCCACTGCCCCACAAATACAACCCTAGGCTCAGCTACCTTTTTGGTTGGTATAGGCCATGTGCTCAGCATGCTGGCCTGGGAGCCCCCGTCAGAGGCATAGGACTTCTCTTGCACACAGGTGTTTAACACAGGGCTACAGGTCCTGGATTGCTCATCTCAGCATTGTATGTTGCAACTTCTGACTTTTAGACACATGGGTAGCTTTTCAGGTCTAGCCTGATGGAACTTTTCTCAGCGTACTGTGAGGCTTTGAATACAAACCACAGCCACGGTGGCTCTTCACAGACACAAGTACTCTGTTAAATCAGCGCTAAGTTAAGTTTCATCACAGGTCCTGTCATACCACTATATCTGGGCTGAAACAGTTTGCTGTTCACGACCATGGCCCTCACAAAGACTGAACAATTATTTGGGCCAAGAACAGCAAAATGCCATGGAAACTGAAGTGGAACATAATGTGTTCACACAGGGCAAGAGTCATTGGCTTTCTCTGCACAGAAAGCACCATGAGCTCTTGAATAACAACAGGCAGTCAGGACTTCATCTCCTGCCTCATCAGAAAAATAGACCCTCCAGCAGCGTCAGCCTCCTGATAAAATGCTCATCCCGGCAGACTGAAAGGCTTGTCCACGGGGAAAGGTTCTAATCTGCTTTTCATAGCATAGGTACTCCGCATAAAATTCAAGATTATCCCCTGTGCGAAGATCGAGTCACCTGTGACTCATGTAGCAAAATACACACCTATGTCTTCTCTGGGATGCCAGCTTTTCCCTTTGAGCCTGTTTCTGTGCCACCCCCAGCAGGCCAACCTGCTTCGGAGAGATACTAGACCTCACTTACCTTCTCTGAGAGGAGATAACAAGTTTCACCAGGCACATCCTACATGACTCGCAACTACAACACAAGGTTTCTGCTAGCTCATGAGGTTCAGTGACTTGGCTGGAGGTCTGAGCTTCCCTCTGAAAAGCCATCTCATGCTTCTGTCACTTTCTGGCTTTCTATACCTGTTATCATCAGCATGAGAGCAAGGGCACCGTCTCCAGTGAAGGATAACGTCAACTCCTGCCAGGCATTTTTTGCTGCTGCAGATTTACAGAATGGTCTTTTAATAATTTTTTATCATTAATATCACTTTTTATCACTCTGCTCATCTACTCAATTGTCTTTGTGGTCTTCTCTGTGTACGAGATGAGCATCATGTTTGAAATCTGAAGCAGGCAGCAGGCTCTGTCTCCTATTTCTGTAAACAGCATGTAGCAGATGAGACTGAGGAAGGTGCCCAGCAAGAGACAAGGCAGAATGAAGCAGGACGAGTAAGAGTAGCCTTAGAGCTAACACAGCTTTTGTAGTTGGAATAGTGTGGCGTCCTCGGTGGCAGAAGTACACAAAAGCAGATCTACTATTTCTTAGGTGCCGGATGATGGCAGACAGAAATCGCAGGAGCTGGGAGCATTCAGCGCCTGGAAAAATTTGATTCTTTGAGACTCCAAACCAGCTATATGTATCTTTCTTTGCACAAAAGGGGAATCCAGGAACTTATCTCAGAGACCTGTAGGAGAAATGAGGGTGATCGGGGTAACTTTTAAATGTTGGTCTTCAGCCTCAAAGCTTACCTAAGAGGTTTTCTTTTTCTGTTTACTTTTTCCCCCCCCTTTAAATATGGGACTGAATTGTATTTCACCATATAAATGTCAGAAAAGCTTTACATCAGACCACTTGAAGTATAGGTCTCCCATGATATCATGACTGTGAATTAAAGTTTGCTTTTGGTGAGCTCACAAAGAGTCTTGGCCCCTATCTGCTAAATACATTAGGTTTCCAAAGAATTTCACAAGCTGTTCCAGATAAGTGCACAGTAAGTAGGTGAGGCAAATAGACTTATGACTTCTGTTTTTTCCCAGCTAAGTTTTTCATCTCAAAAGTTACAGCACAAAATCACTTGGACATTTCTGTTACCGGTGACTTCTAGACTGTGGTGCTTTTCAGCAGCATGTCAACAAATTACTGAAGAAGGACATGGCAGCACTGATGTGGCCACAGAAACCAGCAATGCCCTAGCACTATATGGGGCACAGCTTTTGTGGATGGGGCATTGGAGACATTCAGGTTTTTATCATTGTTTTCAAAGCTCACAAAGTCAGACTGGGATATTCGTGGCTGTTTAGTTATGACGACTGGGGTGTCAGAGGAGGGGAGGTGGGAACCGAGGTGGAAGGGATCATTTCTGAACGTGGGCTGACCATGGGTGCTAGTGCTCTTGTTCAGCCTCTAGCAGAGGGTGCTAACAACAGAGAAAGAGACTGCAGCTTGGAAATTTTAGTTCCTAAATTCACTCACTCATGATCAGCCCTGAGAGCACAGAGGTTACATTTATATTAGTTTAATATTTATGAGCCATGAAACAAGATGTTTCTGGTGAATAAAAGGTGAACTTCTACGTGAGTATGTAAAACTGAACTCTGTTTGGCCTTGATATTTTGAAGATAAAGTGTTGAACTTGAACCCAGAAGAGAAATTTGTGCAGACCCTCCTGACCAGAAAGGTGACAGACGCTTGCCCAAGTGAATTAAATTACCATCTTTAACCTCTCAGTGATGTTACTGACACTGACATCACCACTTTGCTGCAAACAGCCCATCTCCTTCGTCAAGAAACTCCAGCTCCTGTCATCAAGGGGTTCATTAGTTTGAAATGAGGAGCTCTGACCCAGTTCGGACTTCTTCATAACCCTGACCTCATCATTCGCTATGAAGCAATCCCATTATTTTAAGTGCTTCCCTCTTGTCAAACTGCCTCCCCCGTTACTCTGATGCACTTGTTTTTGGACGTGTCCTTCGTGTAAGGAGCCAAATAGCTCCTGTTAATTTAAACACATACTATGATCTCTCCCTGCCTTTCCTTTCACATCTCCCAGGAAAATTAAAACCAAAGAACAGTAAAACCAGTTTTGCCCGGCGCACAGGTCTGTCCCCCATTGCAAGTCGTGCCGATCCTCAGTGGGGAGGAAATGGAGCTTTTCCTGCTGTTTTCAGGCAAAAGCGGGGAAGCATAGTTCCTCTCGCATGAAATCTCACAGTACCGGAGCAGCCAAGGGCTCAGGCCACCCTGCGCAGGGCAGGGATGCCTGCTGGAGGGCTGGCTGGTACAGCTCAGGGGCATATTTCCAGCACGTCTGCGCTGACTTTGGCTTCCCGAGGACAACCGGTGACAAAATGTAAAATGTACATAAGCCCAGTCTTATTCAGAATAGCTTACTGATCACTACCTGGCGTGCAGCTAAGCTTAAGGCTGCCATCTATTCCCGGTGAACACAGGCTCAAATAGGTGTGGGTCTCCCACTAAGTGCATTGGTGCTGGCTGGCACTGACCGGCAGCCTGCACCTCTGCGCCCAGCTACTGTGGCAATGGCACAAGGTATTTGCACGCAGCCCTCCACACCTAATAATACTTCGGCACCTCTTTAACTGCTTTATCCATTTTTACCCATTTGCAAGCCTCAGGCTCCCGACAACAAGTAGATGGGAAATGGAGCTGGTAAATGAAAAACCTACACGCTACAGGCTTTTAGCATTAAAAGACCCCAAACTTCCCTTAGCTCATACCATCTTCCATTCACATCAACTCCATTGTCAGCAGGTAAATCTGATGGTATTATTTGCCTACAAAAAGGTCTGTCGCAGGATTCAATACACTAGCACTATCACTTTCCATTGTTAGAGAGCAAGTTCAGAGGACTGCAAACATCCGGAATTGTTCCACCCAAGGAAGATAAATGTCCGTTTTTAAATCAGTGTTTGGTGACAGAGAACGAGAAAGGACTTAAAAGCAAGAAGAAATTAAATCTGTTTGTCCTGGGATAAACGGGTTGCTCTTAATGGGCTTTTCTGATAACAGAGAAGAGGCAGTCGTGTTCAACCGCAGCCCCGGGAGGTAAGAGCTGTATTCTCATCTCAACTCAGCTATTGATCTGCTGGGTGGCCTGGGGCTTGCTGACATCTCTTACTCCCAGTTCTCTCAGCTGATGACAGGACCGGGAACCAGAACAAACCAAATGTATTTGAACAGCGAGAACAGTAATCTAAGTGGCCACCTTTAAAACACAGATGAAAAATTATTCTTTTTCCAGCTTCCTTCTGGCTTATGTTTTTCTCTGGGAGACTTCGCTGCAAGTCTTATCCAAGTAAGTTTACGATGGTGAATAAAACGGTGATGCCTTTCTCTTTCCGGTCTCAGTCACATTTTTGGGAAAAATGGAGAGAACACTTGCAACAGCTTTGAAACAATGAAAAGCTGGGGTCAGCCTGAATGCATGATATGAAAACATTTTGAAGCTTTGTACTTAAATCTTACATTTTCTTAACTGCTCCACGGGAATATTACATATACATTACATATATACTACATATATTATGAAGAATAGGTAGGGTATCACTGGGACAGTCAATAATTTTTACAGGGGATGAAGTTGGGCCATGTTCTGTTAGGGACTTTGGAGATCTCAATTACCATGTAAGTACAAAGCACTGCTGAAATGCCGAACACGTCTGCCAAACCTCGTAGGGTGGGCTGATTCAAAGGCACAGGGTAGAACAGTTCTGGAGTGCCAAAGGAATATTTGGTGCTTTGGGGCATATAAAAAGCACAAAATAAACCCCAGTTCAAATAAATAAGATGATCTTTCTTATGAAAGAGAAAGTGATATTTAGTATTTCTCCCTCAAGGCTTATAAACAGCTGCCACTCAGGCAGAATAGATAATACAACTTTCACGCTAATCCATGAAATCAGGAATTGGAATACAAACCTTTCCAAATGTTGTTTTTCTTTCTGGGTGCCTTCACTGCTCAGTGTGGTGGCTCCACCACAAAAGGGGGCTGTCAACCCTCTTCAAGACCCATTCACAAATTGCAGAGGAAGAGTGCCTAAGAGGGGAAGGTTGAAGGATATGTTAGATAGATAGAGATGTGCATGCAAAAGTCACTGAGGATTGGTTTATGAATATGTTCTGGTGTTATTAAAGTCTCCTCAGGCATTAATGGCATCCCACACTAAAGCCAGGTAGATTTTATCTTTGTTGGCAGGGATCAAACTCAGTTACTGAGCAAATTCGGAGGCTTGAAAAGCCGTGCAGGTCATTGCTAACTACTGTTTTTTCTCAGTAACTTCATGAATGCACTAGAACTTGCCAGAAGCCTGTAGCTGTGATAAATGTGCGCACCTCATGCTCCTCCTAAGCTGGGTGTGGGACCCTCACATCAGAGCAGCAGCCCCCTCCAGTTCTGGCCCGCTTTCCAGTTACCCTGCTCTCCTAACTGCTGCTGCCCTCCTGGCGTACGGAGCAAACCCCGCGCACAGCCAGGCTGGGAGTGCGAGCACCTCAGCACCGGGCAACAGCAGGGATGGGCATGAGGAGCTCCATGTTCCCCTGAACTGCAGATAACCATTTTCCAGGGTCTCCAGGAGCTTTTAAGGTTTGGGTGGGATCAAGGAGAGAAGATGACCAAGCTTACATTTTCAGGGGCCAACCTGTTTACGTGTGTGGAGAAGCATCATGGCAGGGAGGGCTGGCAGCAGTGTGAGGCTCATGTTATCACTCAGGCATCTGAATTCTGGCTGCTTCTCTGTCCCAGGAAAAGGCACAAGCACAGAAAAGCAGAAAACAACTTTCTCAGTTGGCCATGGAACCAAGCTGATAAGTTTTGGAGACATTTGCAACCTTCAGGTGGAGACTGTGGGCGAGAAGGATAAAATGTGGTGAAGTAAGGTTTCCCATAAGAAAACTAACTTGCTGGTGTACTGTGAAAAATTGATAATGAGTAGCGTTATTGCAGCATTCAGCTGAATCACTTCCCAACAAGCTCTAGAGCAAGCAAGCAGAAAGATGTTGAGTCTCCGTTTTCTCTGCTGACAGATGTAGACAGAGTTTCTTCCTAGGTGAGAAGTGGAGAACTGGACTAGAGCAAGATGGGAGTGAATTCAGTGAATTCAGGAGCCTTCCTTTGGTGTCAGAGCAGCCATTTGCTTTCCTCAACTTTCTGCACCTTTCTGTCTGCTCTACAATAGCCCTTGATTGACTGATCTTTGGTCACAGGGATGTTTAGAGAGGTTTGAGCTGGGCTTTGCAAAGCCTGCATTTGTGTAGGAGCCAGAATACTTGTGCATGGGAAATATCATTCCTTACAGAGTCCTCCTTTATCTCAGGATCAAAACCAGCCATCACCAGTTCAGCTATCTGAGACCACACATTGAAACTCAGGTGACCAGTCACAGCCTGAGCAGCGTGAAGACTGAAATCAATGAAGTCTGCAGAAAATCTGCTGAGGAATATTTGGTTGGACTTTCCAGCAGAGACTAGAGATGGCTAAAGACTACAAATTACTTCATAAAAATAGGTCTGTGTATAACTCATGAACAAGAAGAGAAGTGAATAATTCATCATTATTTGTCTCATAGTTTAAACAAACCTGATGTAGGCATGTGGGGAAAGAGAAACCTCTCATATTTTTCTTGCAAATTAAGCAAATTAAATCCAGGAATTATGGAGAGATTATAAATGCAGAAGCCAGGGTGGCATAGAAAAGGAGAAATATTTAAGATTAACATTGTACTTTACATATAAAATTCCAGAATTTAAACATTTTTCGTTCCTTTTGTTTTTATAGAAAATGTAGCTAGGCACTTTTTATTACCTGCAGCTTTGTGTTGGCAGCCAGCAGATAATCCCTGCAGCAAACTTCCAAGGGCTTTCTCAGAATATGTTCCTCTAAGTAAGTTGGCAATTTACTTATAAATATGAATTAGCAAGGCCTGAGTCCTGTGGAGGTCTTTAAAAAAAAAAAAAATAAAGGGAAAATAAAAAGTTAGTAACCCTAGGAGAGCATTTAATACACACTGGTTTCAGCAGATTTTAGGTAATATCCTTTAACCTTGCTTTAACATGCAGTGCACATCTTCCTCACTACACACTGAGGTGTCCCCGAGCCCCAGGGCTCCCACATGTGCTCCCAGCACTGCTCTGGCCCAATGCAGTGGCACTGCTGGAGCAGCAGCCCCTTAGGGACTCCAAGCAACATGTGCCAGCCAAAAGAGAGAGGTGAGCTTACTTCTGCTCCGGAGGTTTACTGTAGTTGTTCTGAAGAAGGAAGGAAAAAAGAAATAGAGTGGTCAACTGAGGAACTGCTGGTCGGTCATTACCTTCAGCGCTATGCTGTCCACCACCGGTGCAGCGGTTTGCTGTGCGCAGGTGCTGCACTTGCTGTTCCTGCAGGAGATTATGGCTTTAGGAGTGCAGAATTTGGGTACTCTGGAAACACAGTCAGCCAGGAGGAAGCAAAAGGTGTTTAGCATTGCTGAAGGAAGTCCTCAAGCAATGCTCACAGACAAATTTTGTTTATTTGTTTTTAAAAATAAGTATCCTTAAGTAATTAGCTATTAGATAAACAATCACATATCTCAAAGAAAGATTGTCTGGACCCAAAGGCTGAACCGCCGACTTTCAGTCACCCTTGCTTGTTTACATTTCTAATTGTCACAGGAATAAAGACTAGATCAGATGCATTTAAAAAGGAGGTGAGAGCATGCTAACTCAGTGAGTTTCCTTTTGGTGGCTTAAAACAGACCTGGGACATCACTATAGCACAGTTTGCCTTTCCTATCTGATGTGTGTTTTCTTCATGCTAAAGTTTTCTGGGGCACATTCCTTAGAAACAGAAAGTTTTAGAGACAAAGATCTCTCTGCTGGGAATATCTGAAACTGCTAGGCCTAGAAACAAAATAGCTGGGACTTCCTCTTCATTGGGTTTGCTGGCTAACCCATGCAGAAGTTGTGATGCTGTTTAAACAAAAGCACACAACTTGTCCCAGGCCTGGAAGACTGGGCTTCTGCTGAGTTGTACATGTTTTGATTGTTTAAGGAGGATCTCAAACACAGTCAGCTGATTTTGGTAGATTAAAAGATATTAAAATTCAAGCACGTGAGGCTGTGCCTCTAATAGCTGGTGTTTCAAGTACCTAAAATTACATGCCAGCAGGTCCTCTGCTCTTCGTAACACTCTGATTCATTACTCTTCAGATGTGTCCAAATTCCGAGATAAAATTATAAACTTAGTAACCGGTATTTAGAAAGGCCTAAATACCTGAACTCATTATGCAGGGGAGATTATCTCAGAACAGCATGTCATCTCAAAACTGGATTTTTATACAGCTTGAGATTCAGAACTGTATTAGACTTAAGATTATCTCACATTGGACCAACACATTGTCATAGAATCTATTTTAAACATTCAGAAGTGTCATTATCACTATTAGTATTGTTCATTACCTAGACTAATGAGAGCTCAAAGCTCCTGCCAAGGTTATAGAGCCAGAAACAAAAGGAACTTTACAGTTATCCTATAGCTACACAGTTCAAAACCTCCAAAATCTTTCAAAACCATCTTTAAAAGAAGACAGCCCATTGTCTTCAAATTCAGCTTGGAGTGTTTTTTGCTTTGTTTAAAAAGGAAAAAAAATCATATTTTAGAAGATTCACAATCAGACCAAGGCTGAAAACAAATGTAGCAGTATAACCTGCTGTGAGGCAGAAGGTATAAAAAATTATTTTCTGAACAGCATTGCAACAGAAAACCATTTTGGAAAAGATAAAGAGGAACCTTCCCATTAAATAACAGGACTAGCGCAAAGTCTGGATCATCAGAGCTCTCTTGCCTTTCTTCGCGTTTATACACTTTCTCTCAGCCTTAGCCTTGGCAAAACACCTGCCTTTGGTGTGGAGTTGTTATCCTTCAGGCAGACCATAGCTACAAGGAGAATTGGGAAGGTAGGCACAGGTGTGACAAAATAAAATATGACACATTTCTGTGTGTTATAGACAGACGGTTAAAGGGACCCAGCATCAGCAACTAAATGTTGCATGAACGCATCCTCCCTCAGCTGCAGGTTTGGTTGTGCAGGGACTCCCAAACGGGTGGTGATGTCTAAAGGGAAAACAGCCAGTAACCAGCTTGGCACTGGCATGTCAAACAGGCAAAACACATCCACCTCTTTGGCTGCCATGACCTACAGGAGGGTGCATCTCTCCGTTTAACTATGAGAATCAAAATGTCTTGCTTCCACTTCACCTCCTCTGAAAAACAGCGCATAGGAATTAATCAACAAGGTCTATACTAAACCCAGCAGTGCCAGAGGACACATTTTTAGAAAGGCAGTAATCTGGATTTAAAATGTGCGAGCAATAGGGAACTCACCACATGGACAAAGATGTTCAAATGGTTAACTGTGCTCATTGCTGGAAATGTATTTCTTATCTCTGATCACTCACACTGCCTCACTGTCCCAGTTCTGGGTTACGCTTATATGATTCTGTCTGCTGAATTTAAAAACCCTCTACTACCAGTAGTCTTCTCCTCAATAGTTATCAACAGATCATGTTCAAGTCACCTCTTAACCTTCTCTTTGATAACTCTTGGAGGATGATGTCTTTCACATTCATATTGTCCTTTTTTTCGTTTGTTTTTTAAATTTTCTTGCAGCTTTTCGTCATCCCTTCAGCATCAAGGATACTAGAACTAGAAACAAATGTCAGGGCTGTCTTCAGCAGCCCTGCACACAGAGGCAGATCTCAGCCTCCACAACAGTAGTGTGCATCCTCCTAGGTATTTACCCAAAACCAGTGTTTGCTTGCTCTCTGAGCCCTATTAGCTTCTGGGGACCTTCCCTTCCCTTGGTCGTCCTCCACAGCACCTCATACATTTCAAGTGGAAGTACCTAATTTCTTCCATACATAAAAATATTTTCAATCATGCAAGCAAGAAGAGTCCAAGTTCATCCACTTTTTGTAGGGCAATACAGTTGCCAACCTAATGCGAATGGAGTCCTGCTCACAAAAGAATTGAAGAGCAGAGACTGGGCACTATGACCAGGGACTGTCATTGCGACCCCTTTGTCAGGGTCCTGAAACACTCAGCTTCTTCTTTTGAGTAGTGATGAAATTTAAACAACATGAGATAAGACGTCTGCAAGTATAAAAAGGTTTAACTGGGGACATGGACTGCTTCTGTGAGGGCAAGTTGCACAAAATCCGTTAAACAGAAATATGATGAGGCACGAGGCTTCTGGAGCAATACAGTGACAGGGGCTACCCAGAAAAATCAAGTGCAAATTAAAAGTTGTGTTGTTTTTTTTTTCTTTTTCTTTTTTTTTTTTTTCCCCTTAAATTAAGCACCTTGGTTCCAACTAGACCATCTGTGGTATCATGCTTGGTCTTTATAAGGTACTCTCAAAGGAAAGATAATTATGAATTTAGTAACAAGACAGTACTTTTAATATTTCCTGTAATACGTTTCCAAAGTCTTACCCATATGTTTTCAGAAGACTGTATCAGAGATAATCAGTAGGAAGCCAGGAATGTGGTAATAAAGATGTATGGTAGAAAAGCTAATCAAAGGATCTGAAAGAGAAGGAGAAGGAAAATAACAGTCTTCCTCCCAGCCCTCTTTCCTTCACTCCTTCTAAGACAAGCAGCTGGTAACGTGTGTTTGTGTCCAAGTATCTGGTCACAGGAGCAAAGAAAGAACCTCCACCATGAGGAAAATGAGCAAAAGAGAGGCATATGAACATGAAACAACATCAAAGAAAAGAATAAACCTTTTCCCTCCTTAAAATAATAATTTTAGGATAGCAGCGCCTCCAAATGCGAAGCAGGCTGTGTGAGCTGCCCAACACGCTACATCATATTAGATTACTCTGAGGACAACATGATGACCCACTCTACAAGCTGCACAGGCCAGTTTGAGAGCTGGTACCACAAGGAGCAGGGCAGGAAAAAATCTGCCCTAAATCTGGAAAGAGTTTGTGACACTTACCTGTTCGGAAATACTTGAAGCATGACAAGAATAGCGGACAAAGCACAGCTTGTAAACTGCCATCATTTATTAAAGTGAGGGCATTTTGAGAGCTGGGAGGTATAAAACTGAGCCTCTGGGAAAAAGAAATGACCAAGAAATGAAGGACTCAGAGACAGCTGCTGTAAAAGGTAAACCATTTCAAAGAAGTTAAAGATGGAAAAGACCTGCTAGGTCGTGTAAGTCAGTGCCCTTATGAGTGCACGAGAGAGAGAAAACAACAAAAGAGCTCTGGGCTCAGACATCATACACCGGCTGAGGTCACAGCAACAAATTACAGAGAAAAGGGGCAGCTACCTCCAGGGAGGGTCTCTGCCCTGATCTCAGGGGACCTGGCAACACAGGGCTTGCTTAATCTTGGCACCTATTACGTCTCTATTGGAAAGAGGGAAATATCTTGGAAAATCAGTCATAAATATCTGCCCTAAAGCTGTTCCTTTTCCATTGCTGATAAATAAAAGAAAACGAAAAAGTCCAGGTGTGAGAGGACACCAGGTCAGCATGGGAGAGGTGGGACAGGTTTTGGTGATGGATTGGATCCTGCTGGCCCAGCTACATTTCTAATTATTTGTAGGAATAGGTCAGTGACAGGGGTGCAAGCTGCTTCGCTTAGAGGTAACAGAGCTCAGAAAAGAGCAGCAGCAAATAGAAGAGAAATTATAGAAAACAGGAAAAGAGAAATGACAAGGACAGGAGAAACTCAGCTGAATTTAAGCTAACCCAAGCAGTACTGGGGAATAAGAATGGCTTTCTCAAACCTATCATAGGGGAAAGGAAAACCGGTCAGAAAGTAGTTTCATTAATAAGCGAGAGGAAGATGAAACAACCAGTAATTCTTCAAAGGCCAAATTACCCCCTTCCTATTTTTTTCTCAAATAAAAAATTTAAAAAAAGGATATAGCAATTGCGAAATAACAAAAAAATAACAAAAATGCTATACAAATAGCCATTAACGTGATGCAGGTTGAAGGAACGGTTGGAAATTTTGAATATCCACTGTACAGATCCATCAGCTGATCTGGTTGCACTCATCCTAAGGTGATGAGGGAATTAGCCAGTTAATTTACTGAACCATTGGCAATTATTTTTGAAAGTCATGGAGAACTATGGAAGTCCCAAAGGCTGGGAATAAAGCAAATATAGTATTGATTTACACAGAAGGAAGAATGATCTTGGCAATTACTGCCCAGCACTTTTATCTTCAATCTCCAGGAAAATAATGGGCCAAGTAGTACAAAAAGAGCTATTAGAAAACTTCAAGGGGGCATTGGGAACATGAGCAGCAAGTGACATAGGATAAAGAAAGAATCCATTCTAGAGGGAGTTATTGATGTTTTAGACATATAAGACTAGAATCAAAAGGTAAGGGATAAAAGTAATGAAATCGAAACAGAAGCCTCCCTTCAGCAGAGCACTTAAGCACGTGCTTAAATCCTTCCAAGTAAGTTTTGAGCAACCACTGGATGAAAGGACAAGCTTGTTTGCGTTCTCAAAGTTCAGCAATGAGCATAAACGATTTGCTTAATCAAGACCTACATGACGAGCAACAGCAGAAGGGAGACTGATAAGGAGCCCTATGCAAATCTGCAGGAGAGAGAGCTATGAGGAAGAAGGAGCAAAATGTTCACAGGGTTCCCTCCAGTTTTGACTCTGAGTAATACCCTCATTAGGGATGCAAAAGAAGTTGCAAAGTGCACACTCAGGTACAGAAGAGAAAGAGCAAAACCACAGCAATACATATGTATCTAGAGAATTACAAGCAAGAAGTAACAGGCAATTCACTGTAAAACAAAACCTGCATTCCACTAGCACATCCAGGGGGAAACAACCCAAAGTGGGGTCACCCAAGGAGAAGGAGAAACACAGAACAAACATCAGGCATTTAGGAAGAACAAAACTGGACATCAAATTGTTCACTGCTTTTAAATGATGGCTAAAAAACACTGTAAAGCCAGCAGATCATAGTGAGGAGGGGTGATGGACTTTGTCGCCTGCTCAGTGCTGGGCTGGGGGCCACGCTGAGAACCCTCACTAGGTACCAGACAACCTAATTAGAAAAACTGGAGTGGGTTCAAAGAACAAAAGGCAAAAGAGATTAAGGTGTCAAGGAGAGACTCTGACAGTAAAGTTTCATTATACAGCTTGGCTGTGTTATGATAAGACTTCAATCCTGCCATCCACTGCATGTCTTACACAGAGAAAATTGCAGAATGGAGGCTGGGGGCTGGTCACATAAAATCACTTTTTTCTGATGCCTGTAGCTCCGTTACTGGCACAGAGACAACTCTCTGACAAAAATTATGAGTTTACTACAGCCCAAATACCTCCTTTGAAAATGGAAAAGGGCAAGGAGTGAAACTCTGTTGTGCTTCTTGCAAAAGCAACACTCAGACTTTGCAGCTTAAAGAAAAGAGGAATGATGCAGATTTAAGCCACATATTCAGACTTCTAAATATGAATGACTCCAACATTTTATATGCATAAGACAGAGCTACCTTTGAGATGGCCCTGTGGACAACACAATCTCCGCAGCCCTACCTGAGACAGACTGTAACTGCACGTCGGACGTGTCCCTGGTATCAGGGCTCAGGGTCCCTCAAGAATACTAAGTGTAACTTCTGCAATTATTTTCTTACTTTACTTTGTCTTACTGATGGTAACAGAATTTTTTCCCCTTAAATTATTTCCTTCATTTCTTGTCATCTCTCACTCAGAACATCCCAATTATTCATCATTATCCCTTGCTATTTTTAATGCTTAACATCTGTTTAAAGAATGGTTACTCCAGCCTTGAAAACGAGCGACAAAGTAATTTTGCCAGTTTATTGAAGAAAATTGTAGGTAGATAAAGGTGAGAAAATAGTGACAGAATAACATAGAAATGAGGGAACATATATGGTTGGAAAAATCTGTTATATTAAATACTGATATAACTGCTTGGCAGGAGGTCATGGAGGTGGTCAGCTACCATTTCTAGGCCCCTGATTTAAATCAGACACAGGTCAGAGTTGCCAGAAATCTTAATATCCATTAACGACCTCTGTGCTGTCAGCTCAGCTCCAATTATTAGCAGGTAACCATCCAAAAGAGGTGTGGACTTACACACATGCACAGAACAGCAGGCTGCCCGGTTGCCAACAACTAAACAGGTCAAGACAGGTATGAAATACCCTTTTAATGGCTAAACATCAGCTCCCAATTCAGGACCTGCACCTGAACGATGTGGAGAAAGAGCACTCTGGCTGCATTCACTCTCCGGCATTTCCCTTCAGAAGAGGATTTACCAGGGAGACTACAAAAGACACAAAAGCACCTCCTTTCGCCTGCCCACTGCTGCATGGCCGTATCCTGACACAGAGCTGGAAAGCAGCTGTGCCTCTGCAGGGTCTCCCATCCTTATCACGGCTGCCAGCCCCATTTCAGTCTTTCAGCAGTAACATCAATCCCCCAGCTTTTCTAAATATCTAACTGCATCTTCCCACATAATAATTAAAGCCTCAATAGCGATGCGCAGTTATGGCTGCTGCAGAGTTTTGTTTCCAAGACCTTGTTTTCATTTTCTCACAAATTCTGTATCTTGAGCCAAAACTTCCCAAGATTGTTTTATGCCTGAGGGAGAATTTTGTTTTGTTTTTTTGAAAGCTTGATCAAATACCGTACAGCCAGGTTTTTAGAAGAAAGAGACGAAAAGAAAAAGGATGTGGCTTTTTTTATAGCAAAAATAGTTGCAACTTTATTTGAGCTTTCTTTATAGTTTCAGCAGCAAAGAGATCAACTGCAAAAATGTTTGACAGGATGGTAGCTTTTACAGAAGATATTATGAGATTTTGAAAGTCATATTTAGTGACGCAGGGAATTTTGTGCACACGCTCTCCTGTCTCAGCGCTAGTACCTCTAATGATACCACTTCCAAACAGCCTTCTCCAAAAGGGCTGCTCACTGTCTCAATCTTTCTGACTTTGCCTTTTTTAATTTTGAAATGCTTCATTTTAGATTCAAACAGCTTTTGTGAGCTCATATAACCTGTTGATATTCAAAACAAAGGAGTGAGAACGGGAGGAAGTCCAAAAACGCCATCTCACAAAATATATTCAAATCCTTCAACACTTTTAAGGTAACATTATCCCAGTGGGTTAGCTATTTACCTTTGACACTTTTTGGCTTATTATCTGCCTAGATGAAACACTAGCTTGTGACCAGTTATAGTTCTGTCCTTTTTAGGAAAAAAAAATAATCAGACAATGGTGAATAAAAGCAAGTAATAGGTTATTCTCCATCAACTCAGCTGCAGTATTTTTTCAACCAAAATGCCTGACACAGCAGCCATCACATTTCTGAGAACCCTCCAAAGATTTACAGCAGTTTATTCTCCAAAAAATTAAAATTCGAAGAAACGAAATCTGTTTTTAGGAGCAAAGATATGGGGGAAGTACTGCCTGAAGGATTAAAAGAAAAAAAACCTCGCTGAAAGTCTGAATAATAAAGTCAGAGTCTTTCAGCTTTGGCCATTCATCAATGGCATTTTTCAAATACACATCTATTTTAATATTTTAATATTTCTACTGGTCTGTGAGGTATTACTGACTCCACCACACTTTGCCATCCCTGAGGAAGCAGTTTCAGGTGCCAGCCACGGGCTTCAGCAGCTACATGAGGAAAGCTTCCAACTCACCAAGGCGAATCAGAAGCCCAGCAGCACTGGGTTTAATATCCCCCTTGGAAAGGCACATTTCTGTTAGCAATATAACACTCAGGAACACCTTCAGAGTCCTACCCTGGAAATCCCTAGGCCATCCTATTTCCTTGTGCCTTTCTGAGCTGGCTGCTCCCTTCCCTCAGACATCCTGAGGCAAACACGTCTGCTCCCTGAAATGGCTCAGAGCTGACATCTATACCTGTGATGCTTGCTCAGCCCGGTGGTCTCTGATGCACAACGAACTGGCAGTACTGAAATGAAAGATGAGAATTTTTTAATTGCATTCGATGAACTATTATGATTTTGAATCCTTTTTACATCTTCAGCAATATTTTATTAGCGTCGCCGTGAGGAATGTTGAAAAAAAAGTAGTTCATGGATTCTTTTGGGCTTCGCTCTGATTTTAGGGTTGAACTAGATGTTAAATCGCAAAGGACTAGAAATATTTCCTACCAGAGTTTCTTTAAATTTAGAATGGTGAATAACAATGTAATTTCATTCCTCTTTACTTGACACTTGTCCGGCTGCATGGCAGATATTATGTCCAATTTTGTGTCCCCAGACACAAGGATGTTGACCAACAGAGTGAGCTAAGCAAAGGGTGACCAAGATGTTTGGGGTAGCAGCACTTACTGCATGAGATGAAGCTGAGGGAACAAGGCTTGTTGAGCCTGGGGAAGAGAAAAGAAAGCTTTGAGGAACCTACCAGCAACCTGTCAGTACTTACGAAGAGGTTATTGAGAAGATGGAGCCAGGCTCTTCACTGAGATGCATGGTCGTAGAACAGGACAGTGGTCATAAACTGAAATAGGGGATGTCCAGACAGGACATAAGGAAAAACCTTTCTGCCATGAGGCCAGTCAGACTTTGGAGAAGGTTACCCCAAAAAGTTGTGCAGTTTACACCCTTGGAGGTTTTCTGCACCTGACTGGATAAAGCCCTGAGAAGCCAGGTCTGAATTCAGTACTGACTCTGCTCGGAGCCAGAGGTAGGACCTCCCTAGAGCCCTTCCCTTCCAGACTACATGGTTCTGCAGTTCTCCTAGGCACTGCGCACTACTAATCAATAGACATTGTGGCCACTGCAGTTGGTGACTATATACAGTGGTTATCTTCGTGGAGCATAATGACTAGGGAGAGGCAGGGAAGTCCTCCTGCCTCTTTTGTAGGCTGTACACCTGGGGTTTTCAAGAAACATTGCATTCAAGCCCTAGTGCTCCTATAGATATCCTGGGTGTGTCTGAATCACTTTGGTCCTCAGATTCTGTTTTGTAAAGCAGGAACACCTGCAGAAGGAAGCAGAAAACTTTCAGGGATTTTTTAAGCCAGTGCCTCACTACAGAAAGCTGCTTTGTCCTCCTTTCCATTTACACAGCCTGTTTTAGCTGGCACGCTCTTAGAGGCATGGTGTCCCATGGGGATGTGCAGCTGGGGCTATTAGGTGTGCCTGTTTCCCTAAATATTTGTTGATGTGCTCTGTTTGGGACCACGAGCCATTCAAAAATACTATTATTACAAGGAGCTGCTTATGCAGTGATCCAGTTCTGCAAAAGGTGCTTCTCCAGCCATAATAATTCTACACTGAAATGTCTAATGATGTGCACAAATCATTTCTGTGGCAACTAAGCAGACACATACGGCACCACACCTGCCTGAAACGGCATGTTGAAAAGCCAGAGATTTGCTCTCGAGTGACTCATACCTCTCATGCCTGCTTTTGGAGGAGGGGAAACATCAGAGACTTCTCTGTTTAGATTGGGAAAGTTATTTTCAGCACGACTACTCTCTGCCATACTAGGCGCTGGAGGTAGTGGTGTTCAGGGCTTAGGGACTGAGCTCTTCTGTATTCCCCCTGCAGGATGGGGACTCAAACGTCTTATCATCCTGGCCTCCTTATCCACCCAAGCAACCATTTCTTCACATAGCAACACACAGCTCTCTGCTATGAAATTAATGAAAGTCCCGGGGCTGTGGAGACAGTCCTGAGGACCTCAAAAGTTGCCCTGAATTGTAGGCAGATGCATGCGTATAGCAGCAGATTTGAAATGGATGCTCTCCCCCACCCCATATTTTACCAGCAACACCAAGCTCTCACTCCTATTTCAGCTGCATGGGGAGCCACCAGCTGACTGCCCGAACAGCCCAGGACAGCAGTGTCGAGAAGCATGCTGGGCTTCTCCAACCAAACCCACCCATTGGGCACAGGGCAACAGCAAGGGGGGCTCTGGCGCCAGCTTTGGCACAAGTTCCCGGCATTTGCTGCTGCAGCGGATTCCCTGCCCAGGATCTGGTGCAGAAGTTGGTTTGGATTATATTATTACAAAGCTCCAGGTCAGAGGGGACCATGACATGATCTGGTGCTGGTTTGAACCTCCCAAGTATCAAAATTACATCTTTTGTGCAAAATACAGAGTGGACCTGGATTTGGTTAAAGATACCTCCTAAAAGGTACTCATGGCACAGAAACCTCTGCCTGGAGCCCAGACTTTGGCACCAGGAGCTGCTCTGCTGTGTGCCTGGGACAGAAAACCATCTGCAGTATCTGAAGGAGGAGGGAATAATAGCAGCCTTTTCTTTCCCTCTGCCGGCAGAAAGGAGAGAAGCATCATAGCCTTGTGCTCATCCTGAGCCTGCAGAGCTGGATGCCTCATACTACCTTCACTAAAGGGCATGTAACTAAAAACAGACATAGGGATTTTTTCTCTTCCCCCACCCCCCCTTTTTTTTTGTAAATTTACCACCTTTAGCAGACTCTTTCTGTACCATTGTTTAGCTTAGAGCAAATGTTTACAGCCCAGTTACATACTCTTGACAACAGGATTTTATAACGAATAGACTTGACAGACCTCTAACTATTGACTCTCACATTAACAAAAATGGATTGAAATTTCCAGCAGAATAATTATACACATGTATAATCAGTGATTAATGAGCTTTTTGAGGAGAGCTAAAACCACTGAATCATAGCATGCGACTTTCATATCAAGGGCAACAATCACAGCACTGGGAATTTGTAGCCTTGCATAAAAACAAAAGGCCAAAATCTGTACTCTTTTTACAGTCCATGCAAGCCATCAATTTCTGTGAAGTGGCATGGGGTGTATGTCAGGGGGAATTTATCCCGCACTGTTTTATATTACTTTTACCCTTATATCACCTCCACATTATGAGGCTGCCAGTTGGTCCAACTACTCCCATACAAATAAGCCTGCTCATGTGAAATAATTATTCACCTTCTACGTGCTTCCTCTCCCAAACTCCAAAAACTCCCAGAATATTCTTGTATGGCTGAAAAAGGACACTTCAGCTGGCTGGGATTTTTGCTGTTTGCAGGCTGGGCCCCTCATTGTGTCAATGAGAACAGACAAAGGGCGGAGGACGGGGGAGCAGGGAGCCTGCCCCCACATACTGAAATCATGGTGTGCTTCTGCTACTTCTTTTTGGCGGTGGACAGGAAGGTGAAATACGGAAACAGTGCAGGAAAGGTCACACTGAAGTTACTTCAAACCCAGCTGAAACTCTGATCTGCCGGATGTCTTACGAGTGAGTGGAGTTTTTTCATGAGACTCCGTCTCAATTTCCACACCAAAGAGGTTCAGATAAGCTTACGCCTCTGCCTGAACCTCTGAACCTTTTGAAGTTTGCCATCACTGTCATTTTCCCTGTGTACTGCTGGTTTCTCTCACGCTGACTGAGCTCTTGCAGAACTACCCAGCCCTGATAACCATGAAGGAAATGATAGGAAACTCGACTCAAAAATAGAAGCAAAAGTAGTGTTTTGACAAATTACAGGCTGGCGCATGGAGAAGTATGGCCAGCAATTCCAAGGAAATCCTAACACAGGATATCTGGTAAGTACAACTTTGAGCACGCATCATTAAACCCACGCCACGATGGTGCTAACCCAACACGGGCTTTTGCTTGTGTTATTTTATACCTTCACTCATGCTGAGCCGTCGCGCTCAACCATTTAATCTGAGACGACAGAAAAAAGACTTGGAAGCAGAAAGTTGCGGGCCTTAAGGCCAGAAAAGACTTTCTATTTCTGGCTCTGTTGTCAGCTGCCTACTGCCCTGGGCAGGTCACCTCACCTTTTACTGTCCTATCTGTACACAGGTGATGGTGAGGCTTCACTCATCAATATATGTAAAGCACCCAAAACCTTCTTGCCCTGAAGATATTGTCTTTGTGAATGGCTGCTGGCGTCCCTTTTGAAAAATGTGAAGGTGGGTTAGTTTCTGGTGCTTTTACCCATCTAGGAACTTGTGAAGCCCCATTTTACCCTCTGCAAGTCTGGGACCATCGGATCGGTAGGATCACCACCTTTTTCTTTGGGATTGTAGATGGCAGAGTAAACTGAGAGGGCATAGGTGAAGTTTTAAATATCGAAAATAAATTAGGAAGCTGGACTGTTGCCTGCAAACTGGAGGCACATTTCCCTACAGTGCCTTTTTCTGGGACCAGAAGCACAATGGCTATTTCTTATCAGCGCTGGCGTGCTGCTGCCGCTACAGTAATTGAAACAGACTGCTCCCTCCAGGAAACACCAAGCAGCAGTGGTTTTACTGGGAGGGAAGGCTAGACAAATAGGGGAACAGACAAAAAGCATGCAAAATACAGATAAATACAGGCAGAAGTACCCACCTATAGCTGAAAGCACGACCTCATTGCGTTCAGCATCACAACAAACACAGCAGTGCTACAGGTGGCAGATCACCAATGCTTATTTACCTGCAAGCAAGCGGCAGTTTTCCTTCCAGGAGAGCAGTGCTTGCCTTGTCACTCACAGAGCTCTCCCTCAGGCTGACAAGCTTGGCAATTGCAGCTCAATTGCTGTAGTATTTTCCCCAACAGGTATCTCCTTTGGGGATGTGGTGATGCAGTCCTGGCATCTCCTGGGGTTTTCTGGCTCTTCTGTGCCCAGCTGCAGCCCAGAGCACGGTAAAGAGTTAGCGGTGGATCATGATCAAAACTTATGGGTGGAAGACAAGAGACAGATTTGCTTCTCACTGGTCTATGGCCAGGACAAAGAAGAACATTGTTGTGCTGGTAATAGGGTTTTGTTTTATGTTCTTTCACTGTATTCCCCAGATTGGTCCTCTGTAATTTCTCACTGTGTAGAGAAAGGGCTGTGGGTTTCCTTCAGTTCTCTGCCAATATCCACATAAAACCTCTGGATACATAAACCAATGTGGACTGAGCACCAAAATATGCACTCTTGACACTTTCTTTCATTGTTACTAATTGGGAGCATTGTTACTGCTCAGTGTCACAGAGGCATCAAAAATGTGCTGGGTGCTGGAGGGCGAGAAGCAAGAGCGCAGTCTGAGACGCTGTGCAACAGTCAGCAAAGAGACTTGATGAATGGGTATCTCTGGGCCCTACAACTGAAGCCTAGAGTCAGATGTAGACTTCATGACTCAAGCTGTTCCTCTTAAAAAATTATCCTCCTGGTCACGTTTGGACCAATGAAACAGCAGCTAACAGTTACAATTCTGCAATCCTTCTTCTTAATGTCCACAATATTTTATGACATCTCAGAAGGGGCCTTGGATGCTAAATTCCCATTTCCTTAACAAAGGCTGTTGTAGGAACTCAATTGTGGGGTGATGATGAAAGCAATCATTTCGTTTCATCATTTTGACTTCCAAAGCAGCAATAACAAAGCTCTGGGCTTCTGTTTCATGGCATTTCCAAACGAACAGCACTTGTTTTGCAGCCACTGAACTGGGGATTTGCTGCCTCATGCTGTTCTGGGAACTCACCAAGAGGTTCTTTCCCTCACATGTTTACTAGTAATAAATGTTTTACAGGCCAGATTCTGGAGTGCCACTTCCTTACAACCACCCCACCTGTTAGTCATATGCAAGTCCACTTCTTCCCTAACAGAAGCATGGGATCTGTGATGCTAAGAGGAACAGGCAGTAGCAAAAGTTACTTTAATTAACAAAGGTGGAGCACATTTGGAGGACAGGTCCAAAGTCTACTGATCTCAGTGGAAGTGAAAGGTGCCTGAAGACTGGAGGAAAGTCGATGTCACTCTACTCTTCAAAAAAGACAAGAAGGAAGACCTGTGAAACTACAGGCCAGTCAGCCTCACCTCCGTCCCGGGAAAAACGATGGAACAGCTCATTCTGGGTGTCATCTCAATGCATCTGGAGGAAAAGAAGGTTATCAGAAGTAGTCAACGTGGATTCACCAAGAGGAAGTCATGTCTGACTAATCTGATAGCTTTCTATGATGGCATGACTGGATGGATAGATGAGAAGATGGGAGTGGATGTTGCCTACCTTGACTTCAGCAAAGCTTTCAATGCCATATCCCACAGCATCCTCATAGGCAAGCTTAGGAAGTGTGGGTTGGATGAATGGACAGTGGCGGGGATTGAAAACTGGCTGGCAGATAGAGCTCAGAGGATTGTGGTTTAGTGGCAGAGAGTCTAGTTGGAGGTCTGTGACAAGTGGTGTTCCCCAGGGGTCAGGACTGGGTCCAGTCCTGTTTAACATATTCATCAATGACCTGGATGAAGGGGTAAAGTGTACCATCAGCAACTGTGTTGATGGCACAAAACTGGGAGGNCATCAATACTTACAGTACTTAAAGGGAGGGTGCTGGGAGGATGGCACCAGTCTTTTTTCAGTGGTGTCCAGTAATAGGAGAAGAGGTAATGGGCACAAACTTGAATGTAGGAAGTTCCATCTAAACATGAGGAGGAACTTCTTTCCTTTGAGGGTGGCAGAGCACTGGAAGAGGCTGCCCAGAGAGGTGGTGGAGTCTCTGACTCTGGAGACATTCAAAACCCGCCTGGACGCCGTCCTGTGCAACCTGATGTAGGTGACCCTGCTCTGGCAGGGGGGTTGGACTACATGATCTCCAGAGGTCCCTTCCAACCCCTGTGATTCTGTGAAGTCTTCTCCCACTGACCTAAGCAGGTTTTTGATCAGATTGCCAGTTAAGGAAAATGACGTTGCTGCTGCTTTGCCATTTTTCACTGTAGGCTGATTGACCACTGCGTTTCTCGCTTTTCTCAGAGTTGGCCCACTGACCAGCCTGAACAGAAACACTGGTTCCTTGCCTACTCTGGTCATGCCGCCTTCTACGTCCTCTCTGTTTTCCCTGCTGCTGTTCCTGGCTGCCCTGTGCTGTTTTTGCCAACTCCCAGGAGAAGAGACGGATGTTTTACAGGGGAACGATGAAGCCGAATGGTTGCTACAGAAAAGAAATCCCTGGATTTCACAGCCCTGCAGAGCCACTGAATGTACAATCAAGATGAGAGCGGTGAAGAATATATAAAAATGGAAATAGCTTTAAAGTGCCTACCAGACTGAAATTGCTCACAAATCATGAGGGACCACCTCTGCAAGTGGTAAGGCTAGTTTCTCCACTCTATAAGAGATCCCCATCCTCCCCAGGAGGTCTGCAGAAGACCGTTTCTGTAAATTGCGATTCGAAAGCCTGTCACCTGATGTGACTCCAGGGGGCAAAACCAGCATTACTTCAATGCAATCCCAGCATGAAAAAGTTAATAAAATATATGTCACAGAGAAACCAATTGTACCTGCAGGGTAAGAAAAGGTCACACATGAATGCATGAAAACTGGGCATGCTGCATAAACTGTTGATTGAAATCTCCTTTCCACTCGTATGTGAACACATTGAGCATAAACAGGATCAGCACACAATGAGAAATAAGACTGATGATTGTTCAGATTAATAAACTTTGGCTGGATTTTCTTTCATTTTTCTGCAGTACATTAGCTACTTAGGCATTGGGGGGGTCAGACACTTTTTCTCCTTCCTCTGTGAATTAAAATACTCAGACCAATATTTTTCAGGAGAAATAAAATAACGGGTGCTACTGGATTCCTGTTTCATGATGTGAAATCCTGGAAGAATTTGATGGCCTCTCCTCTGAATTTCAAAGCCAATGTTGCTTGGTGCCAGCAGCTGGATCAGCCTGTTGTGTAAATGTTCAGGAACGTAGTGACAGTGCAGTTGATTTCATTAGGGGAGCTCCTATAGAACTGTGTCATTCGCTTTATGGTCTTACAAATGACAATTGTTTAAGCACAACCTGCAGTGCCTGCTGTTATATTATCTCTGGGACAAAGAAAGATGCATATGGACATAATGGAGAGAAAGTGAAGCATTCGTTAGGACTGCAAATGAAATAGGAAATTATTCCATCTAGAGCAGCATATTGGGTGCCATTGCTTTGTTATCTGATTTCCTGTAGCACTGGTAGAGAAAGTGTGTTTTAATTAAGGTTATATATAGATTTAGTTGAAAAATGTTTTATAGAACCAAAGTCTGTGCAGTTCTATCAAAACTAAGGTTTTATATGGAATTGCCCCAAATTTTCCAGAATTTCTTTTTAAAAGCAAACAATGGAAAAGCTATGCTTAAAATATGTAGACATACCCTTTCTATATTTTCAAATGACACTTCAGTCATTCTGTCAGCCTATTTTGAAGTAATCTGTTGTCTAACTTTTTAACAAACTTCATGTTGTGTAATATAGTAGATTATACATAGTCAGAAGCATAATCATAGGACTCCAATTTGCCCTTTGTATGCTTTCCACATTATATAGTGCAATATAATGCAGAATGAGAAGTCAAATTTGTAAGGAAACGGATCTAACTGCTTTAAAACCACTTGGTTCTGTAGGGAATTTAAACATCTTTTAATATAGATTCTTATTCACAAGAGTGATGTTCTTCAGCAGGTCAGAAGTTCGTCCTCCTCACAGCTTAGATTCAAATCAGATGAAAAATGAAGAACGGAAAGTCAGGAAAGCCATTTAAGAAGACAGGAAATACAGAGAAAGCATTTTTACCTCAACAATGACAGAGTTAGAAAGGGAGAGAATGGGTTATTAGAGTGACAGTGTGCACGTGCACGTGGATATATACATGTACACACGTACCCATGCAGTACAGTATAACTTGTACTTGGTCTCCATATATTTGGTCCCTGGCTCCATTTTGGTAGTTGATGAAATGACACACGCTAAGAGAAAGTGTTTTTTATCTAAAGCTTGCAATTGCAATACACAGGATATGAAAGAAGCATCATCGCCTGCTGGAAAGTGGACCCAGAAGGATGTGGCCCACATAGTCAGTGAAGTCCCTTTAATCCCACTGGGAGCTGCGTACCTAAATGTCTTTGAATACGAATTCCTAAACAACACCTCCAAGGACCACAGAAAGCACATAGCTGAGGAACACACCTAAAACAGACTTTGTAAATGTCCTAATTGAATGCTTTACCCACAAAAATCATTGTTTCCTCCCTGACTGTACAAGACTTTGCTGCTCGTGTGGTATTCACTGCCTTATGTTCCTGTGCGATAACGGGTTGTAACCGTATGCACAGTAGTCTAAGCTGCTCTCAAATAACAAAATTATTAAAAACCAAATAATGTTCACTACCACAGTTTGCTTCAATAGCCGTCATTGTAGGAACAAAAGAAATCCTCTTTCATTTCTTATTAAATGCTCTGACAGTATTAGAGGAATGTCCTGATTTTCTTTATTTATTCTGTTACATTAATAAAGCAGAGAATTTTAGGGAACTGAAAAGCTTTGAAGAAATGCCTTTCAATCTCAGACCAGAAAAGATTACTGAGAGTAAGCCTGAACTCTTTACCAAAAAATGTAATTTAAAATGACCAGCGTAGAGTCAATGTCCACTCTTATGGGCTGCGTCATTCATACAGCACAAGGCAAATGTTGAATAACCCAGAGCTGTTAAGGGCCAGATTTTGCTCAGAGTAAGGTCTTTATCAGAACTGGCAGAAGAGAAATGTGCAAATACCTGCAGAGCACATAGAGATGGTATGATACCAATGAGCCCTGAAATATTTCTCCTCCTAAGTTATGTGTCATGTTATTTGAAGGTCAGCCCACTTTCAGCTAACAGCAAAAACCGTAATTCCTGTAACAGAAGAATTAATTAAGCTCCAAGTGAGAGGTGAGTTTTCATTAATCACTCTGAAACCACTAACTTTTCCTGAACCATCCTACTGGTATGTGAAAAGGTTGTAGATGTTTCTTAAGTCAAAATTGTTTAAATTGGCTTCACAGCATTGACAGGACCATCCTGAAGTCTCCTTTTACTAAAGCATACTGTTCTTTCTCATTGAATTAGTGCCAAGGGTGCACGGAGTCCTGTCCAGACAAATTAAACAGGGAAAGGGGAGAACTCCTGGCCCCTTCAAAATCAATTGAAGCACCTGCAAAGGCAGCAGTGTGTCCAGGATAGTCTTTGCCCAAGAAAGCTACAGCTGAAAGTTATATTTATCCTCTATCAAACTTAATGGGAAAAGAGAGCCTTTCCCAAGGCAATTATTTTGCTCCTAAAGGCATTATTAAATACAAAACTGAGTTTCCCCAACACTTCAGCCCTGGAGGCCCAATGCAAAGCTGCTTCTCCAGCATGGTGTCACCCAGTTGTATGTCATGTTTGGAAATCTCAGTGTTCCTGAGGAAGAACTGTTACTGCTGCAGCAGTCACATGGGTGGGCTCCTCACACTTCACACTCAAGTTGCTCTGTGAAGGCACGTTCCCGGCGTTATGTTGGCTCTGGCCCTTGCCCCAGCCCTGCCCAGGGGCACCTCCTGCCCTTCTGGAGGGGGATGTCCTTCTCTGGACACAATTCCATGACTGTCGCAAGGAAATTTTGGTCGCAAAGCCAACCAAGCTGTCTTCACCAGGAAAACATTTCTGTTTCAGAGAGTACAGTCAAGCTGCACAGGAGGAGAGTAACAAGTGACACAAAAGTATTCTAGGCATAGGAGCGGTGGAGTGTTGTTCAGGAAGGACACTGCAGCTTATCTCTGTTTACTGGTGATTCATGCTCACTTTTTCAGCTCTGTGGGAATAGGCTACAGCAATATACAAAGGAGTTTCAACCCACGTCAGCATTGGTGGGGAAAGAAGGGAGAAAAATTATTCTAGCTTCTAGCAAAGCCCCAATTAAAATTAGATTTTAAAGTAATGCTAACTTAGCCATTTAATCAAAATTCTGTGTACACAGTTAAAATGCAATCTTGTTTCATGCAACCAAACTGAGTAAGCAAGATAAATTCTCAGAAACCTTCATATTTAGGGTCAGCATTTTCATCTATTAATAAAAACATCGTGAAACTACAAGGCAGGGACAGCGTTTTCAAAACATCTCAGATCAGTCTCTGAGATGCCTAGACTCCTTCGCTCCCAGCCAGTTTTCAGTGTGCCGATTATGCTTTGCTATGAACGCGTGTTGAAATCTGCATACATTCAGCAAATTATTCATGCACATGATGAGTTTTCAGACGCAGGAGTTACAGGCCTGGTTGCATCAATACCACATAGCTTCAAGGAGAGACTCTGGGGTGCTCACAAGAGACATGAAACAGGCATTTAGGAATAAGTATTGCTGTACCTGTCAATCACAGCCTCAATACATGAAGCACAGCAAACCGTCTTTTCTCTCTCACCCACTCACCACAAAGCCTTCAGCTCTTTGGTCAGCAGCGTGGTGCCACCACACGTCTGCCACGCAGAGACATGCCAGATGCTGCCAACCCCCTTGCAGAAAGCAGGTTCCTCACTGCTGCTGCCTCCACTGTCACCCCTCCACCACCTGCTAACCCCTCACAAGCCCCAGCAAGCAAAGTGCCACACCACTGCTTCACTGCTGAGATATAGAGGAAGCAAGTTTTCTTTCTTCTTCCTCTTTATTTGCTACTATATCTTTTTTTTAATTTAACACATACCTCTCACCTCAGTGGGGCCTAATCCCGCGGTGCTGGTGTGAGCTGGGGGATGAAGACCAAGGGTGCTCCCTACCACCACGGCTGGTGGCACAGCAGTGCAGGTGACTTCTCCACTGCTGGGAGGGAGAGGCTTGAAAGAGGTTTTCCAGTGCAATAAAGGAAGTGAGCAAGGAGAGACTGTCTGAAACCCCCCCCACCCCACACTTCAAAAAAAAAAAAGAAAAAGCCTCCTTGTTTAGAGGACAGTTGTACAGAAGACTGGTGAAGATTGGCTTGGCTGAAGTCAGTTTAAACATTGAAAAATACTACTGCGTGCCTTTCCGAAATCAACACCTTCAGTAATTACAGCAAGCAAAACAGAAATGCAAAATCTTCAGAGACTTGATATATTAAAATAAAAGAAAACCTTTATTCATTTTTACTTACTTTACTTTACTTTTCACTTACTCTGAGTGACTTTAGGGCAGAAGTTTTCCTTGAAATATTGACTTCTAGGATGCAGTTGGAAGTTGGCACTTAAAATGTAATTCAGTAGTCACATAAGAAAATAATTTGGAAGGCTGAGATCATCCAATCAGAGAATAAACACAGGCCATGTATCTTATGAATGCAAATAAAATGCAAGGAAATTTAAATATCAAATGCATCCCATGACTTGTTTTTGAACACCCACCTACAGCTTGAGACTCTCTTACATGTTATTTTCCTTATATACAAAAATAGCAATAGAAACAACAAACATAGAACTAGAAATTATTTCAAGCACCTGTGGGTTCCGGATAATATTTCCCTTTTGCAGAAAGCAGTTCAAGAAAATCTACATCCTATGGTACCATAAAATTCCCTTTTAAATTCTGTATGATGATTACACATTCTGTTAAATTTGATAAAATTTTTCCTGATCAGATAATTTACAGAAATTATTAGTAAAATATCTCAAACAACAACTAAATTAGTCACAATCTATTAGTAGACAAACTGGTAAAGAGAAAATAGAAGAGAAATTAATTGAATAAATTATTCATTACAATTTATTCAGTCAGCTTTGATTTAAATGCTTGTTAATCCTTTAAGGGTTCATGTAGTACAATCTTATAGTAACCCTGGTTAGGAATTCAAATGTCTGACATGTGATTTTTCTTCCAAAAAGCTGTACTCTCAGATTTGCCGTGCAATACCAAAGCTGAAAAAAAAAATGGTTTGGAGCCCTCAGAACATTTTGTTTCACTAGTTGTTTTCTCCAGTAAGTAATAATTTGGTAATATAACACAATAGTATAATGCACTATCATAAAAAACAGATGCATAATAAATGTGTCAGATTTTCTCAAATACAAAATTTTATCGAAACTCATAGCTGTTCTGTGCAAGACTTGGACACACCAAACTGTCTCCTGACCTTTCTGGACCATGCCAAAAGTTCATGTTCTCTTTCGACGTCCATACCGTATGCCAAGGAGCTGCTAATGAGCGATCAACTTTTAGACACCACAAATTATCATTTTTAAACTTTTAACTATGAAGTTTTGTCAGGAAAGCTCTCCGGTTTCACATGCACCCTAGAAAATGGTATTGGCTTGGCTGGAGAGCCATAGGAACAGGAGAATATCTTGTTTCTGTAAGGGCTGCCTTACACCTAGACACGGAGCTCTTAGTTGTGGGTCCATTACCAAGACACCATCTTACAGAAAAAACTCAAGGGTTAAGATAGAAATAAAGGAAGATTCATGTTACCTGGATTTAAATACAGATCACACATTTTAAATCCCCAAAACAGGTGCAAGAAAGAGCACAAAACTAAGTATACATATCCACCTGGGGTTTTAATGAGCCACAAAAGGGCTTGCTCACTCGGTGCTTCCTGCTGTTAACAAGCTGTCCAAACACCTGTAAAGCCTCACCACAAGGATTCAGCTCCTAAGCACAGCATCCTTCCCCGAGGATGCTCCTGATCTGGGGATATATGTTGCCCATCCACATAAACTTTCCCTTGGCTGTAGTCACAGTCAAACCTCCTACCTCTGATTTTCTCTAGTCTATGACTTGAACAAGACATAAGTTTTAACTCTCCTTCCAGAGGTTTATTGACTGCCCTCACCTAAAAATAAGCAAAGCGCTTGCCTCTTGGGTCTGCCCACGTGGAATCATGTTCTGTCAAAATGACGAAGGGCTCAATGAACTACAGACACACCAGCAGCTTGAGGCAAAGTTAAACACTACCATTGACCTGTGGAGGCCCTGCTCAGCTCCTTCAGACCAGCATGTCAAATAGGTGTGGAGAAACGAGGTTTGCAGGAGTCCATACAGGAAAGTAATACATGATCATAGAATCATAGAATGGTTTAGGTTGGAAGGGACCTTAAAGATCATCTAGTTCAAACACCCCTGCCATTGGCAAGGACACCTCCCACTAGACCAGATTGCTCAAAACCTCATCCAGCCTGGCCTTGAACACTTCCAGGGATGGGACCTCCACGACTTCCCTGGGCAACCTGTTCCAGTGCCTCACCACCCTCAGAGTGAAAAATTTCTTCCTGAGATCTAAAATCTACCCTTTTCCAGTTTGAAACCATTACCCCTCATCCTGTCACTACATGCCCTTGTAAAAAGTCCCTCTCTAACTTTCTTGTAGGCCCCCTTTCAGGTACTGGAAGGCTGTTACAAGGTGTCCCTGGTGCCTTCTCTTCTCCAGGCTGAACAGTCCCAACTCTCTCAGCCTGTCTTCATAGCAGAGGTGCTCTAATCCTCTGATGTTCATGACGAGGCTCTGGATGCTGAACATGGTGTGGGCCAACACCTGGGGTGGGCTGGGTAGCACAGCTCCAGAGGGAGAGTTGCAGGGGACTCTAGTAGAAAATTGCCCCATCCCCTCCAGAAGAAGAACAAGGTCTCCTGGCTACCAGAGCCCTATAGAAAGGGCCAGCAGGCAAACCTTAGTGGCAGCCAAGATTTCTCTCCGAAGCTGTACAGGCTGGGAAATCACACTCCTTTTCCAAGGAATTGTATTTCTCCCTCCTCCTCCACTTCTGGACCTGCTCATGGAGTCCAACAAGGATGGTGCAGGACAGTGATAAAGGATGGTTAGTGTGGGCAAGCCCTCACCTTCTGCATTCATAGCCTGGCACCAGCTGGGACTATGGCATGAAGTGCTGCCTGCTGGGCTGAGATCAGGACGGAGGCAGTGCCCAGTCCTTGGCACAGACAGAAGGGCAGAGATGCTTAAGCTCTCGTGTGCGTATTGTATTACTAAGGCCTAATAGATTCTGGTATTTGAAAGCTCACTCATGCCATTCAGTTAATTATAATAGCTAATTTATATCTTTTATTGTTCTGTGAACTTGAAACTTCTGTTTCAGTGAGAACAGAGCAACAGCTGATATAAAATGTGCTCCTGTAAATAAACATGGGTTGCAGCAAATGGAGAAAGGATGTTCAACAGTAACAATCAGTCTCAGTTAGGATATTGGGGGAAAAATTGCAGCACATTAAGAAAGCAATAACACTCAACAGGGTGTGCATTCATCAGTCAATATGTATGCACAGGGAGCATGCAGAAGCACAGAGAGCAGCCAGCCATGCAGGCTTAGGTAACAATTACTCTGGTGCGGTGCGTTGAGCCCTGCTGATGGATCACACAAACCGGTGGCGAGAAGAAACACCCAGAAGCTCGGCTCTCCCAGATGCCGAGTGCTGTTACGGATTCACCACACCAGCCTGGGCACATCACGCACCGCCTCTGGGGTCCTATTTTCCTTAAGGGTGAAATGGATTATACTGACTGACTTTCCCAGGGGAGTTGCTTGTTCTGTACCAGGAGAGAGCAGCAGTACTTCTGCTGCTGCTTACTATAAAATAAGGATAATATGTCCCTGAAGAGGATGGTAGGAGAACTCCTTGTTAGCACAAGTGAGTCACTGTGCGGGGCTGGTAGGAAGGGGGAGCAGGACCCTACGTTTAGTAAGAGCAGTGTTAATGCCCAGAAGGGACCTTGCAAAGGTCAGAAGACAGAGCAAGCCATTGATATCTACCCAAGGTTCCAGCTGGGGCTGATGTCTCCTGTAGTTGCCCAGGATCGTGCCTCTCTTGGTTGTCCCCAAAGGCTGGCTCGGCAACCACGTGGTACCCAGGGATGGGGATTGCTCTGCTCCCCACTGAAGAACCACCCTGCAACTGTAAGGAAGACCTCTGAGACACAGCCAGCCCTCTCCACAGTCCAGTTCCTGCCCAACATACTCATTCCTGACATCAGAATTGACATTCAAAAATAGTATCAGAATTGAAAACAATTCATTTCAAGGTTTTCCCTCCACGGCATTTGCAATTGTGCTTGTTTAGAAACAACTGCATTTTTTAGGCACTGGGTTTTCTCTTTTTTTGAGCAACAAAAAAATTGTTCTTCCGAAAGGGAGAATAAAATTAGCAAGGCGCACCTCAGGGAATTGGGCAGGCAATCCACAAACAGCCTTCAAATGCTCCACTTGATTATTTCTCACACTCATGATGTATGTGCACATGATAGGCATAAATCCACTTGCCTCATACAGAGAAAACAAAAAAGGAGTGAGTTCATGGACTGCTTTTCATTCATTTACCATACACATGTTCCATTACCCACCGTATGTATGCACGGCACATACACAAAGAACAGCAAGTTACGTATGGTGCCTACTGCTGCTAAGAGCCTGTCGCACTGCACTTCCTAGTGTTTGAACCAGGGTAGGCTCATTTGAAAAGATTTTGCAAACCACTCAGACTTTCATTTTGGAGGAGATGGATAGGAGAGGGTTATAGGACAGCTTTAATGTTATTTTTATGCACAATCATGAAGCTAAGTTCCCTTCCTTTCCTTTCTCTCTCTCTCCCCTCTTGGTGACACCTCAGCAGCTACTTGAGAGCACAAATTGACCAGGATTCTGCATCTGCCAAATAACTCTCCTTCTTAAACTGTATTCATTAGCAATCCCTTTTCCCTTTGTCCCCCTGCCCTTCAGGAATGAATTCAATATATTTCTTTCAATATATTCCTTTCCACAAATCACATTTCTTTAAGCTAAAAGTAAGCCAACATCTTGAACCAGAGAGAAGAAATTCCTCCTTCTACTGTCTTACCAACAGCCTGGCACAAGTAGATCTGATACACGACGTTGGGTGTGAATACAGGTACAGGTGTTGTAATTAGTGGAGCACCAGGTCAGAATCTGAGAGTGCAGTCTCCATGTGCACATCCACCATTGCAATGCTCTATTCCCTCTCCTTCCAACCTAGCTTTCTAGTCTGTTTTAACTCTATTTTTTCCACTGTCCAATTTTCCATCTGCTCTTTCTGAGGTTGGACACAACCTCAGAAAGTCTTCCACCAGCTCATGACAAGGTGAAGCGACCAGCTATACAGCCAGGTCCGCACATCACTAAAGGGGGATCCCAACAGAGAGTGAGCCGGCTGCTCCCCAGCCCACATGTACCCCCACAGAAATAGCACCGATGCACTACAGCAGGCATCAGGATTGACCCTAATGTGCTTGTCCCATTCTTACTTCCAAATGGTAAGTAGGTAGATTCCCACCCACTCCATCCGTGCATCAGAAAAATGACACAAAACTGAGGTAGAATATGAATACAGCCATTTTTCTTGATTTTTAAACAGATGTAGCGATTGCCTTTTTATTAAAATAAATAAATAAAGTCCAGCAGCGTGAATTAGAAACCTCTGCAGCGTCAGCACATATTTTACAGGGAAGCTAATCTCACCATAGTTAAGTAGAAAATATCCTGTCATTATAAGCCTGATCTTGTCTCCCTGTCACTGTTTAGCTTTGCAAAAGCTAAACCAGCCTCCTTGAATTTTCATGGGCTGGATTTGATGAGAATATATAATTTTGTTGGAAAATTTGGAGGCAAATAGGACAAGACATCTAGGAAAGGTGAGCATTTGTACTTTTTCCACTCTTCTCTTTGGCCGTCTTTAGATGCATTAGCATGCTGTGAAGAGCCACCATTCTCCCTTTTCCTGGGACACATAGTACCTCTCCAAAGCAAAGGAAAAGAAGTTGATCCCATGCTCTGCAAGAGATTTTTGACTTTGCTAACACTTAGGAGCTTCTGTTCAGGGAAAGACAAGCACCAGTTTGCTTCTATGAGTGTTACAGACTTCGCATGTGTAAAATGCACATCTGCTGTATGCATTATGGAGACATTGCCCCAGTATAGACTTTAGAAAGATCCCACAGAAGCAGATAGGTATGTAGCAAGGAGCTGACAACAAGGGATGCTACTGATGTGTATCTAGGAAGGAGGGTTTGATCAGATGAGTGACTGGTCCATAACTGGTCAGCACTTCTGTTTGTTGAGCTGTCATGACCTACTCCCATAGCGGATGTTGGTGGTTTGGTTTAGGCTGAATTCGAGATGAAACAGAAACATTATTTTGATGCAGGGACAGGCACTTAAAACTATGTTAGTCAAGATGTCAGCAACCTCTCAAAATCTGAACAACCCCAGTCCATGCACAGCTTCAGAGGATGGGGCTGGTGTGGCTGGAGCAGGAGAGGGAAAGCCAGATGAAGAGAGAAGGCAGACCCATGCAGTGGTGCAGCTCAGGCTCCTTTCCTACACGTGGACAGCAACAGGATGCCTTTATCTCCTCCAGCTTTGGATAAGGTTGAGCTCAGACTTCTATTGCTGCAGGTCAGGCCCTTGCTTTCTTCTTCTGAATGCAATCAAACACAATGTTCTACGACTCTGTAAGCATTTTAAATTACTTCACATACAGTTTTTAATACTTGACAGATTTATATTAAGTATAAATGCTTTTTATGAAATAACTATGTGAAAGTGTTTCTTTGCAAATCACCGTGTCTGCTGTGAGCAAAACTTAAATCCAAGGTTTGAATACACCAATCATAGCTTCAATTTTCTGTACGGCTACCTGAAAACCCTCTGGGAAACACCACCCCCAACCCCCCCAAACACTTCAGCTTATTGTCCACCAAGGGGTTAAGCTGAAGGACAAGAACAGAAGTGTAATTTTAATTGTGCATATTTTTCCTAGCTGTTCCGGTAGGTTCTGCCTCATAAATTCTCATGACAATTGCATAATGCTGAACCTATCTGCTGGGAATCCCAAAGGGAAGGCTTAACCCTTTTTCCTTCTTGAAGTTTGATAATTAATTCTATTTCTTTCAGCAAGAGGAGACAGCTTACCCAAATGGCCAGTCCCGAAACAAACACTGACGTAGGTACTGTACTGTACTGTACGTGTTCTGTACTTTCAATTTCCCCACCTGGGTCACAGAGGAATAGGCAAACTGGTTCAGGTAAAATTAGAATTGACCCAAACCTTGCCACCTAAATAGGTTTTTGAGACATTAGGGCCTATTAACCACTGCTTTGCAGGGCAAATTCAGGGGCTTGCATTTAAGCTAATGTCCCACTGAAGTCACTATGGGAAGGGTAGAATTAGACCCTGGGTTGTTTGTTTTCCCCAGCAGTGGCTGCCTGCTAATTGCAACTGTTGAATGTATGCATATTCATTACACCACGGAGCTTGGGAAGCTGCACAGTCTGCAGCTAATGTGCTGAATCAGATAGTAAATCAGACTGATTAAGATACAACATTTAGGCTTAAAAGACACACTAACGACACAACCTTGTCTTTGGAGCTGACTTTCAAACCGTAACAGGGATGCTGTAGAGAAGACGGGGACCTGAACAGGGGTCTAAGGGCCGCCTCCAGCAGCAGTGGGGAGGCTAGGTGATTCCTGTAGGGCTGACAACCAGCACAGCCACCTCAGCAGGAGGACTGAGAGTGCTCCTTGCAGGGAGACTCAGCGACCTCAGATTTCCTACAGCCCCTCCTGGCTGCTACCACGCTCCAGCCACTGCGCAGATCTCCCCACCCCATAAGCAGAAATTCTTGGGAGGCTCCTGCAGAGCTATCTTCGCCACCTAAGAGCTAACCCAGCCCAGTGTTTGCCAGCCCTGTTATTTTTAACATTATTCACCAGGGTTCTGGATGTGACGAAGACTTGCTTTGAAATAAGCTAGAGGGAGCTAGCTGGAGAAGGCTTAACCCTACCACAGAATAGCTACACCAGAAAATATATACATAGCTGACGCTGCAAGCCATGTCTAGGGCATTGAAGCCCTGGGGACCTTATGGTATGAGATTTTGCCGAGCATGTGGAGGCACTGGGTATGCTGGGACCTGTTTCTGCTCCTCTCGTCCTCATTCTGTGCTGCAGCAGACAACACGCATGAAGCTGCTCTGCTGTGTGTCAGCACAATGGGGCTCCTTTTCACCTTAATATGCTGTCATGGTTTCAGCTGGGATGGAGTTAACTTTTTTGCTAGCAGCTGGTGTAGTGCTGGTTTGGATTTCAGATGGGAATAGCATGATAACACACCGATGTTTTTAGTTGTCGCTAAGCAGTCAAGGCCTTTTCTGCTCCTCACACCACTGTGCCAGCGAGCAGGCTGGGAGTGCACAAGAAGTTTGGATGGGACACAGCCAGGACAGCTGACCCAACCGACCAAAGGGGTATTCCATACCATGTGATGTCATGCTCAGTATATAAATTTGAGGGAAGAAGAAGGAGTTTGGAGTGATGGCGTTTGTCTTCCCAAGTAACAATTAAGCGTGACGGAGCCCTGCTTTCCTGAAGATGGCTGGACACCTGCCTGCTGATGGGACGTAGTGAATGAATTCCTGGTTTTGCTTTGCTTGCATGTGTGGCTTTTGCTCTACGTATTAAACTGTATTTATCTCAACCCACAAGTTTTACCTCACTTTTACTCTTCTGATTTGCTCCCCCGTCACAACTGGCAGGGAGTGAGCAAGCAGTTGCATGGTCCTAGTTGCTGGCTGGGGTCAAACCATGACACATCCCTGCCTTTATTTGGCTCTCAGGTACACTGTGGGAGTAAATGCACTCTCAAGAGATGACTGTGGAGAATGCTTGTGGTTACATTATAGAGCACCTCTGGAATAATACCTGCATTTGTTGTTAGCCATTTCACATCTCTCAATCCTGTAGCAAAGGAGCCCTTCCATATACAGTAGTTCTGAATCTGCCCAGAATCCAAGAGTGGGAGAAGAACAAGACCTCTATAAATGTGTTCAGTGAGTTAAGTTGTTTGTTTTGTGATAAATAGCATGCTATGCTGATACCTTCAAGTGTTTGACATTCATGATTTGCAATTTAAAGCCTGAAGCACGTAGTGTTGTTTACTTCCAGATTTAACCTTCTGAAACCACCTTTGCTTGTGCTCCAGATTCGTTTAGTTTGACAGTTACGTGAATTCCAGCCATTGTGCTGAAATTGCCATCCTGGTTTGCCTGAGCGATACTTCCCCTTCGCACAGCAATGACCTCTGAAAAAGTGTATGCACATAGAAAAGGCACACTCTGGTTTCAGTCTGTCAAGTACTTGCAAATACATCTAATTTTTGTTTGGTTTGCTCTCAGTGTTCTCTGTCCAGAAGTGAAAGAAGTGGGAGGAAACGTTCCTCCTCACTTCATCTCTTTGGCTGTGTCACCGTCACCAGTAACTCACACAAAGGCACCATAGTCAGTAAGGTGGGGTTTGAAGGAGGCAGGGGGACTTCTCCATTCTGCAATAAGTTTCATCACACCAGATAGCTTTGCCTCACCTTCCTCTGGCTCTCCTGCCACACAGATATCCAACACAGGCGTGCATTTGCTGCATTTGTGCAGAACAGAGACATGCTAATTCAAATGTGGTAGCAAAGCTCATTTCCAGGAGAGATCTCCAAGGTATCACCAAAAATACAACAAATGCTATGAATTAAGCCCTAGATCAAAAGAATCTGCAGTTGGGATGAATTTGGATCTCATTCTGAGTGTTAAATATTTTCTTCATCCTAGTTATCTGATGCCAAATTCTAGTCTTAGCTGTCCTTAAGGCCGGCAAGAGTTCGGAGCTGTACCATAGCACCTCAAGCCTGTGTCTAGCAGGTACTCCAAATAGCTGCTGTGCCTGTGTCTTATTCACTTTCACTCAAACTACCCATAGTGTCAGGCTGGGAAGATGACAGAGATGTAAGTAGATGAAAAAGAAAAAAGGCAAGTCCACTAAACATTAGGACATGTACAGTTTACAGCTAATTCACTTTGGTTTCTGAAGCAAAGGCAATGAAAGCACAAGCTCAGACTTTTCGGGCAGTGTCAACTTAGCAATCCGCTCCAAATGGAGACTGGGCTGCACTGCAAGAAGATGTCCAGACGATATCCTCAAGGGTGTGCAGATGGTCGAAAGCTAAAGCAAGAGCTTTTGAAGAAACTATTTGAAGCTGCCTTATACAGTTAAATACCACCATTGTACGCACACACAAACACTACTTTCACCAAGATTGCTAACTGCATCAACATATTGAAACAGATGCAATATATTAGTCATCCTAATAGTAATAACCAAGGGGAGAAGTGAATTAGGAAGCAGAAGTGGGGAAACATGCTCAGGTTTGAACGCACAGGATACAGGATGGCATGGGTTTGAGAGAAGACAGACCTCTCACCAGCCAAAGTCAAGCTGTGTGGCAGGTCAGAGAGATGGCCAGAAGCATAGCAAGACAGAGGAGTTAGCCTGCAGCAATCTGGGGAGAGTTTTGAAAAGGAAGAGAGCAACTTAGAAGTAAAACACAGTGAGTGGGCAGGAGGTGCTGTTGTGGCAAGTCCCAAATTAACAGAGAATTCAGTATGGAAAAGTGTGGGCATGCCTTGAAATAATACTGGCAAAACTGGCAAAAAATGGCAAACAGCGGCATTTGGCACATATTTCAGTGGCTGTAGAGCAGGCAGCAGGGATAGTCAAAAAGAAAGAGGATGGGAAATAATGCCCATATGATGGGGTGGCAGAGTTGCACACAGGAAGGGAAGGAAATCTGTAGTTCTGTTTTTCTGTCACCCTGCTTGTGCCACCAAGCAAGCAAAACCCCATGACTGGGGAAGGCGGAGGGAAGCAGAATGGGGCAGTGGTGTGTGAATACAAAGGATGACTGAGCGTTTCGGTTACGTCTTGACAACTACGTGGCTACAGAGACTCTTTGTAGCGACGAGGAGGTGCCACCACGGATGCCCAAGCTGGCATGTCCACCACCTACCACCAGAGAGGATGGGTCTCTTTATTAACCACAGGACACCTTCCTGCACCCTTAGTTTCCACAACTGTTTCTTCTTTAAAAGGCATCTTGATGCTGATGTCCTGAACAGCCCCTTTCCTCTCCAGTACTCACACCTTAAACTGTAGTCAGAGCAGCAGGGAGAGAAAGTGCCACAGGAGGAGCATTTGAGAAAGAGAAAACTGATAAAGGACATCCTTTGTGCCTTTAAAGCCTCTCCCGTAAAGTTCTGCAGGTTTGTAGCAGCCACTGCTAGCAATACCTCACACCACACAGAAACTCTCCCCATCTCTTGCTCGGCAACAGGCTCTGCCTCCAAAGCAGATTCTTGCACTGGCTTGCGTATCTCCACTTTGCAAACTGATGTTGCTGTTCAATGGATCGCATTTAGGATACCACTGTATTAAACCATGCAACGTCGTTGCCATGTGCAAAACATGTTAGATATCTGTAGGAGTGAAAGATATCTCTTTAAGGAACCTAAAGAGCACAGTATCAAACAGGCAAAGGCCACTTCCTTTTTAAGATGACAACAAGTGCTTCAGATGAATTGGCTTTCAATGTTTTATTTTCAACAGCAGATTTTGTAGGCTGACATAGCTAGTCTGTGTCAGTAAGAAGATATCATCTTAAGCCCGGAGCAAGGGAAGAGGAAGAAGCAGCATGCTGCATAGGCAGACCCCTTGACAACAACAGAGATTAACTAGCATGCAGATACACTTTACAAGGGTCCAAATAGATGTTGAGCCACCAAGAGAGGCTGCAGTTAAGTAGAAATAAGCTTTGCTGAATACATGAAATGCCAAAGGATCTGCAGAGGAACTCTTAGCAGAAAGAGCCATTAATCACTGTAGCCATCTGCATCCCATATACAGTGCTCACCTTGTGAACCTGAAAAATATTACTGTAATAAGAAAAAAGACGCCCTTCAAAAGCTTCTTCAGGTGCCCTATGCAGAGACTGCAGTAACTCTTTGGGACAGATTATTTTCTGGCTGTATTTCTTAGTAGGCAGATTCCTCAGCTCCGTTTCCAACAGCAGCTGACATAACTAACACCACTTTCATCTGTCACAGTCACCTTCCCCTATCTTTTCCCTACAGAAAAGCTCAGACAAGTGTGGGAATGGGGGGGGAGCTGAGGGGGACAGAAATGAATTGGCTGGTCTAGTTGTAAACTTTACCACCTCCTCGCTGCCATAGGTAGAGCTGAAATTCCCAAAGGCCTTTCATGAAGGGCAAACACCGTGCCTTCATTTTTCTCCAATGTTTTTGATGTGGCTGTGATCCTAATCAAACAATGAAAAATAAAACCCCATGCATGGAAACAAGATCACCTCTGGCTTCAATCTGGCTTACATTTCCATCCCTTGGAGTTGAGTCAGCATCAGTGGCATCAGCTGCTTAAAGAAGAAAAAGGTGAGCTGCAAATATTAGTCACAGGCAGAGGCAGCAGCAGGCAGGGACAAGTGACTCAATTCCCAGTTGGCTCCAAGACTTCTCGTCATCCTGTCTACATCAGCACATTTTTTAAGTAAGTTCAACATGACCTTGTAAATTCCCCCCTACGTCACCATGGGGACTTTGAGGACCTCCTCCTCCTTTACAATTCTGCTTCCATCTCTCTCCCTTTCTCATACATATTGCATTTTATGAGACGCTTGCTCTCAAATGCAACAAAAAGTTGTCTGTGTATGTCAAGATGCCTATAGAGAGGGGACTTTTCTGAGCAAGGGTTCTCTAACTAAGACTATTCACATTAAATTGGAAGTTAACTCCTGAAGATACTAGGACTACTGCCTGGAACATGCACTTAATTTTCTAACAATAAATTGCCATTATTACAAGACTGACTTCCAGGTGAGGTGCATCTGGTACACTGGTTCAGAGAGACCACGTAGGGCAGGGCTCAGCTGGTTGTGCTGTTGCCTTGGGATAACCACATTTACTGAGATGTCTCTTGTAAAATGCCTGGGGCATTGGAAAAGGTGAAAAGCTGGAATACCTCAGCTGCCCCACGTCCAGGCTAGCCAAAGCTAGTATGGTCAGGGTCACCAGTGCTCCGGTGTATTCCACAACCACATAGCCCTTGCAGGAAGAGGTGGAGATTGCTGACAGTACCTCTTTCCCTGCGAGGTACTGTGAGCTTATCTTCTTTCAAAACACAGATCCTCAGCTGTTGGAAATTGCTTGAGACCCTGTGGCTATCACAGAACAATTCCAGCTTACAGGAAGTGAAACTGAGAAAAGTTTCCACACTTTTCACAAAAGAAAAATAAAATTGAAATCTACAGCTTGCCAAGTGGCAGACACTTAAAAAATTATAAAGCTTAGGATGTCTCTCTGTAAATATACATATCCATCTGTTTTTATGGCTTATGTTGTACCTCTTGAACTATACATCCAGTGTTGTCCGCTGTCTAAGGCAGTCCTTGAAATGTCTTCTCCTTCTTGTCATGTCTCTCAGATTTTACTCTAAATATGCTGTACAAGCTCCATAACACAGGAGACCAGACCCCATCTTACTCGCATACCTATTGGCAAAGTTGCCCATGCTTTCAGAAATTGAAGCATCTAGTGAATGTAGACACCTGGGTCTTCTTTCCCTTATTGACAGGTCCCCTGGCAGTTTGTTAATCAGTTGCTAGTTTCCCTCCCTCCTACTTATAGTCCCAGTCCTTAAGGGCACATGCTATGTCGTGTTGTGAGTTTGTTGGTTGTCCTATGCACCTCTTTATAGCAAGCAGTAACATATCAGAAAGATCAACCTTTGTCTGCTGAGTTTATGGTGACGACTTTGGTAGTAGCACCCAAAGGAAAGTAACAAATGTTTTATACACAAGAATTATTTCACGCCCAGCAGTGATGGGTTGCAACCACTGCATTGCTGTATGCTTCCCCTAGGTGAATCCTCCCCAGTGACTTAATAACCAAGGTGTTATGCATTCCTGTCCAACCTGCTGTAGGTGAGCCTGCTTTGGCAGGGAGGTTGGACTAGATAGATAATCTCTGAAGGTCCCTTCCAACCCCTCCCATTCTATGATTCTGTGTGATTGCATTGAGCATTAAAATCTCCAGGATATGTTGCAAACTCAGTTTGTTGTCGTCAACAATACAGCAGTGAAAGTAATTTAGAAGTATTAAGTGTTCTTCACTTACCATTTTCTTTTTAGTCTCCGGTTTCACAGCACTCTGAGGGCACCCTGTCCTGACATGGGAGCTAAGGCAACCAGCTGAACGAAGGGGTGGAAGAGCTCTTCCCTGATGGAGGCACCGAGGGGCAGCTGGTGCAGGTGGGGAATGGCTGCTCACTTCCCTCTGGCACAGCTGATGCCTTCCTCCCTTCCTCCCTTAACATCCTTCTGCCCCTTAGGGGTGCAATTTTCTGGCTTCACATTGCAAGACTAAAACTAACATAGCCTGATCCAGGCTCTGACATTCAATTGGCCTTTTTATCACACACACGTGCATGCACACACTTTTTAGGGAAAAATAACATGCGTGTCTAAAGTGCCTCATAGGTCTAAAGAAGTAAAATCTTCCCCCCAGGTGGGCAAAGTCCATGTTCTCCTTGCAAAACTGAAGCTGCTGACTGAAACACAGAACCGTGGCTTCTGAGGTGTTTTCCTGCAGTCTTTGAAGTAAAGTTGACTTACAAATAAAAAATATGCCTTTCCATACAGAAATTGAAAAGGAACTTTTGAAATGGGGTGCAGTAAGAATGTTTTTGTTGGAACTTGTAAGTTTTGAGGGAAGGTTAATCAAAAACCGGGGAAAGTTTCAGTCCTGAGAAATTTCCATCTTATTTTTAAATCGCTGGGAAAATTAAAAAAAAAAATAAAAATTCAAGTAAGTCTACATTTAAACACTTGAAAAAGTCACTTTAGTCCAGCAAGTTAACATGGAGACTTGCAAGTTGATTATGAAGGTGAGAATTAGAGGTATTCAGACTTGAAAATTTTCAATTAAATTTCCACATCACATGGACAAAAAGAGGATGTTAATTCTTTACATTAACAATATGCCACCTTCAGTCATCTGTGGAATAGGTTGGAAAATTCTCAAGCTTTTACAAAAATGTTATACAAAATATCATATTTAATAAGGAAAAATGATGCACTCTTCTGTAACTCCGAACTTAACAAGCTTTGTTGAGAAAAAAACATGTTCTGAAAGGCCAAATGCACAGCTTTGTCAAATCAGAGAAATAAAAAAAAATAAATCTCTGAAATGTCTGCCACATCTATAAGTTAATTACATTTTTAACACTACCATGGCCTCCAGCCCTCATCCTTTTCCATCCATCTCACCTTCACCAGGTTTTAAAGGTGGTAAACATCTAGCTGGTCTGATTTAAGCTCGGTACTGTGGCACAGTATTTCCAGAAAAAATAATGGCACAGCTAGGTAGCTCTGTTCACTTTGGCAAAGCACAATGCTATTTATTTTAGGGCAATAGTAACAGCAAAGCGGACATGGGACACATATAAATACAGACACAGGTTCACTTGTTTCTCTGTATTTACCCCTCGTTCTCAGTTTCATTTACTTTTTAAGTCGCTATATGTCTTTGTTCTTTAGGTTGTTTGAACCAGAGCAAACAAGCACATATATTTTCCAGTGGGGCAAGATATTTGGATGATGCTATAGGAAGATAGGGAATAGGGTATTAATTGCTATCCTCAACTCCCCTCCCAGTCATTTAAAAAAACACAAGCTGTCTATTACACTCGTATAATTGAGATGAGTCTGTACCAAATGTTTCATGCACCGATCTAACACACCACAGTGTAATGGTCTTTGATGTCTTCTTGCTTCTGTGGCTTTATGAAGGCTAGATTTACACTAATTTGCAATTAAAGGAAGGCCAACTTTATGCCAAATGTACACTTTTGAACCCCAGTAATGTCAGTTCTACAGCTGTTCAAATGAAGTTAAATATCCCTAATAATTGAAAAAGTGCTTTAAAAATATTCTAATGGTGAAATGTCTTCACTTTAGGCTAGGGACTAGTTAGGCTATAAATGAGTTAATTAGTAAAAATCCTTGTAACAGAGAAGTGAAGCTGTGCAGTTGATTGCACAGATCATATATGTGAAGCAAAACATGAAGAGCACCAACACTGACAGGTTGACTACTCTAGGATAAGAACCAGTACTAACGGGATACCTGGATTTCCACAAGCTCAGCCAGCCCTCCACTTTTCCAGAAAACAGGGAGAATAGCTTGGTGAAGGGGAACCTACAACAGAGGAATGATTTGCATTTGCTGAATGGATGAACAAACCCTGTGTCCCAAAGCAAATGTAAATGCAAACATATATTGTATACAGTAGGGGGGGAAAAGAGCCAAAGTCTTCTGCCAGTTGACTGCTATCCCTGCTTGTAGTAAGCTCCAGCAGTAGTTTGGGCTGTGTCACTTGTAATAAGGCTCTCACAAAAAGAAGCCCTGGAGTACTTCTGATATAGAGCTCAGCTTGTGGCTAAAGGAATCAAGGTCCTGATCAGTGAGAGAGGCTTGCTCTGAATGGAGAGCCAGCATTTGCGGTCCCTGCTCAAACCTTCCAGAAATAGGTCAATGTTTCCTCCCATGCAGAGTCCAGCCGAGGTACCCGTTTTTCGTGGAGTCTCGTGATTTGGAGTACAGATGTTCTTTGCCTGAAATAGCTTTTCAGAGTATAGATGCTCAGTATTTTTCTGCAGATACCTGTGCCAAAAATCATTAGACATGTTTTAACGTCAGGCTGGACATATTGACTCTTTCAGACCAAAGCCTGAAGTGCTCAGAAATTTATATCCACATATAAACATGGAGTATTATGATACCATCCACCTATAAACTCACAGCTGAGGACCTGGATGAAGGGCAGTTGCCTTCAGTAGCCAGAGGACATAAATGAAACTTTGAGTTATTCAGCTCCCAGGAGATATGTGGCCTTGTGCCAGTGTCCCATATGGTTGTTAGATAAACAGCCAAAATTTAACTTGGGACACCTTAGATGTAGAGGGTCATTGCACAAGCATGTTGGGAGGAGGAAAAAATAATGTAAAAAAAGAAAAATCCTGAGGCAGTCCACTCAATACTTCTTTCCCGATGGTTAAGTTTGTTCCACAGCTGCTCCTTACAGGAGTTCATCTTTCTGCCAAATGTTTCTGAAAACAGAAAGACTGCAGGTCATGAGTGTGCCTGATCTTTCAGTACGAAAGGCATGAAAACGCTGCTGGCAGCAGAGAGAGGTAGGCAAGCGCTAAAAGAAAAAGCCAGTTTACAGGCTTTCCAATCAGTCTCTCATACTTCATCAATCATCTGCTGAGAAGGCATTTGAGAGTGGGAGAGCGTCTTTATGTGCCCTTTGCCCTCTAATCCACTACTCAAATCTAATATTGACATGAGCTGCTCCCAAGGTAAGCGTGCACAATAGCTCATTTAAGAAGAGATCAACCTGTATGGCTTCCTCCTGGCAGCAGCCCCCTGCACGGGAACAGCTGCAAGGCACCTTCTATGAGCTAGAAAGATGCAAATGACAAACAATCCTGGTTTCAGGCAAATACTACGGAGACCTACACTGTGAGCACTGTGTGACCGATTCTGCACAGTGCAGAGCCTTGCATGACAGGTGTGAGGACCGTCCCATCCTACCGGAGCAAGAGCAATATGCAGCAACAGCCGATCGCAATCGATGTATTTGCTCCACCTACTAAGCACATGTCTGGAATAAGCCCTTGCTCCACCACTTACGGAAAGAAATATAATGGATTAAAATAAATTATATTATATATTATATCATTCATGCTGCCACCCAAATGTCGGGCTGCGGGGTGTACCCTGCACTTATGCCGGTGTCGGATGTCAGCGGTAAGTGTGCCTATGGGAGGTGTGCCCAGGTAGAGGAGATCCTCTGCTTAGTGATGGAGCTCAGGGAGGAGGTAAGCAGGTTGAGAGCTATCAGGGAATGCGAGAGGGACATAGACACTTGGAGTTGTACCCTGCCTCCCATGAGAGAAACCCAGCGGGCAGACAGAGCCCCTGCTACAGAGAACTCCCTGTCCTCTCTTTGACCAACTGAGTGTGGTGACTCAGAGGATATGGGGCAATGGCAAGATGTTACTGCCTGACACAACAGGCACCGCAGGCACATCTGCCCAGCGACTACCCCACCTTCCCAGGTGCCATTGCAGAACAGGCACAGTGCTCTGCGAGGGGAACTGGACAATGGTGAGGATGATAGTCCTTCCAGCTTGGAGATGTCATCGAGGTCTAGTCAGACCACCCCCCACATCAAAACCACCTCAGTTAAAAATAAAAGACGGGTCATTGTCACAGGCAGCTCGCTTCTGGAGGGAACAGAAGGTCCGATACGTAGACTGGGCCCCACTCTACAGGGAATTCTGCTGCCTCTCTGGGGCCTGGGTTAATGATGTAATGAAGAAACTTCCTTCCCTAGTACAGCCCTCAGATTATTGTCCCCTTTTGGTTTTTCAGGTAGGCAGTGATGAAGTAGTGAGGAGAAGTCCAAGGGCAATGAAGAAAGATTTCAGGGCCTTGGGATCACTGGTCAAGGGATCCGAAGCACAAGTCATGTTCTCCTTTATCCCTCCAGTTGCGGGTAATGATGAAGGGGTAGACAGGAAGAGGCAGCAGATCAGCTCCTGGCTTCAATACTGGTGCTACTGGCAGGACTTTGTGTTCTTTGATGATGTCTTGATTTACAGGACACCAGGCCTGCTGGTAACAGATGGGAAAAGCCTATCTTGCAGGGGGAAAAGAGCAAGAGTTATCAGGACTCTAGGACAAGAGTTAGCAGGGCTCATCAAGAGAGCTTTCAACTAGATTCGAAGGGGGATGGGGATGTAACTGGGCTTGCTAGAGAGATGCCCAGGTGCAGTAGCCCAGCACTTGTGGGGCAAAACCTACACGCTCAGCTGCCTCTCTGAAATGCTTGTACACCAATGCACGCAGCATGGGGAACAAACAGGAAGAACTGGAGATCTGTATGCGGTCGCAGGGCCATGATCACATCGCAATTACTGAGACATGGTGGGATAGCTCACATGACCGGAGTGCTGTTATGAATGGCTGTGTCCTCTTTAGGAAAGACAGGCCAGCAAGGTGAGGTGGTGGAGTTGCTCTTTATGTGAGATAGCAAATGGAATGTATCGAGCTCTCCCTGGGGACAGATGAAGAATGAGTTGAGAGCTTGAGGGTAAGGATTAAGGGGCAGGTTAATACGAGAGACACTGTTGTGGGGGTTTATTACAGGCCACCTGATCAAGATGCAGAAGTTGATGAGGCCTTCTACAGGCAGCTGAGAGCCGCCCACAATCACAGACCTTGGTTCTCATGGGGGACTTCAGTCACCCTGGTATCTGCTGGGAAGGCTACACAGTTAGGCAGGTACAGTCCAGGAGATTCCTCCATTGTATTGATGATAAGTTTTTGACTCAGGTAGTGGAGGA
>VYXH01001840.1:614-50199 GCA_013397275.1 Burhinus bistriatus
GGGATGGAGGTGAGGCTGACTGGCCTGTAGTTTCCTGGGTCTTCCTTCTTGCCCTTTTTGAAGACTGCAGTGACATTGGCTTTCCTCCAGTTTTCAGGCACTTCACGGGTGCATTCCATCAGGACCCAGGGACTTGTGGATATCCAATTGACTTAACCGATCTCTAACTTCATCCTCCTCAACCAGGGGAAAGTCCTTCTTCCTCCAGACTTTCTCTATTACCTGTAGAGTCTGGGACTCCTGAGGGCTGGCCTGAGCAGTAAAGACTGAAGCAAAGAAGGCATTCAGTAATTCTGCCTTCTCTGCATCATCTGTCACCATGGCCCCTGTCTCATTCAACAGCGGGCCCACATTTTCTCTAGTTTTCCTTTTACCTCCCATGTACGTGAAGAAACCCTTCCTGTTGATCTTGACATCCCTTGCCAGATTTAATTCCAAGGAGGCCTTGGCTTTCCTCGTTTCATCCCTGCATACTCTGGCAGCATTCTTGTAATCTTCCCAAGTGGTCAGTCCCTTCTTCCACTTACTGTAAACAGATGCTTGAGTTCTGGCAATGGCCTGCAACTGAGAGCTCATTTATTTAAATCTGAGGGTTTAAATGTTGTCAGGAGTAACAATGTGCAAGAAAGTGATGAAGGCAATGAAAGTTCACCAAAACTACAAGGATGCTAGTGTAGATACTTGGAGAGCTCTATCCCCATGTTACAGAGACTTGGAAAGTAGAGGCTATGGGGAAGAGACGGGAAAAGCTTGCAAGAAGTAAGAGACGTAACTGAGGTTTTATTTTGGGAAGGTGGGAGAACCAGGAACCATGGTAGAAAGCATGACACTTGAAGGTAGGAGGGTATAGGTCAGGACACACGGAAACAAAGGAATGTGGATCCTCAGAAGTTCAGCCACTTCTGGATTAAAAGTTTTCTCTTCTGCATTCATTCTCCAGTGCTTTCATGAGCGTTTTCCCCAGTTGCAAGGGCCTCCCTTTTTAACCTGTGAAGCTTTGTGAAGCTTGAAAGAACAAATAAACTTATAACCCTTACAGCTCTCTCAAAATAGTTTGATATGAAACATAGTTTTTTTAAAAAAAAAATAAATAATCAAATAAACCATGTTTCTCTGTCAAAACAGGCTGAAGAAAACCCCAGAAAACCCAATGCTCCCTTTTTTGAAGTAGATGTTCCAGCTGTAAAGATATTTAGCTGAACTCACTCCTCAGCATTCTTTCGAACCTCATAAATCTTGAATTCTTTCCTGCATAGTGACATAGCTTCAATAGGAGAAATGAAGAGTACTCGAAAAGACATAAATAACTCATAGCCTGATGGTTATGGCACTTAAAAGTAAGTGATAGTTTGTAAAGAGTCAGATCCTGTTAGTGTATATTAGTCATGCTCTAAGAACATCCCTCTGATTGAGTTTTTGCCTTTGTCAAAGCTTCCTGGGTTCAATGCTCTTTCCAATGAAAAGAATGAAAATCTTTAACTTCTGCCCTCCTAGGAATGCTTTTACCAGGAAACTAGTACTTAGGCTGAATGTAAAGTTGTGGACATTCAGTTACTTTGTTTTGGCAGACAAGAAATAATAAGACAAAAAGGAAAAATGCCAAATAAGGACACACAAGGAGGGGACATAATGTTTCTAACCTGTTGGTTATGGAAGTCAGTGAAGAAACATGGTCCTGAACTAGGTTAGTCTAAGGAAAAAAAGGAACCTAAATGTCCCACTTTCTTTCTAAATGCTCTAAGTATGACGTTTTATACAAAAGGTAGTTGAGAGACCAGTCGTTAGTGAACAAACGTGAACCCTGGATCAAGAGCTGAGAAAAGGGTATATGCATGGCTGAGGAAGGTACTTGCAATCTGAAAGGATAGTCTCTAGCTGCAGCTTTCTCCACTGACCAGCTTCTGCCATGTTTTTTCCTTAGATTGTGGCTTTTTTAAGAAAACAAGGCTTAAACTGTCTTTGCCCTATCATACTATCTTTCCTCACCTTCTCATCAATAACTTTGAAACTGAGAAATTTCAATGAACTGTTGCAGAGGATGAAGGTCTCAAAATTAAAAAGTTCCTGTGGATTTTGAGAAAAAACATCAGATTAATAAAAATTAACTATTTTATTAGGCTGACCAATCAGCACACATAGGCTGCCAGTCACAGCAAGCAGAGTTCTGAACTCACTGAAACACAAGTAGTCTCTGTCACGAGGAAAGCCTTTAAGTCAGCATTTCTGTGAAAGGGCTGGAAAGAACAAGGGGAAGGAGTGGAAAGGGACAATTCTGAGGTCAAGCTGTCACGGGCAGTATGTTATGTGGGAAAATAAAACGCCTATGCATGAGTTAAACTTTGTTGCTGCAGTTCATCATGGAAGAGGTTGTTTTACAGTATCATTTTAAGGGCAAACTTACACAGACAGAAGTAGATAAACTTTTTAGAGTTCACGCCTCAAGCTTCTCAGATGCAGTCCATGCAGCTAACATGTCTTTCCAGACTACAACTGGCTCATAATATAAGCGCAACGTGATGGGTTGGCCTTGGCTAAGGGCCAGACTCCCACCCAGCTGCTCAGTCACTCCCCTTCCTCAACAGGGTAATAATTCACAGTTCATAAGAGAAAATAATTAGTGTTTTTATTTGAATATTCAGCTGTTTTTAAAATTGTTCATGAGAATTATGTCTCATAGATGTTCAGAGTGCAATATTGCCTTATAGAGCTGGTTTACTTTTGTTAAAAGAAAAAAAAAACCAAAACAAAACATTTTTGGGTGTTTAAAATATATGGAGGTGATTCTAACCTACTATTATCAAGAGAAAAGTTGTTGAAACCACATTTGTGCTTTTCCCAGTGTGTTCATTACTCAGAACCCGTTTACTAGTTAAATTAAATTGGTGCCTGCCCCCAAAAAGGTAGTCTTTGGAGGGATTTTTCTTCCTAACCTGAGGCTCTCCTTGAAAGAGCATTTTCTTCAGTCCTCTGAATTTTAAATGTAGGCACCTGACTTAGACAAAAGGAATTTAATCACTTCGTACCTATCTTTATTTTTTGTCCATCTTTTAAAGCTTTTTATTAAAGAGTCATTTTCACTCTGTTGTTCAAAAGAAAATGCTACACTTCTTAATGTATCTACCTTTGGAGCAATCATTTAAAAAGAAGAGGTGAAATAAAGTTGTGGAACTTTTTTTAATTAACTTAAACTAAAAACCCATAGAAAATCTGAGATCCATGAATACCTATGTTGATTCTATTTCTTAACTCCGTTACCATTGCCCTGCCTTCATGTATGGTTGCATAACTCTGGTAACACTGATTCTTTGGTGCTTTGCCTCAGGGATTCTTCTTCAGAGATATTGCAGTGACCATAATCAATACTGTCTCAGTATTAACTTAATGCAAAATTCTTGTAAGGTTCATTGTACAACGGTGCTTGCAACGTATCTTCCTTGGTTCACTGAGGAGTTATGAAGTGATCTGGGAGAAATGATGGTGCAGGAGTGTCTGAGAATTGGCAATTTTTGTTTTCAGGATAATGTCATAGGTTTGAAAAACTGTCTCTCAGGTCTGAAGAGGAATTCTGAAGAGGGAAAAAGATCATCAAAACTCTGACACATTATTGACCTACCTGCTTCAGAGCAGAAACATGAACCTTGCAGACATGCAAAGCTCAGTGATGTTTAGTGTTCCAGACATCTTAGCTGCTATACACTGTGTTTCAGAACTCTGTAATGTCTCTTTTTTTTTCCTCCAATAAGAAATGAAAACAAGTCTTAAAATACTCTGTGAGATTAATTTCCTCTTTTCTAGGCACGCATAGACACTAATCCCTAGCCTATGCTGTAAAAGCTTGAATGACTGACGTAACACTATTTGGATCAAAATGCAGACCTTTTGGAGGCTTTTAACATTAAAATTGGTAGCAGTATTAGAGCAATCCTATAGGAAAAGGCAACAAACTGTAGCTCTTTTAGTACTTGTTCTATATGTGTAAGACATTCCAAACCTCGGTTTGGAAAGACAGAGGTAACACGTGAAAAAAACACTTTAGTTTTTCTGCTTTGGGATATTTTTTAAGGAATCTTACTTCTTCCCTTTTTCTCCCAGACCTCTCTGTTATATGTGTTGTTATTCATCTACTGACATGTTAAATCAAAGTGGTTAAAGAACGAACCAGCAACTATTAAAAAAATATGCATTTTATTGTCATTTTAATATTAAATCAGTTATATTAAATGATTCAGTATACATATGAAACATATAGGTGAAAGTGGAGTCAGCTAAATCCATATGCATACGTGTCAATACAAAGCACAGTCTGAACACTGATGCACATGCTTCTGAAAAAAAGCTTACCTTGATCCTTCTTAACTTATGAAACGATCATGTAAGGCATATAATTTTAAGTTTTGTAGTACTGAAAATTGGATTACATGGAATGAACACGAATTTATAAAAGCTAAGGATTAGCTCATGAAAATCTCCATGAATTTAAAACCATACTGCATTCATAATATACTTTGAGAAAGAAAAAAACACATTCCTCAGCAAGTGAGAAAGCTACTGATGCCATTTAGGGGGGTGAATAACTTTTTAACTGTATTGAAAATATTTGTGATTCTGTGGTGGGTTGACTTTGGTTGACCACCAGGTGCCCACCAAGTCACTGTATCACTCCTCATCAACAGAACAGGGGAAGAAAATTCAATGAAAAAGATCATGGGTTGAGATAAGGACAGGGAGATCACTTATTAAGTACCATAATGGGCAAAACAGATGTGACTTGATTTAATTTAATTTATTTCCAGTTAATAAGAATAAATCTAAAACCACCTTCCCCCCCACAACTCTTTTCTTTCCAGGTTCAGCTTTTCTTCTGACTCTTCTACCTCCCCTCCCTAAGCAGCTCAGGGGGATAGGGAATGAGGATTGTGGTTAGTTCATAAGGTTTCATATCTGCTGCTTCTTCCTCCTCACAATCTTCCCCTGCTCCAGTGTGGGGTCCCTCTGGTGGGATACAGTCCTTCACAAACTGCTCCAGCGTGGGTCCTTCCCATGGTCTACAGTGCTTCAAGAACTGCTCCAGCATGGATCCTTTCCACAGGGTTCCTCCAGGAACAGACTACTCGAGGGTGGGTCCCCTGTGGGTCACAGGTCCTGCCAGAAAACCTGTTGCAGCACGGGCTCCTCTCCATGGACCTCAGCTCCTGCCAGGAACCTGCTCCTGTGTGGGCTGTCCATGGTCTCCAGCTTCCTACAGGGCACATCCACCTGCTCCACTGTAGGTTCCTCCATGGGCTGCAGAGTGGGTATCTGCTCCACTGTGGTCCTCCNAGGTTCAGCTTTTCTTCTGACTCTTCTACCTCCCCTCCTTAAGCAGCTCAGGGGGATGGGGAATGAGGATTGTGGTCAGTTCATAAGGTTTCATATCTGCTGCTTCTTCCTCCTCACAATCTTCCCCTGCTCCAGTGTGGGGTCCCTCTGGTGGGATACAGTCCTTCACAAACTGCTCCAGCGTGGGTCCTTCCCATGGTCTACAGTGCTTCAAGAACTGCTCCAGCATGGATCCTTTCCACAGGGTTCCTCCAGGAACAGACTACTCGAGGGTGGGTCCCCTGTGGGTCACAGGTCCTGCCAGAAAACCTGTTGCAGCACGGGCTCCTCTCCATGGACCTCAGCTCCTGCCAGAAACCTGCTCCTGTGTGGGCTGTCCATGGTCTCCAGCTTCCTACAGGGCACATCCACCTGCTCCACTGTAGGTTCCTCCATGGGCTGCAGAGTGGGTATCTGCTCCACTGTGGTCCTCCACAGGCCGCAGGAGGACAGCCTGTGTTACCATGGTCTTCTCCATGGGCTGCAGAGGAATCTCTGTTCCAGTACCCAGAGCACCTCCTCCTCCTCCTTCTTCTTTGATCTTGGTGCCTGCATAGTTTTTTTCTCACACATTTTCTCAGTCCTCTCTCAAAGCTGCTGCACAGCATTTTTTACCTCTCTTTAAAATGTTATCAAAGAGGTGTCATCAGCATCGCTGATTGGCTTAGCTTTGGCAAGCGGCAGGTCTGTCTTGGAGACAGCTGGAACCTACTCTGTCTGACATGGGGGCAGCTCCTACTGTCTTCTCAAAGAAGTCATGCCTGCAGCCTTCCTGCTACCAAAACTTTGCCACATAAACCCAATGCAGATTCTAATGGCTTACATATTAAAATTGGTATTCTTGTGCTTAAGGCCTTCAGATATAGCTGCTTAGAACAGAGTCAATCCACTGTAAAATCTGGCTCATTTTCATAGAGGTATGACCAACTATTTTATCTCTTATTCACATACCTGTCAAACATGATGATCTTCTGTTCTTTTGAACACTTGCATGACTTTTCAGTAACATCTCATAAATTTAACGAATAACTTTTCTGCAAAGGGTATCATGGAAGAAATACTGTAATGGGTATCTGTTTTCCAAGAAAAAAAATACTGAAAACCACACACAACAAGAACATCAATTCACATATTACTTGTGACACATCCCACTTTTGATTATATATTTTGTTGACTTGGATTGTATTTGGTTTTCAAGGCCAACCTTCAGGCAAGGCAGTTATATTTGAGGAAAAAATGGTAGCATCAATATAATTTGTTGCAAATTTTTCCTCTTTTTCAAATTCTCTTGTGGATCACAGGAAGATGAATATTCAGTTTCAGATCCAATAAACTATTCAGTTTGGCTCAGTTCTAGAAAAGAAATGAATTACAGTGCTTCTCATCCAACTGAGAGCAATACACAGAAAATGAACTTCAAAAGTCTTCTGTTTTCCAGGTATCAAGGACTGTAGGAGGATGCCAGCAACATATAGGTTATTTAATAGTGAAACTGTGTCCTGGGTAACTCCCTTTAGGACTCCCCTCTGATGGTCCAGGGCTTCTGGGAATTCAAGAGTAAGAGCTGTGCTTCTCTTTGCTTGCCACCAAAAATGTTGTATGCTTAAGCAGTTTATCTAGAGATTAAAATATTTAAAAGCTATGGAATCAAAGCAAGCAAACAAGCAAGCAAACAAACAAACAAAAAACCACAGGTGAACAAACAAACAGACAGAGTCAAAAGCCTGAGATAACACTCTTATGTCTCCTTCTAGAAGAGAATGTGTGAAAAGACATCAGTGATTCTTCATGTCTGAATTTATATTTGATATAACTGGAACAAGATAATTAAAAAAACCCAAAGTCTGAACTGCTGGATGAGGAAGACAAAAAAGGCTCAGAAAAAAAATCTTTTTCCTTCCCACAGCATTTCTATAGTTCGAAAATATTACTTCCACCCCTTTGCGTATAAATTTCCTCTTTCTCTTCTGGTCTGTTTTCTGCTGCAGACTCCCGGATTACTGTCTTTCTTCACCCATCTGTCCCTACCCTCTGGTCCAAAAAGTCCTCATCCAATCATGTTCAATTGTTGCTGTTGAAACAGCAATCTCCTTGCCCTTCCTTATTTCCTGAGGATTTAACCTGATAAAATGTGCTGTAGCAAAGATTGCACATAACCACAGTCATCCCCTCTGTTGCTCAGTGACAGTCTGTGTAACTGAACGCTATATGCTTGGTCTATACAACACCTATGAACAGACTGCATACTTTTGCTATTTGTCATAGACTGAGATTTATGTATTTTAATGCATCTATGTTTTTCCTCATCCCCGATTATCAGCCACATTATCTAGTAGCTTCTATAGAAATGACAGTTGTATTAAGCGTTCTGTTTTGTGACCTTGAAACAGAAACCATTTGAAGTTTTGCAGCATTATCAAAAAAAAAAAGTGTTCTATTTTTTGCATTCTCCTTTGGGATCCTTCGTTTCAGTAATATTCCTCATGAACTTTCAGCATTGTGAGTGACTTTTTCTGGTTATGATAGTGGCTTGACAGCTTCATGTCTCCTGACCCCTATAAGACTAGCTCTCAAATTGATTTATGAAGCTTTAGTGGATGTATACCTTGTTACCTTTTGGCCTCCTTGTGGAAATTAGTAGGAGTGCCGGGCTCTGTGTACAAATGCTGCAGTGACCTAGTTATATGGATCAGAGCAACTTTGGTAAGGCATACCTTAGGCAGTTTGTTTGAAACTACCTTTAACTTACAAGGTTATAGTAAAATGCAAATAAAGTGTTTATTTACAGCATCTGATAAAGACAGCATAGAGATGCTTAGAAAAGACAAGTGAAGGAAAATCAATTCTTAATTTACACTAACATGAAATATAAAAGATCTGTTTGTCTGCTCAGTACCTCACATTTCGAGCTGCATTTGTCAAGGAGAATTACATCTTTACAAATCCTCCTGGCTTTGACAGACAGTTTTGTTCTTGGAGTCCTCTCAGTATCACTTTCAGATTCAAGTCTTTTCCTCTATCCTTATCTTTATCCACCTACTCCAGTGCAACCTGCAGTCTGTTTCTTATGCTGTTTCCACACAAGGTAACAGCTGTGAAAACTCCTTAAGAGAGAAAAAAAATCTCCCTGTTCAGTTGGAAATGTTCCAGAAATGCTATATTTATTTTTTGGGGAGAAAGCAGCTAAAAAACCCCAAATTTATATCATACCATTTTACAACAGTGAGAGTTCATTGCTTTTTTTCCAGAGGAAGTGGAGAAAACATTTACCCCAAGAAGTAATCTCAGGTATAAACCCTAGATTGAAACCAGGGCCATGATTTCTCAAATATGATGGATAGTGGCTTGACAGCTTCATCCAACTGCTCCCTCAGGACCCGTGGATGCATCTTATCAGGTTCCATGGACTTGTGCACCTTTAGGTTCCTTGGATGGTGTCAAACCTGATCTTCTCCTACAGCGGGCGGTTCTTCATTCTCCCAGTCCCTGCCTTTGCCTTCTCTGGTTTGGGTGATGTGGCTAGACCATTTGCTCGTGAAGATTGAAGCAAAAAATTTGCTGAGTACCTCAGCCTTCTCCATATCCTGGCTAACCAGGTCTCCCGTTTCCTTCCTGACAGGGCCCACATTTTCCCTAGTCTTCCTTTTATCATCGATGTACCTGTAAAAGCTTTTCTTGCTGCCCTTGATGTCCCTGGCCAGATTTAATAGGTTTGTCTTTCTGTATTCTTTTATATAAATTTAGAAATTCACATTGTCTTTTCTAGTGGAAAAATATTTGAAAATATATTGACACCCAATGTCGATATAACTAAATATAGGATTTGTACTTTCTTGATATTAGTAGCTGAAACATCACTATCTTATAAGTAGACAGGGAACACAATGCATTTTAGGTAGGCTGGCATCATTACCTATTACTGAGATTACTAACATTTTAGTTGTTTATAACTTTGCCAGACATTAGCCATTCCAGCTGTCATTGCTCATGCTTACTGACTATCTTTGATGAAATTCTTTCTAGAGGGAAATAAAAGGTTTAGAATAGACTCAGTTTGTGCACCGGGCTGTTGTGGAAAAAATGGGGTTTCGTATCATTCTGTTCGTGTTTGTATAATAATTCATGAACAAAAAAGAAATGCATCTATATTGCATCATCACAGTATCTCCTGGAATTTCTTGATTTCTAATCATACCCTGAAAAATATTATTTGTGTGGGCTTTTAGGTAAGTATGTAGGAAATATTTGATTTAGATGTATGAATGTGCCTATCTAGTTTTATATGCAGCGCTGCGATATCACATGGCCCCCCGCAGGTGAACTGGATGCCTGGTTGCTATTAAGTTTTCAGTCTCAAGTCAAACTGCTGTCTATGTTGAATTCTGATGGAATAAACTTTTGTGTATTCAATACTTGTTTTATCTTACAGACAGCTGGTCCTTTGTTTAAAACCTAAGTGTAAAACTTAGGTCATGGATCCAGAACTGATCTCTGTAGAAATACTCTAAGGGTAAAAAAAGTAATTTCCCTTAGAGTGCCTCTGTGCTTCTTTCCCTTTTTTATCTGTGAAAGTTTCACCAGTTTTGATTATTACTCAACAAAGTAAGCCTTAAGTGAATCAATGATTTTCTTAAGATTTCTTTTTCTTCCAGTCACTAGTGGAATGCAAGTAGATATTTATAACAAAACTATGGTCTTTCTCTTTCCAAGTACAGTAGCCCCTTTACTGCAAAAAAACATTCAAAAGTGCTTTTAAATACTATAGTCTATTTTGTGTCACATATTTTTGAGGCAATTATTGATATATTTTACCAGTACACAAGAAAATTCTGAGAAAAGGTTATTCTTTTAAAATAACATGAAGAGTAAATGACAAAATGATAAAGATTCTACTTTGCAATAATCAGTTGAACTGTACACTTTACATTAAACTAGCTTGTGGGGAGTAGCAGAACACAATACATACACACACAGAAAAAAAAAAAGATTAATTAGAAATAAATGACATGTCCATATTACTAAATAAAACCAGGTCAAAAGTGAACTGTATCACTGGACTACTGATTGTCCTTACAGCTTGTTAACGCATTCTCTGATACAAGTTTGACCTATAACTTCAAGAATCCAGAAAATAACTGAACATGGTTCAGCGGATAGCATGTACCAAGGAACGCTCCCAATAGGTAGTGCAGACAAAATTGGTCTGGCTTGACTTCCCAGTCTTCCAAAATTATACCATCTGTCCTGGTTCCAGCTGGGATAGTGTTAATTTTCTTTCTAGTGGCTGCTATGTTTCAGATTTGCTATGAAAGGAATGTCAATAATGCATATTGTTTTAGTTGTTGCTAGGTGATATTTATAGTATTCAAGGACTTTTTTCAGCTTCCCATAGAAGCTGAAAAGGATCATGGACAGAACAACAGAATAGCCAATGGAATATAACATACCATAGAGGTCATGCTCAGTATATAAATTAGGGCTGGCCAGGGGGTGGGAATTTGTGATCATTTCTCTGGACAGTGCCAATTTCACCAGTTTACAGGGTGGTGAGAGTGACGTGTTATTATTATTGTGATTATTTTTATTTTCCTTTTTTGATATTGTTCTATTAAACAGTCTTTATCTCAACCTACGAGTTGTTTGGGGGTTGTTTTCCCCTTTTCATTTCTTTTTCTTTCCCTTCCCTTTCTCCCTCTTCTCCTTACCCTTCTGGGAGTGAAGGAAAACTGAACGAACAGCTCCATGGTGCGAGCTGCCGGCTGGGGTTAAACCATGACACCATCGCACTTTGCTTGCTCAGGCATCTTTACATGTTTTCACTCCACCTTAAGCCATATATTTTGTGTCAGGCTATGAAATATCAGTCTGGCAAGCTCCCATACAGATCTTAAAACATTTCAGACATTTAAAACTGGAAAATAATATGTATACGTGTACATGTATGTGTGTATATGTATGTGTATGTATATACAGGGATGTCTTATGAGATCCAGAGAAGACCTAGAACCAATGCTATGTCATGTGACTAGAGTCAACTAGAGTAACTTCTCTTGGCCTCAAATCTAAAAAACCAATACTGTCCCTCTTTTATTTAGCACTATTGACAAAATTCATTGTATTGCAAGCATTATTTGACTAAGGAGACTCATTGAAGTCAGTGGAACTGTTTATATACTAACTGCCTGTGTGAGCAGAGATTCAGAAAATTCCCTGAACTGTTTCTGAATTTAGAACTGATGAAAGTCTATGCCAGAAACAGACTCATTTCCATCAATATATTTTCCCAGAATTGTTTTCTAAATCCTTTCGTATTTAAATTATTCCAAATTATTTTACCGCATTTTACCACATGAACCTTTCTGTTAACAAGAGGAAGAAGGTAACTATTGAGCCAAAGTAAATTCAGCACTATCTTTATTTTATTCTTTTGTTTTGAAAGAAATTTCATGTTATTCAGTTTACACAGGTTTAAAGGACATCAAAGGCATGAGACAATGCCAAAACCAGTGAGCATAGGAGAGGAATTCACTTTAGAAAAATGAAATAGCATTTCTGTTTTCAGAAGCCTGGAGGGAAACATCCTACTACAAAAATAAAGAAAAAGGCAGTGGAGGAGAGCCAGTGCCCGGGAGGAGTGTCTTGCTAATAAACATTTATTGGTTTTGTGACCAGACTGAATTCTGACTTTGAAAGGAGGGCAGTAAAGAGAGAGAGAAATGTGTTCTTGTAGAAAAGGGATATGGTATGGATTGTTTTCTTGAAGTGTAATGATTTCTATTCTCATCCAGATGCTGAACTGAATTTACTGTAGACACAAATATATATCACGTCTATCATGTCCATATATATCAAAAAGTGAGGTGTCTGCTACTTTCTATTTCAGACAGAAAAATAACTTATATTAGACAATACATTAAATCTAACACGTACATATACACTCCAGCTACTTCAGAAGCTTATGTAGAAGTATGACAAATTAGACCAAAAAGATATTACTGTGTTTTTAATGAGCAATATTCTGTGTTATTTCTCTACTTTATAAGTGTTATGGAAATTATGCATGCCAGCCACCATAACAAGGTTCGACTCTAGGTTTCCGCTAAATTAATAAGCTGAAAGATGGATTCCTTTATAGAGGTACTTTTTATTAATAGCGCTACAGCTCCAGCTGGGTGCCTCCAAAGAGGGAGCCTGAACACAGAAATCCCTGGGCAATTATACCCTTACAATCTAAATTCCCTATCCCTCATGTTCGGACCAAGTCTGGGGTCTTCCCATTTTTCATTGGGTCCTTTCATTGTCTCTAGGTGAGCCATTTCTTTTCTTATCTGTAAGGTTGCAGCGTCTGCTGACAATTGTAGCTTCCTTATTTTCCAGCCTGAACCTGCGCTGGGGCCTTCTTTTACTTACAGAATCACAGAATCACAGGAGTTGGAAGGGACCTCTGGAGATCATCTAGTCCAACCCCCCTGCCAGAGCAGGGTCACCTAGAGCAGGTTGCACAGGATGGCGTCCAGGCAGGTTTTGAATGTCTCCAGAGTCAGAGACTCCACCACCTCTCTGGGCAGCCTCTTCCTCCTCAAAGGAAAGAAGTTCCTCCTCATGTTCAGATGGAAGTTCCTAGGTAAACTTAACTAGGTAAAGGTCCAACATATCTAGGTGAAAGTTGACAACTTGCAGCCTAAGGCTTCAGTAAATTTAGCTACTAATGCTAAGCAAGTTATGCTAAATAAGTTTGCCCTGGTTTGATGTAAAACAGAACCAATTTTCTTTTCAGTAATTTTACTTTTCAGTTAAGTCTCTTCTAACTGACTGTGCTTTCTGAAACTAATGGTATGTTTTTCAGACAGTGTCTGCTTCTGACAATGACAAGGTCTGATGTTTATAGTTTATACCAAGGAATGGTATGCAGAGAGACTCTTGCTTATATTTATTCCTGTAACAACCAAGGTCAGCTAACTTTGATATGTGCCACACTGGAGGGTCAGAAGCGGAAAAGTGCAGAGGGGTTGCACCTGTGGGGAGAAGCAGACAGGAGAGGTGACCCTCAACTGACCACTGGGGTATTCCATCCCATCTGCATCATGCTCAGTATACAGCTGAAGGATCAAAGGGGTCAAGGTCTCTTCTTGAATAGCCAGCATCCCAGAAGGACTCTGTCTGTTCTTCTGCCTGTAGACCTGTGTGTTCCTGAACCTAGTTAGCATCTGTTGCTGAGTCCAGTCTGTGATTTTCCCAGTGCCCGCCGGTGGCTTGATCATCATCCTGGGAACTCAAGACTGATTTTGTATATATTGTATATATTTCATTATTTTCTTGATAATATTATTTTTTTTCTTTTTATTGTTAATATTTCATTAAAACTGTGTTAGTTTTTTTTTTTCAACACATAAGTCTTTCTCTCTTATTTTCTCTTCCTTCCCTTCTGGGATGGAAAAGGGGCCAATAGAGAGCATCTGTCATTCCTTTAGTGGCCAGCCAAACCTAAACCTCAACAAAGTTCTATATACGTAATATACCAAATCGCACAACATATGTCAACAGGCTTTCTCTTTATTATAAATATACAATTTATCAACTTAAAGAAACATAAACAATACTTAATTGAATATGGTAAGTGATTAACACTTCAACTAGCACCTAACTATAAATATTTGAACTGAGATCAGTCAGTTCAGTTGTCTAAGAAAGAACTTTACTATATTTCCAAACCGTTCCTTAACCTGAATAAATGGGTTTCTACACAAAATATAGCATAGTTTTTGAATGCATAAGAAATCCTCAAAGCCCTTGAAAATATGTATGATTTATATTGTTTTTGTCCATTTTTCTTATGAAAATCTTCCACTCAGTAAAAAATGCAACATTAAATGAGGCATTGCTTGTTCTAAAATAATAATAAAAAATCATAGTATACAAAACCAGCCATTTGCACTAATTAATCCACCAGGGAAAAGACCTCATCTCCTACACATAAATAATACATAATTTAATGAAAGTACAGGTCACTGGAGAAAAGGAATTGCTTGTTTCTTTGTTTTGAGCACTTAGATAATTTATTGAATCTTGATGTTTAGTTTTAAAATAGGTTATCTTATTCAGGCAATGTATTTGCCTTTTTTTTATCTTCAAAGAGATCAAAAAATATAAAATTTCAACCTGCGGACAATTCCCATTAAAACCAAACAGAATCTGAAATGTAATAGCAAGCAAGAAAAATAAAAGTGAATGTCTAAAATATTACATAAATGAAAACAAAAAAGAGGTAGAATACATTGTAAGATGTTTTTCTGACACTTCTCTATGTGTTCTTGACATGAATGGAGTACAGCAGAAAATAATTTTGTTATATTACTAGTTTAGACAAGAGCATGAAGATACAGGACAAATTTAAATCAATGTCATTTAACATAAAGTATTATAATGATGTGAATTGATTAGGTAAGAACAGAGAAGATCAGAATCTTTCTGGTCTGCACTTTGCTTTTGATGACTTTATTAGACCTTGAATAAGAACACAAGTAACTTTTACACAAATATTAGCTTCACACATTACACAGTCAATTTCAGCTGCCAAAGAGGCTCCTGAGATGACCTGCTCTTATGCCTCTGAGTGCTCTGGAGATTAAGTTAGAACTTGTACTGGGTCTTAGCTAGATGTAAGAGCTGATTAGACTGAGAAGAATATTGGGATGATATGCAATGAGATTTATTATTATATAAAAAATTGTAAAACATTTTATCAGTTGGAAACTCTTTGAAACCTAATGTTTATCTATGTTACTAAGTTCTGTGTTACTAAATTTCTGTCAGCACCTTCCCTTCCCTTCCCTTCCNTGTTCAATGGCATTGTCCAATCTCTTTTTCTATATCTCTCTCCATACAACTCTCCAATGTTGCTTGAAGAATGTTTTTCAGGAGTGGGAGCAGTTTCAGGACCTGCGCTTACAACCAGCCTTTTCAACATTTGCTTAAAGTGCCTGGAGCACAGTACAGTCACTTTTATACCATTTACTTTCAAATTGTATGACTCTAAATAAATAAAGTGTAAAATAATCCACAGTTTTTGCTTCAAAGTCACTCACTGAAGCAGATAAAAAATACAACTTTTAAGTAAGCAATCAAAAAGCAAGTACACATATTTTTACTGAGAGTATATTTATTGGATAGGGTCTGGAGGATATGTAGAATTTGTAAAGGCTATTTATACCACTGTCAATTTCTCTCAGCAACAGAGCTAACTGATTTATCACAGCTATGTCAGCATTCATCTACTTCCAGTTTTTCTAACACGTCAGGAAAGACATACAAGGCTCAGTGGATCTTTATAGCAGAAGTCAGAGTACATATATTTTGCAGCACCAGTGATTAATGTTCTCAGCTTCACATTCACAGCACCATTCTATACCTAGAAAAATTCAAAATATAGTAAAATAGGTAGGATATTTAGCAGACTTGCATTTATAAACTAACAAATTTCTAAAGACTCCCAGGCCTGGACTTTGAATCCATTTACTGCCTGGGAGTACGTGTCATCTTCATGTGCACTTTCCTGAATTAAATTTTCCATGCTGTGAACAAGGTTAGAAGATTGAAAAGAAGAAGGAAAGAAAAAGAAAAAAGCCCCATCAGATTCCCTTTTTTCACACCGTACTGTCATTCTGTTATATGTTATGTTGCTTCCAGGATCTCATTTAATAGCATTTAAGCACAGAATTGACCATGAAACAAAGAATCTGCTTTGAAAGTAAGAAATTAAAATAATAAACCAATAACCTTTATGAAGAAAATAAAATCAGGCATCAAAGTGTACCTGGAAATATTATACGAAATTTTCAGCAACAACAAAATCTAACTGGCTGATAGTCTAGAATTAATGACACTTTTGTAGGAAATACTGTCCAGTTTCTGTTCTGCCAGAATCACTTAGAGTATGCAGCTGACATCTGGTAGGCCCCAGGCAGGATTAAATTTTATTTTTAAAGAGTAACAGTTCCGACAAAACTCTCAGGAAAGAAGTTTGGAAATGTCTTCTTCACCCTCACTGAGTATCCTAAATATTAGGAGATTGACTCCTCATTAATTGCATCTAAAACTTGACATAGACACATTTAAATGAGGAAAAAATATTTAAACTCTGACAGGACCTAACCAATCAGCCAGCCATTAGTATTTTTTGCGTTGAGTGCTATACTATTATATTGGAAAAAGGAAGGGGTATAACTGCAGACACAGCAGTTATATATCTATATATATTTTATATATATATAATGTTGTCTTCAGTAAAAAGAGAGTAGCAAAAGCTACCAAAAAATGGGGAATAAAGGAAAGAAGGGCATATTTTTATTGACCTTTTGTATTTTCCAAAGTATGTTTGAAATTAGTTGTTTTCATTTAATGTTTTACGTGTGTGTCTGTATGTATAAATAAGCTTCAGATTCAAATCCTACAGTCTTGATCCAGATTTGTTTTAAATTCATTTACTTGTCATGTTGCATTTTCAGTCCCTGAATGAATTCTTATTTTAAGGGTTATTATTAAACAATCAGCACTCCTGATAATGAGGGAACCATTCAGTACAGATGAATAATTCTATTTTAAATTTTCCTTATATTCTTCTAAACAGTGGCCTTGTATCTCAAGTCAGTTGCAATTATAATTGATAAGGTGATCAAGTAAGTATTTGTTGCAGAAGTGAAAATTTATTTCTTAATTTACTTAAATCACAATGTGTTACATAGTATAAAAAGATATTATTTTTTATTTTATTGAGTAAAGCTTTACTAGCTTTACTCAACTCCATTCAAATTCAGTTCCACAATTTTGTTTCCTTGTACCTCAGTTATATGGGAAAAACCTTTTTGTTATTCAAATTGTGAACTTAAAATATGGGAGTAATTTTCAATGAGTTTTCTTTTAAGTGTTTGCAGTTAATATCAGAAGTCCAGCTGAAGTCCAGCATAGTACCTTTAAATACATTCTGTGCACTGCTGTAGTGCCACTGCCGACTTTAAACTTAAAGATATAGATAACTGTGAATAGGGTCCCAAGTTAACAGATAAGTTTTAAAAAGTATCCTAAGCACATACACGTTTTTTTCAATGTGTTTTGTCTCTAAGGATTTCTTCAGCTCCATAAATACCTTTAAAATCTCACTTTAGTGGTTAAATATTACTGGGTAAATGGTATTTCTTGTCTTTTTTTCACTTTCCAAATGTAAATTTAGACAGTTTTTTCTGAGTTTAAACCTGATTTTGTACTTAAAAAATTATTTCATAGACAAGAAATTTCACTTTGACACAGAAGCTATTAATATACTATTTCCATTCTCTGACACTGTTTTAACTGATGAGCTTGGTTAGATGATTGTGTCCTTTTGTTTCTCCTCTTACTATGTATTTGTTTTGTTTGTACAAATAAGAAAGTGATGGGGTTTTTTTTGTCAGATAAAATTGTCTGTTCTTACATTTCCTATCAGGATACCCATGCCGATCAGGAAAAAATAGAACAAAGATGGCAGGAGGTCTGCATGGATGAACAAGGAGCTCCTAACAAAGCTCAGACTTAAAATGGAAGCACACAGGAGGTGGAAGCAGCAACAGGTGATCTGAGAGGAACATAGAGACACTGCTGAAGCATGCAGAGGTGCTGTTAGGAAAGCCAAAGCCCACCTAGCATTCAGTCTGACAAGGGATATGAAGAACAACAAGAAAGGATTCTGCAAATATCGAAAGAAAGATGAAAGGAAACAGGAGCCTACTGCTGATTGGGGTAGGGGTTATTGTGGCAAAGTACATGGAAATGGATGTTACTCAATGCCTTTTTTGCATCAGTTCTTAATGGCAAAGGTAGCTAGCTTCAGGTACTCCACGGGCCTGACACCAGAGGGAAAATCATGAGTAAGAAAGACTTATGCCTGTGGGAGAAGGAGCAGGTTGGAAGACAATTAAACAACCTGAATATATACAAATCCACAGACCCCGACGGGATGTGTCCAAAAGCGCTGAGGGAGATGACTGATGCCTTTGCAAGACCATCCTTAACTATCTTTGAAAGATCACGATGACTGGAGGAGGAATGATGACTGGAAGACTGTAAGAAAGCAAAGGCAATTCATATCTTCAAGAAAGGCAAGAAAGAAGATCCAGAGAGCCTCAGTCCCTGAAGAGGTGATGAAGACAATAAACCTAGAAAACTTTGCCAAGCACAGGAAGGGAAAGAAAGTGATTGGAAGTACTTGGCACATATTTGTGAAGAGGAAATAATGCCTAACCAACCTGAAAACTTTCTACAGTGAGATGTTTCGTTTGGTGCATGAAGGGAGAGCAATGAATGCTATTTATCTCAACTTCAGTAATGCTTTTGGCACTGTCTGCCATAACATCTTCACTGAAGAACTGATGAAGTAAGGACTAGCTATGTGAAGTGTATTGAAAATTGGCTCAACTGCTCGACTCAGACAGTAGTGATCAGTGTCACAAAGTCTACTTGGAGGTCAGTCACCAGTAGTGTACCCCAGGGATCAATACTACATCCACTGTGGTTTCACACCTTCATTCATAACCTGTATAATTAGTCAGAGTGCACCCTTAGTAAATTCAGAGATCACAGAAAACTTTGATGAGTGGCGAATACACCTGATGTTTGTGTTGCCCTTCAGAGGAACCTTGACAGGCTGGAGAAATGGGCTGAGAGGCTGAAGTTCAAATTAGGGAAATGAAAAGTCCTTTACCTAGGGAGGAAAAAATCCCATGCATTAGTATACACTTGGGCTGACCAGCTAGAAAGCAGCTCTGCAGAGGAGGACATGGGTTTTCTGGTGGACAAGAAAGTGACCATGAGCCAGCAACACAGCCTTGCAGCAAAGGCCAACAGTATCCTGGGTGGCATTAGCAGTGTTGCCAGCACATTGATGGAGGTGATCCTTTCCCTCTGCTTGCCCTGATGAGACCACACCTGGATTGCTAGGTCAAATGCTGGGCTTTCCATTACAAGAAAGACATGGAACATCCTGGGGTGAGTCCAGCAAAAGGCCATAAAGATGATTAAGGGATAGAAGAAGACTCTGAGATTGCTGGGACTGTTAAGTCTGAAGAAGAAAAGACTCAGGGAAATCTTATCAATGTGTATAAATACCTGATGGGAGGGAATGAAGAACAAAGACCCTGACTTTTCTCAGTGGTGTTCAGTAAAAGGACAAGAGGCAATGGGCAGAAATGGAAATACAGGAAATTCCATTTAAACATGGGAAAACACTTTTTTACTATGATAGTGATTGAATGTTGGAAGAGGTTGTGCAGAGGTGTTGTGGAGTCTCCATCCTTGGAGATATACAAAAGTGGCCTTGCCATTGCACTAAACAACCTGGTCTAGACAGCTCTGCTCTGAGCAGGGAAGGACAAACTAAGTGATCTCCAGCAGTCCCTTTTGACCTCATTGATTCTGTGAAAAATGAAGTGCTGTTCTAGCAATAGTTCACTTCAGAAGCATAATGCAAACCAGACTGAAACAGGCTTGGGTCCCTTTGCCCTCTTCAGTCTTCCAGCGTTATTCTAGCTGACCTTGTACTCTTAAACACCCTCATATGACACCTAGTCCACATGTGCTATCATGAAATTGCATGTGTTATCATGAAATTAAAAAAAAACCCAAACCAACCCACATTATTTTCTTGCTTGCAATACAGTCTTCAGGTAGTTTCAATCAGAGTCAAATGAAAAACTTCCCATAAAACAATGACCTCTAGTGATAGGAGCTTCAGACCAGAGTAGGTACACTCATAAGGAAGATAGCATTCATGTAGTCAGGATCCTGTAGCAGGAGTTAGCTCTGTGCATCATGCATACAAACTAGTTAATATACAATCAGAGTTCATTTGTCAACTTTTGTTTATCTTATAGGCATAGCCAGTAGAATGAAGTATATAATCACACACAGAACTGAATGTTATAACACGCTCTTTTAAGTCTAGTTGTTAGGTAGATTTGATTCTCCTGGAACTCCTGTCATTAGACCCCTGATTGCTGATACTACTCAATCACTAGATTTTTCCCTAGTACAATTTTTAACTGTTTCAACCGTTAAGCTTCAAGGCAAGACCAGGACTGAAAGCAAAGACCAACCAAAGACTCATCTGAAAAGACAGTAGGGTTAATACATTGGGTTTGGCTCTTTTCACCTCCACAATCCTCTATATCAATACACTCAAGGCACACAACACGTTTTCACATGCTGGCCAGTTCCAACACATACACCTATTTCAGGCGCACAGTGGCACAGTTCACGATGGCACTACATGGTATCCAGTAGCGATTCAGAGACAAGTGCTTTGCCCCGGCATGGATATAATTAATCTTAAAGAGGACTCGCCCTGAGCAATGTGTACCAGGCAGTACCACAAGTAAGGGTTCTCTCTTGGGCTGATGAGTGTAGAAGCCTTTGTGAAGGAGAAAAGCATCATTTTGGAGTTCAGTTACTGTTCTTTCCAACTCACTCAGCAAAACCATATTTATTATTAATTGGAGACATTTCTTAGATAGATTTGCCAAGCAAACAGCTAGCTAGGCTTCTACCAGCTCTAACATTTTCCCTATTGGCATTTGGGCAGATTTAAACAAACTCAAAGGCACATTCTTCCACACCTTTAGTAGAGAAGCAAATTTAACCCTTGCACAAAGGATCAAATATGATCCATAATTACTTAAAAGCTGCACTTCCCTTTCTGCACTAGTCCATTCTACTTTTCTCATCTCTTAGAATAAATAAAATTTTTCACTAGCTACTAAATGCACCTTCATTACCTTTACAGAGACTGACGATCCATTTTGAATTCAGAATGTGTGTTATAAGCACAGAGTGATATATATATAGGTATGAAGGTGACTGCCCTGAGGCACAAATGCCCAGTGAGATCGCTTAAAAAGGGACAACCCATCTCTAACCTTATCTTACAGTGAACAGAGACCACTCTCCTTTTCTCAGATATAATCTTTAATAATCTTCGACAATTTTTGAGAAGCAGGCAAGACAAGGCAACTATAACAAATATAAAAATCATGTGAAGGTGACTTTGCAAACTGCATCAATCTTTCCTGCACTAGAAACTGTAAGAAACTTGATTTTGTGTCATTCCATTTTCAATGTTCTTTCTTTTTGTACCTGTTCTTGAAAGCAGGGGAAGGGATGAAGGTGAGCAGTGCAACTTCATCAAATTAAGGGAACGAAAAAGCCCTTGTCTATTTATATTTTTTTTGTCATATACTTAATTTAAACTCTAAAATTGCAAACCACTCAGATTTTATACTTCACATCACTGTCAGCTTGGCTATAGATTTGTCTATATTGATCTTCAGGGCAATCAGAATTCGTATTGAATATACTATTCTGACTAGGTTAACAATTGACTTTGCCATCAATAGCAGAAGCATATTATCTGCATACAACATGATGTGTTACCGTTTACTGCCTTAATCCATCTATTTTTAGAATATCTTGACCATTTTCATCAATGGTTCCATTACTATATTAAATAAGATAGGTGAGAGTCAATCAATCATTCTCTGTTTTTTTACTGCGTGGAATAAATTAGAGAAGGGTCTGAAGAAGTAGAAATTATGGGAATTACTAGCCTTGCATTAACACTGCATGTGTGCTATGTACAATATCATCATGTACACACAGCCACCTCCCCCCCGCCACCACTTCTCCATGGACATGTGATATTTTAGTAAAATTAATAACTTTGATTCTAAAATAAAAAGTTGTATTTGAAACATATGAATTACAGCTAACACTACTACTGTAGCTCCCATCAAGTCATAGTATGTGGATCCTAGTTTCTAATAAGACAATCTGCTCCATTTCTTTCTACTACTGTAAGCAGATTAAGTTAAATGCAGGGCTATATTTGTAAAGGTAACTAAAGATAAACTGCAGAAATACCAGAAGGGGAATCAGGAAAAAAGAAAAATACATATTTTTGCCTCCAGGGCTTAGTGCTTAAGGGGATATGTAGACATCTTTTGATGTTTAAAAGTTGAAGTGCTTCGTTTAGCAAACATGGGAAATATACCCATGAAACTCTGTGGCAACTTATCTGAAGTTGCTTATCATAAAAAATGTTTACTTAAAGATATTTAAATCTGAGACCTTCCACTGTCCTTGGGGTGCCTGGAAATGTTCTTAGAATCATAGAATCATAGAATAGTTTAGGTTGGAAGGGACCTTAAAGATCATTTTCAAACCGCCCTGCCATGGGCAAGGGCACCTCCCACTAGACCAGGTTACTCAAAGCCCCATGCAACCTGGCCTTGAACACTTCCAGGGATGGGGCAGCCACAACTTCCCTGGGCAACCTGTTCCAGTGTAGATTATCACACTCCTTGAGAAAAGAATTAATTCTACTTATTGCATGTTTGTCTCAAAGGAAATAACAAAATTCCTGATGAAATTCAGTGAGCTAAAATGTTAGAAGGAAGGACACCAATCTGGAAACTACTGTTATCCTTATATTTTCTTTTCAACACAAAATCCTTTTTAAAATCATCTTCTCTTGAAGTACATACTTATGAAAGTTATTGAGAGACTAAGGCTATCCTGATTCTTTATATTCTTCAGTCAGTTCTGCTTAACATTGATCAGACCCAACCTTTGCTAGCAATTTTCTTCTGTGGTCTTATAAGAAAGGCTTGATATGAAACTGAGCAACCTGAGGAAGACTTTTAGCCCTGAATAATTAATCAGATTTATTTCCAAGCAATGTTTGGTATTTTTTTTCTTATTAAAACTGGCGATAAGATTCAGAGTGGTTTTGGCTGTTCTTTTTCTTTTATCTTATTTTAGTCTGGGTAACAATGATGTGATCTATTCAATAAATGCCTGCTCATGGCTTGGATGGGTATACACTTCACTGGGTCAAAAACTGATTGGAAGGCCAGGCCAAAAGAGTGGTGGTGAATGGAGTTAAATTCAGTTGGTGGCTGGTCACTAGTGGTGTTCCCTAGGGCTCTGTATTTGGGGCAGTTCTGTTTAATATTTTTATCAATGATCTGGATGAGGGGATTGAGTGCACCCTCAGTAAGTTTGCAGATGACACTAAGTTGGGCAGGACTGTCGACCTGCTTGAGGGAAGGATGGCTCTACAGAGGAATCTGGACAGGCTGGATCAGTGGGCTGAGGCCAATGGTATGAGATTCAACAAGATCAAGTGCTGGGTCCTGCACTTGCATCACAATAACCCCATGCAGTGCTACAGGCTTGGGGAGGAGTGGCTGGAAAGCTTCCCTGAAGAAAAGGACCTGGGGGTGTTGGTCGACAGTCTGCTGAACATGAGCCAGCAGTGTGGCCAGATGGCCAAGAAGGCCAAGAGCATCCTGATTTGTGTCAGAAACAGTGTGGTGAGCAGGACTAGGGAAGTGATCCCTAGGCACTGGTGAGGTCGCACCTTGAGTATTGTATTCAGTTTTGGGCCCCTCACTACAAGAAAGACATTGAGGTGCTGGAGTGAGTCCAGAGAAGGGCAATGAAGCTGGTGAAGGATCTGGAGAACAAGTCTTATGAGGAGTGGCTGAGGGAACTGGGGTTGTTTAGCCTGAAGAAAAGGAGGCTGAGGAGAGACCTTATCACTCTCTACAGCTACCTGAAAGAAGGTTGTAGCAAGGTGGAGGTCAATCTCTTCTCCCAGGTAACAAGCGATAGGATGAGAGGAAATGGCCTCAAATTGTGCCAGGGGAGGTTTAGATTGGATATTAGGAAAAATTTCTTCATGGAAAGTGCTATCAAACATTGGAAGAGGTTGCCCAGGAAAGTGGTGGAATCACCATCCCTGGAGGTATTTAAAAGATGGGTAGATGTGGTGCTTAGGGACCTGGTTTAGTGACGGTTTTGGCAATGTTCAAATGATGGTTGGACTCGATGATTTTGAAGGACCCTTCCAACCTAGACAATTCTATGATTTTGTAAAGAGTGAATTTTGTACTAATGAATAAAAGCTATGTTTTATGGATATAGGTCACCTGCTTACACACAAATTAACTATTTATTTCTGTTAACGTATACCAGGAATGCAATGGTTAATGAAATGTCATTTTGGAAATATGAAACTATATAAAAAGTAAAGTTGAACCAATCAATTATATTCACCCTGCTTACAGAGATAAATGTGCTTTTCCTGTCATACAGTCCACTCAGCAAGAAAGTATAGATTTAGTTCATGTTTGAAAATTGCCAAAAAGAAAAAAAAAAAAAGCCTATTCAAAATTTTATTTATCTATCAAGGGGAACAATAATTTATACCATGCTAATGGAATTTAAGAAGTTATAAAAGAGATTTTACAGAAAACCCTGGCATTGAACTATTTCATCTGGCTGAGTCTTACGGGGAAAAAAAAAGAAAAGAAAAAAACCCCAGATGCTATAGTGGAAAAAAAATTCTACTGTAACTTTCATCAGAAACAGTGACTGAAATGTAGTGAATGTATTAATAAGTAATAAAAATAAATATCTCCCAAAGTGAATAACCCAATTGTGAGGAATATCATGACTCCCCCTTTTCATTCCTTTCATGTATTATATGCTTAATAGAGAGAATAATAGCAACTTCCTACTTAAGGCTGTACTTCAATGTTCTCATAAAATAAGATGACTCCCCGCTCCACTCCCCCTTCATCTAGTTAATAATTTGCATACTCAGTTTAGTTCAAAATTGTATAAGCCACTGTTTTTCTGATTTTTCTATGAGATATTATTAGAAGATGATTCTGAAACTGTTACAGATTAAAACCTTAAATATAATGCTCTTCACCAAAATCTTTGTGGTACCAGTAGGCTGGAATCATGTAATATAAGTATAAAATGCATGCCAAGAGTTAAAAAGAAAAAAAAGCGTTCAGACTATAGAAAGCAAAACAGACAGGAAACAGTAACAAAATTTAAACCATCTTTCTTTTTATATACCCATCCTTTCCATGTTAAATAAGGAGGCATGTTTAAGCCCTTACGTACTGTTAGATACTGACATGACATAAAAGTCTCGGTGTCAATGCATTTTTCTTACAAATATTTCTACGAGTACCATTTCCTTTCTTAATCATGTAATTCACTTTCATATGACAAAAGAATTGGGTAGTTCTCCACAGCATTTCACATTATGTAAATGATATAATTATCACTTCAACCACATATCGTAACTTCTATTTTGCAGGGAGAAAAATGGAAATTTTAGTGGTTGTAATGATTCACCATTTGTGTGTTTTGAAATTTTTAAATAAATTGAAAAAGATTGGAAAATCTTGAGGTTTATATATTTATTTATTCCAAAGTTAGAAAATTATGTCCCTTTCCAAAGACATTTTGTCTGTTGTCCTTTACTTTGACACAGGGGGAGTAAATACAAAGCGAGTGCATTACACTAGCCACCCATGTTTTCAATCTATTTATGAACAGAATGACAAAGGCTAGTACTCAGTCTGCTATGAGCTTAGTGTTCAGCTGTTTTTTTCAGGCAGTGGGGTTTTCTCAGGGTAAGTTGGCCTGACTGGAAAAAAACAAAAACAACCCTGCTGTTGCATTAGGATGAACATGCCCATGAAAAAATCAGCTTTTTCAGTGAGTCTGAAAACGTAGTGTAGATATATATTCATGCATAAAGTGTTAGTCCTTTCATGGCAAGATTTTCACTTGATGCAAATCAACATAAATCTATTGACTCTTGTGGAATTTTACAGGCTTTCTTCAGTTCAGAATGTGCATCATATAAATTACAATATTACCCATTTGTATGCATTAAAATGGAGAGAATTTAGATAGCCTTACATGTTTATTCTGTTGGTTACACTAATACAGTACTGCATATTATTTTAATGTTACGGATTTTAGATATCAAGCAGTATAATATTCAGGTGCATAGCTTCATCTATAAGCAAATGCAAGCACTTCTGGCATGAGTTGTACAACCTTTAAAGACTGCAAGTGAAGACAGAGGAACCAGTCTGCACAGACCTGGATCCAGCACTCCAGACATGGCCTCACCAGGGCAGAGTAGAGGGAAAAGGGATCACCTCCTTTAACCTGCTGGCAAGGCTCCTTCTCCTAGTGCAGCCCAGGAGGCTTTTGGTATTCTATGCCTTGAGGCTGTATTGCTGACACATAGCCTGCTTGTTGTGCACAAGGACCCCCATGTTAAGTGCAGGATTTCTGAACCACAGTTTTGAAATTAAAGTAACAAACCTTAAGGTTTCCAACTTCTTTACTGGTCTATGCCCCATTTTCGTGTTCTTGATCTCAGTCATACCACTTTCTAACATTTCCACAATCAAACTCATAGAATCATCATAGAATCATAGAATCATAGAATCATAGAATCATAGAATCATAGAATCATAGAATCATAGAATAGTTTGGGTTGGAAGGGACCTTTACAGGTCGTCTAGTACAACCCACTCTGCAATGAGCAGGGACATCTTCAACTAGGACAGCTTGCTCAGAGCCCCGTCCAACCTGACCTTGAATGTTTCCAGGGATGGGGCACCTACCACCTCTCTGGGCAACCTGTTCCACTGTTTCACCGCCCTCATCACAAAAAAATTCTTCCTAATATCTAGTCTAAATCTGCTCTTTTTTAGTTTAAAACCATTACTTCTTGTCCTATCACAACAGACCCTACTAAAAAGTCTGTCCCCATCTTTCTTGTAAGCCTCCTTTAAGTATTGAAAGGCCACAATAAGATAACTCAGGCCTATTTGAGTTCCTGCATTTGATTCACATGACTTCCTGAACGTCTTTCAGCTTTTTAAGGTGTAGTAACACCTTACTTCCTCACCAATCACTTTTTTCCACTACACAGACATCGAAAAGAGGTTTAGGTTTTTTGTTTCTTCATAGGACTAGCAACTCCGCCCTGGGCTTTCAGCCTCAGCACCTGGTGAAAAGCCTGAACTACATTCACTGAGTGAAAACTGACAAGACTACTCCATCAAGTCAACCTCACCTATGGCAATACGATTTATAATTAAGCAAGTAATTATGTACTTTATCATAATTGTGTTAGAGTTCTTCATGTTAATGTTATTATGTTTTTAAAAACATGAGAATAGGCTGATAATTTTAAAACTTGTGGAACATTTTATTTTTTTGCAGCAGAATAGAAAAATGATTATTGGTTATTTTAAAATGTTCTTGAAAACTAACAGAGGCCATTGCTAATCATGAAGTATGTTCTACAGGTATAATATATTCATAAACCAGCTACTGAGAAACAGTGTTGGGTGTAGATATTTTAATCTTATTTAAAATTCCAAGCAGGTATTACAGAAAAAATGAATATTTTAAAAACATGAATACTTAAAATGAGAAATGCATTAAGTAAAACTGTGAAAAGATAAAAAAATCCCGGAACATAGTATCTTTCAGAAGCTTCACAACAGAAGGAAAAAAAAAGAAAAAAACAACCAAACAAAACAAACTATTAAAAGGATACATTATTTGAACAAGCATAGCTGAAGAAAGGTTCTTCCCATTTCTGAAGGAAAACAAGAAATTCCAACCTCTAGAGAAAGAGAGTGTGAAGCAGTAGAGTTAGGGGAAAAAAATGGAAAATATCTATGTGAAACTTTATGAAGTTATGAGGAAAATACATGTTGGAGGTGGAACTTCAAGGGATTATCTTCAAAGGTTATTTGTGGATTTAGGCATTCTGTAACCTCCCTGTGACTCTGAATGAAGTTCCGAGGATCACAGAACCACAAAATCACAGAATGGTAGGGGTTGGAAGGGAGCATCGAGGATCATCTAGTCCAACCCCCCTGCCAAAGCAGGTTCACCTAGAGCAGGTTGCACAGGATCGCATCCAGGTGGGTTTTGTATATCTCCAGAGAAGGAGACTCCACAGTCTCTCTAGGTAGCCTGTTCCAATGCTCTGTCACCCTCAAAGTAGAGTTTTTACTCATGTTGAGATGGAATTTCCTGTGTTCCAGTTTGTGCTCGTTACCCCTTGTCCTGGATGTAACTATGCCACTGACTTTTCATATTGGAAGACTGTAAGCATTTATCTCTTCCAGTGGCAGTTCACCACTCAGCACAGTCTTTGTTTGGTGTGCCAGATTCCCTCTGCACACTGTGTATTCTAGACACTTGGTACTGAATTAGAATTCTGCTCTGGGACTAAAACCAATAGTAGATATACAACATATTTCATAAAAATGAAACATCTATGTTATTTGCTGTATTAGCAAATTTTAGCATGCAACCCATAAGACCTTGTGTGATTTCAGCTTTTTTGGAGAGGGGTTAGTGAAAGAATTTATAAAGTTAGTAAAGAAAATAAATTAATTGATATCATATGAATTCATATTAACTAGCTGAAAGGATAAACAAATGGTTATGGTTATTTCTAGTGTGACATTTAGGTATGGAAGTTTTGGCAGTTCTAGTCAAAACAAGCCAGTGACAGCAGAAATATGCAGTAAGTTATTCCATTCTTTGACATGAATAACTTCCTACCTACTCCATTTCTAGTACATTTTTATTAGCTCTTAATATCCAAGTGTTCTTCAGGTAGGTTAGTGAGTTAACTTTACTTAAAATGATATTAATTAGACTAAGGTCTTAGAGACACCTACAGTTTCAATAAAAGTTTGTAAGTTCAAAAGGAAATGGGTTTGCAAGATTAAGAGAGCTAGTTAGGTGACACTGACATTTTGCATCATGGACTTTAAAGTAGACTTGAATTATTTCTTTACTTTTAATATGTATAACATGACAGTACTTTAGAATGTACCTTAGCTCTCCCAGAGCACAATGGTCTTACTACATCCCTGAAAGTACACATAGAGATTCTTTCTCTGGAATCACATATAATACCCTGACATACTGGTCCAGGTCTTTCCTGAGCCGATCTGATCCCATGAGCTCTCTGAGGGCATAAGGCTTCTTTTTTTAAAAAAAATGTCCTTTAAGAATAAATAATGTATAACAAGAGAATTGTTCTTGATTGCAGCTTTGTAGCTTGATGTCAAGGTTATATGCTATAAACAGAACAAGAGAGTGTGAAAGGTGTGCAAGGTCACAAAGCTTGCTGGAATAGTGACGGAAACATTGGATTGGGCAGAGTGAGTAAGACTTCATGAGGTCAAATTTACAGATGACACCAAACTGAGGGGACCAGTTGATACGAAACAGGGGTGGCAACCAAAGCAGTGATAAATCCCTATTTCCAACCCAAAAGTTATCCTTTGAACAAAATGTATCATGTATCAGTTTTTTAATTGAATGTAAGAAGCAGTTTATGTATTTTTCTACAAGTTGGGAAAAAATTGTTTAGTGTAACATAAGAATTTCTAAAAAAAAAAAAAAAGAAGCCCAAAAATTCCATGATCAAAAGAATAACAAAACCTAAACAGAAATATAATATATGCATTTCTTATAGATTTTTTGGCTGTCTACATTCCTTTCCACTTATTTGGTCCATCATGATAGGTATCTTGCTTTTGTGTTTTTTTTTTTTTCTTTTTTAAATCTTATTTTATTCTCTTATTGCTCACTAGGACAAAAAACACTGAAGTAAAAATAAAAGAGCTATTGACATCTTTTGGAACTCATATTATTTTCTGTATTTCCAGTTTAGAAATGAGAAAACATTATAGAATTTTAGAAAAGCTGGAATCATAAATGATTAGGAAACAGAAATCAACTTCTTTTTCCTTTATTGTTCACTCTTAGGGTTTGCATTTCTTCAGTACAACTCAATAAAATAAAGGACTAGAAAAATTAGATATATAAAGATACAAATTTCTAATATTATGCTCATAGGCACATCAGATAGGCTTACTAATTACAAAATTTAATTATAGTATCCATCTTTCATTTTACTCCTTGAGATTTAAGTAACAATATTGCATAAGCTCATCCATCATGTCATTCTGGCTCATCCTCCTTCCTGGTTTTCGTATATGAGATTAAATTTCAGTTAAAAAAAAAATAAATATTTGACTAGATACATTTTATGCACAACTAGGATAACTGTTAGAAACTACCTGCTGAGCAAATTCCAACTAGGATACGGACGAACACCAAGAAAGAGTACAAGATAAAAAAGAAAACTGTTATGATGTTTATTACTGACACAGGGAATCACTTATGGAAGATAAAACTTGTCAAATGACAATAATGACTGAAAAAAGTTATTTAAGTTTTTGCAGGATCTCCATAAAATACATTAATGGTATGAATTCTTAAATATTAAGGTATCATCACCTTATTATTTAAAGCACAACTAGAAAAATTTTGTTTCAATTTTTTGCCTGAAACTATTTATGAGTAGTCAAAGTAGTAGCTGAAGAACACACAGTAATTATTACATAGAAGTTAAAATTGCATCAGAGATATCCCAAAAGCATTAGGATATTTGCTATAAAATCATTACTGTCTAAACACTGAAACTTTAATGCTACTTTGAATCATTCCTACACCTATAGAAGCTTGCATTGATAGCGGTGAAAATAAACAGTTTGAACTCTATTTTTTAATCTAGCGGGTTAGTGAAGACAAACAGAATGCAGAAAATTAATTCCTGGAGATATTCAAAGCAAGATCCTACGCATCTTGATCAAATTTTAAAGTTGAAGCTGCTTTGAGTGGGCAGTTGGAACAGATGACTTCCTGAGACCCCTTCCAACATGAAGTCTATGATAACTGACATAATTATTATATATAGGTATCATTTAAGAAACATGCAAAGAATATGTTTAAAAGGTTAAGAATCTCCACATGTTTTATGTACTGTCATACATGGACTCTCATTGTGCTTTCACTTATTTTACGACTCTATTTAGAATGCCATTTACGACAGTGGAAAGACTTTCAGCATTTATTTACAGCTTTAAATACAGCAGTGTATTTAGACTGCAGAGGTAACACCAAGCAAGATAGCACAGTACTGCACAAAGCAGCAATACTAGCTCAGGTCCTAGAAACCAGCTTATGATGTGCTATGCCCAGAAAAATTGATCCGCACAGCTTTGATATAGCTATGCTGTTTCTGGCTGTAGAGTTCATTCAGGTCACAGCTGGTTCAGTGCATGGCACTGTTTCACAAAACCTTCTATAGATTGTGTATCTTGACCTTTTTTGCTCAAGAAACAAGACAACCTTACTCAGCTATCAATTCTTTATGAGTAAAACAAAGTAGAAGACATTACAATTGCTGTCATTGTTACAATAAAATTGATGATTCGAAGTTTTGCCATTGACTTCACTAGAATTATACTTTGATGAAAAATGAACTTAATAATGGGAAAGGAGGAATGTGATGGAGAAGGAAAAGGAAAATCTCTACAAAGAAGTCTCTAATGTTCTTTAAATTTTGTTTAAATTGTATTTTGTATTTAAATTATATTTTGACCTGACAGTGTCTCCGCTCACTTCCTCTTTACTCTGCGTATGTATAGAACCACGTGCAGGACTAGATCCACAGGTCTACATGGTGTAAAACAGAAAAGTGAAGCCATTTAGAGAGCAAAAGGGCGATGATTCATTGTGTCACATAACAATGTGTTATCCAGAGCACAGGAGAGAAAACAATTAAGAGACACCTAAATGCTCTTAAGGGACAGTTAACCTAGAAAAGGGGCAAATAGGGGTAATACAATGGGACTATATAAAAAATGGGATGATATACTAAAAGAAGGTCAAGAAGACAGGATACTCATACAGACTTTTGGCTTCAGACATTAATGTACACAATACATTTTCATTTAATTGTGTTTAATATTCATAATGGGTTTTAAGACAAAATTCCTTTTCTGATAAGCTTATTGAGGTTTTTTTATGTTTAGTAAGATTCCTTAGAAATATTCTAGAAATTCAAACATAACTTTTTCTCTCAGTTATTTTCATTTCTGACAAAAACAGATTGGAACATAATTATGTGAAATTATAAAGTACATTTGGTCTTCTATGGAAACCAAATGCCATTTTGTTTTCAGGGATAAATACATTCCATTTTAAAAGTTCTGTAGGAACGTGATTTTTGCTTTGAATTGGAACCTCCATACTGATTTTAGTTTTCATTTTATAACAGGAGCTTGACCTTTCATTTTACTATTTGATTAGCTGTCGCCAAGAAACACATTAAGAAAACAAATCTTATCTAAACACTGACAATGATTACCAAACTTTCAATTCACCACCTACTACACAAAACAAAATCAAATCCTTAAACACCTCAGCAACAAAACAACATTTTTGAATACTGGCTTGATATTTTTTAGGAGGTCTCACTTCAGAGATTGGTGCCATCATTTCCTTCTGTTTACCAGATTTTCATATTAGACTGTATGTGTAAAAATACAGTATAATAAATCAGAAAAAAACTAACTAAACAAATAAAAAGACATAATATAAGATATGCATTCTCCTAGAAACATTTTTAACGTTATAGAATGGGGATATAAAACTTCTTAGATAATTAAAATACATATCTCAGTAGAAGTCCCCAGAAGCATTTCTATTTTGAAATATTTATTTTAAATGAAAACTTTATTTATATAATTTGGAATTGAATCTAAAAATTTTCCGTTAAAAAGGGTAAAAAGGTGGTGAAAGAAATTATGAGCAGTTGAAATTTTTTGCGGATACCAGAAAAGAATCTCCAATTTCCATTTACTGTGAATGTTTTTTTTCTGCTAGTCCCAAAAACATAATCTTGCAGTCTTTAAAAATTAAGTAATAAACTTTGAAAACAAGATAAAAGGCCTCAGTCTTTATATTGTTTATCCTAATTAATGTTTAATGTGATAGCATCTTGGAACACAGAAATTTCTTCAAGCGAAAATTGTACTCAAGATTTTTCTTTTTTTTCAATTTGGTATTGCAAGTCTTTGGCATTTACCCTGTGACTCAAAAGGGTAATATAGTACAGTATATTTTTCCTATATCTATAGTATAGCATATTACCTTATACCTATACACAGTAGTATATTCTCTGTAGCTGTTCTGTTTGGTATCTCTTCTTTGACAACCAGGATGCAGAACTTGTTTGTATCAGAAGTGCTAGACAATATGTATGCTTTGGTTTTATTATAATAGCAATGCTGGTTCATATTGTTCACTTAAATTCATATGGTGTTCATTGTAGAATTATATAAGGAATTTATTATAAAATCTTTATTTGATATTGTGAGCAATTATCTTTTTCTTTGATTACGTAATTCTTATGGTGATATTTAAACCAAAAACTCAATACTTTGAAAGAAGATAATCTTTTTTAAAAATCTTGTACTGCATTTCTTTTGCTCCCTTTAACAGATGCAGAACAGGTTTTCATTATAGTAGGACTGTGTATAAACTGTTGCATTATATAAAGTTTGGCAAGCAACACGAGATAAAACTTAAACATCTGAAATCATACTACAATAATTGAGCATAATTTATGCTGTTTTTCGGAGACCTCTCTTCATATTACTTTCTATCAACCCAACATCTGGGAAAAAAAAAAAAATCACAAGAAACCTTATCAATAAGGTTCATGCATAGGATAGATTATAGTAAGTGAGTCAGTCCTACGTGCGTATCAACACCCTAATTTGTCTGAGTCTGCTTTCTGCCAATGTGTCAACAGGCCAACAGGAAGTTTATGTCTATTCCAATAAATACTCTTCTTCTCTCAGACAGTGTAACTGCATCTGGATTGTCAGCTGGGAATGGCAGCTCCTGAGCTGTACCTGAACATCATTTGTTATAAATGCTCACTGGCGTCAGCCAAAATCTTGCCAGCTGTTCTAACAAATTAACATCTTAGGGAAATGTGTTGTAGAAAACTCTCAATGGTCCATTCTTGGGAGATCACCATGCAAGAACAACCTTTAAGCTCATTGAATCTCTCTTCTGAACCTCTGACACCGGCACAAGCAACCACTTGGGGCGGGGGAGGAAGTTAGTATCTGAGAAATGTCATAACCTACTACAGAACTTAGATGACTCAGAAAAAGTCAGAAGTTGTTTGGTATTCCCTTAAGATCTTGACACAAGTAAAGAACCAAAAACCAAACCCATACCTGCTATTTTATTATTGCAAAAATCCAAATCTACCTAAAAAATACTAAACCCCTGAAGGACATCGTTAGTTACTGAACTCTTAGAGAAACTATGATTTTTTACTGATACTTCGGTTGGCATGAAATAATAATTGCCTCTTTCGGAATTTTATGAAATACTTGGTGGGGATTCTGGTAACTGGTTAGAATGCCACTCTGGATACTTTTCAAAATGACTGGTAAGTACGTGGTGCCTGATAGGATTTTGAATAGAATGAGTAAAAGATGATCCTAAAGACTTTTTAGCAAAGTATGATGGAATCAATGACAGGTATATATGCATTCCTAATTAAATAATGCATTGCATAATTTATTTCACGTATATAAACTATGGATCACCTTACGTCGTCTTGAATGTTCAGTTTCTATTTGATTTTATGTTTGTGTAATACATTTCTGTTTTCCTCAAAACAGAAATAAAGAACCAGAATATAAGTAAGCAATGACAAAAACCCCATTCTTTCCCAATCTACACTTGTGGAACTGAAGGCATTTTTGTGAATTCCATTTCCATTTGTCTCATTTTTTATTAATTCACAAAACAATATCCTTTGGATTTGCTGCATACTTTCAGAATTACAGTCTAACTTATTTAGTGCCATCTCCAGTTATGGTTGACTTACAGAACTGAGGGATAGGGAAAACAAAAAATATTACTGCTGTCACACGGCAAAACACAAGAATAATGCAAAATATAAAGAAAATGTCATTTAAATGCAATGTTTTGAACGGAAAGAAGGTGATTGATGGCAGTTCTAAATTCTACAAGGCAAGCAAACAGTTGGGATTTTACCAGCAGTTCTGCAATTAATTAGCATACAAATACCAGTATTTGCCTGTGTGTAACATGTGGTATGGATTGATGCATACATTTTCTATTTTACAAGAAATAACTCAAAGCCTTCTTCCCACTTGGTCCTGGACTGTGTGCATTTAACATAATGCAGCTTTCTCATTAAATACACTAACTACAAATTTGTGAAATATTAATAGTTCAACATGTATTTGATATAGCTATTTGCCACATGAGATTATTAGTCTCTTCATTTTTTAATATATTAAAACTGACTGAAGATATTCAGCACCTAACAGGATGAACTCCCTTGGAAGTGTGTACATGTATTAATGAGCTTATCAGTTACCATCTATATATGTTAAAACTACTCAAAATAACAGATTTACAGAACAGAAATATTATTTTTAACAGCTCTTCATCTGTGCTGCACTGCTGATTAATGTTAGCACTTACATCTAGATCTGAGCTTTCCATTATGACGCACTGTTAAGAACCAGACTGCTTCTGTTTTTTACTATCCCTTAGTGTGTTTTCATTTTTAAGATTAAAAAAAAAACCACAAATCCACAAAAATAGAGTGACTATTTTTAAAAATAACACTTCCAAAGACTTAAGATAGTACTGCACGTTAATTTGCCATAGTTTAACAAAAAGTATAGTGTTTAACTGTATGAGGTAGAGAGCATTAGAATGTCCACATACTGGGTCAGACCAAAGGTGGATCTTGTTCAGTATCTTGCTTGCGAGCGTAGCTGTATACAAAGGTATGGAGAACAGTAAGATAAAAACAGCTCCACAAGATACATCTCCTAATATCCTTTCTGCTTTCCGCTATTTTCAAAGACTTGGGGAGCTGAACCCAAGTGGACTGTCAGTATTCATTATATTCTTTAGCACAGCTTTACACAAGACAGTTACCTTTTGTGAACTACCACCTTCTGTTTTGGACCTGAGTCCTACTAACTTTATTTGATGCTCCTTAGTTCTTGCACTGGAAGACAAAGTGAATGATCCATCCCTGCCCACCCTTTCTATGGTCCTCATGAGAACATATTCCACCCTTGCCCAAGCCACCCCTCTTCTGCAACGAAGACCCCTTGCTTATGTAGTCATTCCTTCCACAGAAACAATTTCACACAGACTGGAGAAAGAAAAATGATCCCTGACCACCACTGCCCCTTACTGCCACAATGCTGAGGGACTGACAGCCACGGGGAGCTGCAATGGAGTCTGGGGTCATGTGTGAGGTGGGGGGAGCTCCAGGGGGGTTGACCAGAGACAGTCAGGTCTGTGAATGCGCTCAGGGCCCTGACATTTCCTACAGGTTTATTGCACAATGGCCTTAGTACTAGAAATCTTGACAAATACAAAACATTTTTGGAATCCACGTGGAGACAGGGGAGTCAGAAAGAGAGAATGCTGTGAAATACTGAACATACAACAGTCTGAATCCCATGACTTGGGACTCTTCTCATATAATGAATTCCACCAAAATACTGATTAGCTATTAGCCATGACTTTAAGAGTACGGTCATCAAATAGTTAATTCCTGACATCGTATATTCATGACTTTTTACTACCATACATTCTTAAAATTCAACAAAGATATTGTTTAATGATGATAATTACACTACCATGGTCTGTAAGGTAGCTAGAAGCTAAAATAAACAGTCTTACTTTTGAGAGAGTTAAAAAGATATAATGAGTGATTTTAATTAAATACTCCTACAGTTTTCTCAGATCTACTGTAAATACCTTCTGGGTTTGTGAGAAACAGTGATAACTTGTTTTTCTTTCTGTTTAACAAGTTTTCATTTCTGCTATTCACCTTTTTCTAATTTGCTCAAGTCAAGGTCAACTGTGTTGACCTGTATGTCTTTTATCCGAGACTTTTCAAGAAGGATGAAAAAATCATTTAATTTGTAAGCTTCTATTTTACAGTATAAATACTGCATTTTTAAAACCAAGTAGAGCAAAAAACCTACTGTGAATTGCAAAGTAGTTCAAAAGACTTTGTGTTTACCTTGTCCTGACTGGTCTATTCTGGCTCAATGATAAACTCCAGAGGAAAGGGGAAATTTTCTTCTCCTTAAAGACAACTGATCATCTTCAAATTTGTGCATGTGGCTGTGGGTGTTTGGGAAGAGATGTCTGAAATGCCAGAGAGAGAAAACTGGAAATGAAAGAGATTGCCATGAAACTTTGAAGACCTTCAAAGGAGCAGAAGTCTGTTGGCAATTAGAGAACAGACCAAAGACAAACCTTGGAGGTAACAAAAGAAACTTTCCTACAAACCCTGAAAGATAATTCTGTGAAGTTTATTCAGCCCAGCAAGCTACTGGAAATTGTTAGACTGGAAGAAGCATTAGAAGAAGCAAAGTCATTGTAATGGCACAGTGGGAAAAGGAAAATTTCACATTTAATTACTTCAAATAGTTATCCCTACTTTTCTCACTCTTTTTATAGCATGTGTTCTGATAAAATGTTAACTGTAGGGACTGGAAGTATTTTGAGCCTTTTAGCGTTCAAGAAAACAGGGAGGTGTGCGTGTGTGTGCATGAAAGAGAGGGAGGGAGGGAGAAAGATTCCAGAAAATATTTTAAGAGTATAAATAAGATATGGTTGAATTATCTGCAATGTGTTATTATTGTTAGTGGCATAGTCTACAGCCACTTTTGAAATCTGTGTGGATGAAAAGGAGTTGATGTGTAGAGCAAAAAAATTGTTACGGAGGGCATAATGTCACACTGTATACGTCTCAAGATGTTTTATTTCAGAGTAGCTCCACTGTAGGTCCACTGAAAGCACACTTGCATGTTCAGTGCACTTCTGCAATACGTCTTCCACTTCAGTTTCCTCTGAAAGAAATCCAGTTCCTATGTAAAGACAGTGCTCCACAATGAATTGAAATAGTTTTAGTAGGGACCGACAACGAGGAAATTGCTTCAAAAGCTTCCTCTTGATCTAGACTAAAACTTTAATTCAGACATGCTCATAGTAGATAGTGCCTATTAAGGATTTAAGTTTTAATTCTTTGCTCTTTTTACTGTTATATGACTCAGAAATCTCTGTGAGTAATCTTTGTCCATGTGAGTCACTTTGGTCATCAGCTGAGGATCCATTTTATTATTTGCATGCCACATAAAATGCTTTGGGACTGACACACAAAAAGCATTATTAAGGTCTAAGAATTGTTGTAAGTGTCAGCATATCTCCGCAAATATATTATGCAGCATGTATATACTCCTACTAATACTGCTATTACTCCTACAGATTTCCCATTGTTGGCTCAGAAGTTCAATATTTATTTGCATGTATAATACTTTCAGGCATATCATCCATACAGTCGATATTCTGCATTCTCTTGGTCTGGCTGGGATGGTGTTAATTTTCTTCATAGCAGCCCATATAGTGCTGTGTTTTAGATTTGTGACTAAAACAGTGTTGATAACACAAGTGTTTTAGCTACTGCTGAGCAGTGCTTACTCAGTGTCAAGGCCTTCTCTGTTTCTCACTCTGCCCCATGGCCAGCGAGTAGAACAGGGACAGCAAAAAGTACGGAGGGGACACAGCCGGTAGAGCTGACCTGAACTGATCAAAGGGATATTCCATACCACATGACATCGTGCTCAGCAATAAAACTGGGCATAGTTTTTCCAAAGGAGTCATTGCTCAAAGACTGGCTGGGCATTGGTCTGTTTGTAGGAGGTGGTGAGTGATTGCCTTTGCATCACTTGTTTGTGTGGGGTATTGGGGTTTTTTTTTCTTTTTTTTTTTTTTGTTTTATTTTCTTCTACTATTAAATGGAGTTCATCTTGACTCACAAGTTTTTGCTACTTTTGCTCTTCTGATTCTCTCCTTCATCCCACTGGAGGGGAAGAGTGAGTGGCTGGTGAGTGCTCAGTTGCTGCCTGGGGTCAGTCCACTACATCTCAAAACTCACAGTTTCAAAATAAGTCCTAGCAAAGATAACATAGAAGAAAACAAATTCGTGAAATGCTATTGAGATAAGGTAAACAAGGCTATAGGTTAACATTAGCCAGCCCTTGGGAAAGAAGTAACATTTTGTACAGAACTGAAGGTGCAAGTGTACTGGGGGAGAGAGTTCTTATAATCTTTTCATACTAACACCACAAAAATATAACTGAGGTGTTGAGTCACAGGATATTTGTTTTATTAATGTGCAACTTGTCATCTATATGCCTGAAAAGACATTGAATGCAAAGCTGATAATTATTTTGGACTGCAAGCCCAGGGTTTTGTCCATCTACATCATAAAATGCAGGAACCATTGGAGGCTCATCCAAAAGTTTGCTGATGAGAAAGTTACTCAGGACTGAGAGAGTAGTGCAGCTCACAATGGATTCTCAGCCCTGGGTCCCTAAAGGAGATAAGGGAACTAGGGTACTTTTTACCAGAAACTAGAATTGAACAACCATTGCAATTCACATACAGATAGGAGGTTTAGAACACAGAAAATGGCATGTGTGTATTTTCTAATGTAGATAATAAAAAGCATTTAGGGTTTTTATTCCATTAAGTTCCAAGTTTAGAAATTTCAATTAATTGATTTATTCATTTCTACCTATAAAGTAGTGAACTAAATGTACTTTCTTTCATTGTAAAAATTATACTTATCATTATTGGAATTGGGAACAGAAACCATTATTCTTTGCTACTGTAGACTTCCAGATAGAATTTTTTTTCCCCCAGATTAAAAGGGAACATACAAATCTTGAAATCTTCAACCATTATCAGGGTTACTTGGTCTGTCAGGAGTCCTCTTTTCTGCAGAGCAGCCCATCAAAAGGGTTTTCAGTGAATGTGCCAAAAAATATAACTTGAGCTCTAAGAGGCTCACCTTCTATAGAAGCTACTGTTGGAGTAGAACAGAGATGCTAAATAAACTTTCACTAATTTAGAATTTCTGTAAACACTAACTTCAGCATGATTTCCTGTTCATTGTTGTTGCTGAGATTCAATTTATTCTTACTACCTCATTTTGTTTGTAAGTGTTCAGCTTATTAGGAATGTAGATTTCAACACATGAAATTATGTGACTAATTTTGAAAATGAATAGCAATGATCTATAGGCTAATGACATATGGTAATTCTTGGTTTATATAATTTAAGAAGGTTGTTCTGAAACCATGTAATAAGTAATTACGAAAATTAGAATAACTATGTGCACATTGTTCATCTTTTCCTGGACTAGATTAGATTTCATCAAATGAAATGTTAATATTGAAAACAAAGGATAAGTAATGATATGTATGTTTATAAAAAAGGTTTAAACAGCAGATGGTATTTTCAGAGAAATATTGAAAATTGAACTGCCTGGTTTCTCACAGAATGTCGTGGTTTGATCTGCAGGAGTGAAATGAAAAACTCTCATTAAAGAAAGAGTTTAAAACAGACTTAGAGATAGTATCAACTTTTGCCGTGCATCTGAGCATGAACAAACATAAAAAACCCCTCTTTCAGAGATTTTATTTTCTTCTGGTTATAAAATAGAACTTATGTTGTCAAATGTTTTAGATTATTTTGAAATAAATTGCCATAGAGATATAGCACTGTTTTTTCAGGCACTCTGTATATTTTTGTTTGTTTGTTTGTTTGTTTCCCAAAAAATTAATACTCACAGAGTGAAAAAAATGTGAAATTTGAATTAATTTTTCTTCAGTACGAAGTAGGAAGTTTAACAATGACAATTGCAAAATCCTATGCCTGGGACAAATAAGCCCAATAAGCCAAAGAGCACAACACAGGGCTGTGTGGCTAGGTTCTGGGTAGCTGGGGCCTTGCTGAAAGGGACCTGGAGTTCCTGGTGGACAAGCTGAACATGAGCTAGTAGTGTGTCACTGCAGCAACAGAGGCAAATTGAATCCTGGACTGCAATTGCAGGGGCATTTCTAGCAGAGACAGAGACACTGACATCCTTTGCACTGTCCCACATGACATCCTTGTCTCTAAATTAGAGAGACTTAGCTTTGACTGATGGACCACTCAGTGGATAAGGAACTGGCTGCACAGTCACTCTCAAAGGGTTACAGTAAATGGCTCAATGTCCAAGTGGTGACCAGTGACGAGTGACATTCCTCAGGGGCTGGTATTGGGACTGGTACTATTTAACATCATAGTCGGAGACACGGATGTTGGGATTGAGTGCACCCTCAGCAAGTTTACCAACACCACCAAGCTGTGTGAAACAGTCGACAAACTGGAGGGAAGGGATGCCATCCAGAGGGACCTGGACAGGGTTGAGAAGTAGGCTTGTGAAAACCTCATGAAGTTCAACAAGACCAAGTGCAAGGTCCTGTAGGTGGGTCAGGGCAATCCCATGAACAAATACAGGCTGGGAGGAGAATGGATCGAGAGCAGCCCTGAGGAGGGGGACTTGGGGGTGTTGTTGGATGAGAAGCTCGACATGATTCGGCAATGTGCACTTGCAGCCCAGAAGACCAACNTAGATGATCTTTAAGGTCCCTTCCAACCTAAACCATTCCGTGATTCTATGATTTTATGATCCTAGTCTACTCGGCACTTGTCAGGCCACACCTGGAGTACTGTGTGCAGTTCTGGTCCCCACAATTCAAGAAAGATGTGGACAGACTGCAGAGGGTCCAAAAGAGGGCCATGAAGATGACCAGAATGCTGGAGAACCTATCCTATAAGAAAACACTGATGGAGTTAGGTCTTGTCTCCCTGGAGAAGAAAAGGTTCAGGGCAGACCTCATCACAGTATTCCAGTACTGCAAAGCAGATAGAGGCTCTCTTTTCACAAAGAGCCACATAACTCAGTTGTTCATTCTAGTGTATAGCTGGTAAAATCTCATGTCCAAACTGGTATCTTCCTCCACAAACAGATTTATGTTTCTTTTTATATACAGCTACTTTAACTTAATCAAATTTCAAACATGCCATATCAGACGTCATCTTTCTGTTCTTCCACTTTTCTGATAAAATTTCCCTTGTGCTTACCCTTGTTATTGGAATCTCATCCTAAATTCAGAATAATTTTAATCTTTGCAATGAAACATATGTGTTGGTAGGTTATATATGGAGTGACCAAGTCTTGAATTTCTATGACACTAGACAAGCTGGAAATCAGTCTGCTGAAATAAAACATTGATTTCTAAATGTAGTGTTGAACATTCTCTTTTTACATGTTGATTTTTTTCAAATGTTTGTGAAATATTTGTCTTTTCTCTTAATTCAAATTTTCATAGACTTTTCAGCGTGATAAAAGTCCAGTCTCAGATGAGCTTGTAAAGAACTTTAAACTTTTTGCTTCTACCAAGCCCTAGGGAGGATTTGTGTGAAGGTCATTCCACATTTTCAAGACTTTGTAACATCCTAATCTATGGTATTCAGGAATTTAAAACTATTTTTTTATTATTAACTTTCAGATTAATCTTGTCTCGTCAAAAAAAAGTTAAATTAAGAATGATTAGAAGGTAATTCTAATTTTCCTTGGGAAAATTAAGCAAATCTGAGCTAAGAATGATACTTCAGAAATTCCTGTTAATGAATATTAATTGTGGTTTTTAACTTTATATAGGAAAATATTTTCCAGCATACTTACTTAACCTCAACTCTCTTACTTCATCACTTTTGGTAGTTTCACTCCACTCAAAAATGAATCTGTATTCATACTATTCCTTCTGTCAAGCTTTTGTAAATGCCAACTTCATGTCCCTTGCTCCTTTTTTACTCTATGGAAATTAATTAGTTTCCCTTGGTATGCAGATCAGCTCATCAATTGAAAGCCTGCAGTGGAAACCACGCCGCCGCTGCTTGTACCGGCACCAGCTGCCCTCCTCACTGTAGTGGCAAAGGCCATGTTACAGCCTGTCCCAGCCAAAGCCACACCTCTGCTGGCACCACCCACTCCGCAGCCAGCAGTAAAGGCCACACCACCGTCATCTGCACCGGCACCAGCTACCCCCCCGTCACTGCACCTGCACCAGCTGCTTCCCCAAGGTACCGGTAAAGGCTACACCACTGCCCGTCCTGGCACAAGTTATTCCAGCTGCTCCGACAACAAGTACTGCAGCTACTCAGACTCCATCAGAACCGGTACAAGTTGCCCTGGTGACCAGGAAGCAGAAAAAGAGATCAGTTCGTTCACTTATCCCTTATGGTAAGGACCAGCTCAAGCAAGAGATCTTGGGAGAGGACTCTGATGAAGATCCAAGAGAGGGTCCTTCTAAAGTAGATCCAGGGGAGCGTCCTTCTCAAGCAGACAAGGGAAAGAGACCTTTTAAAACAGATAAAGGAGGGAGTCCTTCTAAAGCAGATTCAGGAGAGGGTCCTTCTCGGATAGCATCAACACAGGAGGACTCAGAAGTAGAGATAGTTGTTAAATCCTCTATGAAGGATTTGCGGAATATGAGGAGGAATTTTAGTCGTCATGAAGGTGAGACACATGTCCTGGTTGCTCTGATGCTGGGACAATGGGGCTGGTATCATAGACTTGGGTGGTAAAGAATGTAAGCTGTTGGGAAACCTGGCTAGAGATGGAGGTATCGATAAAGCGATTGGGAGAAAGACAAACATTCTCAGTCTCTGGAGGCAACTGGTNAAAATAATTGAGCAAAATTGCAAACTGTTTGATAGACTTTCTAGGATAGAGGAAAGATCTCACACTTCACCTGCACAGACCCATGTTGCAGCTGCTAAGGAAAAACTTTTTAATCTCTTATTTCTGGACTTTAAACTTTCTTTTCTGTTCTGCAAAAATAAGCAAAAATATTCCTAATAAACTACAATGAGTACCTCTGATGAAGAACTAGGCTATCAAGTAAAAAACACGTTCTGTTATTATGGAAATGAGTATGAATTTCATAATTGCCTTCAGTGGCAGCAGAATTCCACTCTATTTTCTGTAGAAAATTATATGCATATATACAATAAATGTCATTAAATATACATCTATTAAGTTTTCTGTTGGTTCACCATAGCTGTTGTTTTTGAATACGAGTATTCGATACTACTTACCACAGGGAATGGTGCAAAAAAGGAGGCAGCATTCACTGTTTAAACAGTAGATAGGTGTCTTACATGCATATGGATAACAAAAGTAGATAGCTTTGTTGATAAAAGCTGCGTCTTTTCATGAATGCCTCTCTGCAAGAAGTTAGTGCTCATTGGTTCCGAGGGATCTCTGGAGGCTGTCTGGTTAAACCCTCCTGCTCAAGTAGGGACCCCTAGAGCTGCTTGCCTAGGGCTGCGTCCAGATGGGTTTTCAATATTTCCAAGGATGGAGATCCACAAACTTCCTGGGTAACCTGTGCCAGTGCTCAGCCACTCTCACAGTGAAAAAGTGTTTCCTGATGTTCAGATGAAACCTCCCGTGTCTGAGTTTGTGCCAGTTGCCTCTTGTCTTGTCACTGAAAAGAGCCTGTCTCCATCCTACTTGCACTCTCCTTTCAAGTATTTATACACATTAATAAGATACCCTCTGAGTCTTCTCTTCTCCAGCATGAACAACCCCAACTCTCTCAGCCTTTCTTCACAGGAGAGGTGTTCCATCCCTCTGATCATTTTCATGGCCCTCCTCTGGACTTGGTTTATGTATCTTTGGCAGCATTTGGCTTAGAGACCGGACATGTTTCTGTTTAGGATCAGATGCATCCTAACTGCTGAAACAAAGAAAATCTGTTTAACTGTGGTGGGTCAACCCCAGCCAGCAGGTAAACTGTCACTCACTCACTCCACCCCAGTGAGATGGGGGACAGAGAATTCAAAGGGCAAATGCAAGAAAAACTCATAGGTCAAGAGTTTAATTAAAGAAGCAAAGCTGTGCACACAAGCAAAGCAAAATAAGGAATTCATTCACTACTTCCCAATGGCAGGCAGGTGTTCAGCCTTTTCCAGGAAAGCAGGGCTTCAACCTCATCGCGGTTACCTGGGAGGACAAATGCCATTACTCAGAATGCTCCCCCTTCCTCCTCCTTTCCCCAGCTTTTGTTGCTGAGCATGATGTCATATGATATGAGATATCCCTTTGGTTAGTCAGGTCAGCTGTCCTAGTTTTGTCCCTTCCCAGCTTCTTGCTTACCTCCAGCCTACTTCCTGGCAGGGCACCATGAGAAACAGAGAAAGCCTTGACACCCTGCAAACACTGCTCAGCAATGGCTGAAAAATCAGTGTGTTACCAACACTGTTTTAGTCACAAATCCAAAACATACCACCATCAGGGCTGCTATCAAGAAAATGAACTCCATCCCAGCCAGACTCAGTACTTCCATTTGGAACACCAAACTGGTAAAAGTAAATTTCTACTGAAGTGGAAATGTCTCTTATTTTCTTTTCTTGAAGTAAGGTAATGAAAGACTTAAACTTTTCCAATCTCTAAATGTATGCCTTTAGGGAATGTAATTACAGGGACTTGAACATTGTAACTATATGAAGAGAAAACACACACTGTTAGGTACGGCATACTTTAAGGAAAAGGTTTGAATAGAAATCTACATTTTGCTCACTTTTCAGTGCAGGTTTTTTCCTCCAGTCAGCCAGCTTCCAGTGACTTCTTGGATTGACAAACCCTTCCAAACTCTCCTTGGATCCCTGTGTGACTTGGCCGTAAGTCTGTTGCAAGCTAGCCCTACATCTACTCTTCTGCCACTCTCTGCTCCTGCTATAGGCATCTCCTTTCTATGTCACCCAGTGATTCTTCACCCTGTCATTCAAAAGTTTCTTTAAGCATATCAGTGAATGTATAGTACTTTTTTCTCTTTAGAGGGATGCTCCCGATCTGATGTGTATTACCTAAGACAAGGTGACCCCCTACTGTCTAGCTTCACCCTTGTTGGGGTGAACCCATTAGAACTGGAATAAACAGGTTTAATAGCTTTATCATCCATCACACAGTGTATCAACTGCTGTTCTCAGAAAAGGGCATTAAACTGCACTGAGCTGTGGTGCAATTACTCTCTGATGAAAAAGCTAATTTGCTTTGCGTTCTTGGAACAATTCATTTACTGCCAGGTCGGTCTGTAGTGTAGACATGTGCAAGGAACACAAACACTTCCAGGGGTTCCTGTTGGAAGATTTATAGGATCCAAAATGATAACTATCTGTCCCACTTTAAAATTCAGCCTCTACAGAATAATAAAGAATGAAAATAAAAATGTGTCAGCAAAACTTCATTGTGAACAGAGTTCTTGCCTTAGGCAGGATAGAGGACCCCCCCCCTCCTCCCTGTACTCAGTGTACATCTTAAAGTCTATTCAGTGGCCCTATGGTATAGTACTAATTTTGTTTATCTTCTTATATGTGTTTCATATGGTGTTCTAGGAAAATGAGACTTAAACTATCACAGTAAGTTTCTATTTCTGTCTTTGCTAATAATCCCTGAATTTATTTTCCAGCTGAAACCATTATTTTACACATCTTAAATATATACCACCTTCTGTACAGTTTTACTGAAAATCTGCTTCCAGGTAGGAGTGTAAGAGAGACTGCCCCTATCTGTTTTTGCAGAAAGGAAAGTTCCACAGTGATACTCTTAAAACAGCAGACAATCTATGTGTGAAGTACAACTGTCTTAACTTATTGAGAGACACTATTCATGTGTCACTATTTTAGTCTATCACAGAACTACTTGCAAATTGTAGAATGAAAATATTAGAAGTCTGAGTTAACACAAATTAAACTATGCTTGGTTTTTGTATATGAACCACTGGTTAATATTTTCCTTCATCACAGTAACACTAGTTATTTTGCATGAGACCCAGGTTAGTAGTCATGGGGTTGCATCAAATTAGTTAAATTCACAGATACAGTTCTGGCGAGCAGGCAGCTGAGAGCAACTAAATGTTCATTAGCTGTAGTAATACATTCTTCAGTTAGTTGCTCATGTTTCTCTGTTATTCCTGTATATAACTGAAGTAAACATTGGTTAAAGAATCCCAAGAAAAAGCATGCAAAGCAATAACACAATTATTTGATCTGTATGTATGCCTACTAGAAAAAAATGCAGTCAGCTTAATAGGTGGATACCCTGCTTCCATAATCTTGGAAACATATGCTCATACACTGGTAAAAAACACCGAACTAAAGAAAATATTGGCCACGATTATACCATAGTTAGCTCTTTCTCTTACTAAAGGCAGTAACAAAATGCTTCCCACTTTACTGAAGAAGTGGAAGATTCACATAGATCCTAAGCGTTGTTAATATCTTACTAAGAGGACTGTTGATGTTTTTAATAAAGAGAGATGACACTTATTAAGAAATCTCATTGTATAAATTTCACATTTATGAAGGTGTCTTTTCTAGTGGGAATATTGTTACAGAGTTCACTCCAGGTATTCCCTAATCATGGAGATAATTCAGACAGACTTGCAGACGTGCAACAGATTTACTGTCTTAGGCCAAGCTGCAGTGTTTGGAAACTGGGCTGGAGACACATACTCCCATATTGTCCCACTTGTACTTTCTGTTTGCCATTTTATCCCCTTTATTGATCATCCCTGTACCACATTTACTGTCCTTCCAAAATAAAGCGTCCGACTCGAATTTACTTCTTCCCTTTAGCTCTAGTTCACTGTCCTACACCCGTACTTGTAGTTGTGATACGGTTGTCTTTAAAACTCTGCCTTAGTCATTTTCTTTGCTTAGTGCTTCCCTCTTTACTAGACATACTGCTGTTTGTACAGTTCCAGACTCCTCCTGTCTCTAACTTTTTTTATGGCAACAAGTCACTGTTGGTCACCCGCGCAAAATAACATTAACCCTTAGAAACTGCTACCTCTGATCAAGTGTAAAATTCTAGTTTTCTTCTCTCATTCTACCGTTTCATCAAACGTACTCATTTCTTTTTATATACCATGAATCATTAAAAGTTTATATCTAGTAGTGTTTTTTTTTCAAAACTTTTATCAGAAATATGTCAAGATTATGTAAACTAGCATATTCATGAAAAAGTAACAAGCTGGTGAAGAATCACTGGAAATTGCTTTTTGCTGTCTGTGACTTAGTGCCAAAATTATGCATCAACAGCTGCATTTTTCTGGCTTAGAACACTTAAACAGCAAAATATCTTCAGTTAAAACAAAATAAAAAAATCTTAAGATCACATTTCAATAAAGTTAGGAAACATGGGAGGTTTAGCCTTGCGTGCTGTTTATGGTCAAAATCTACCTCAAAATGTTTAAGCAAATGTCATACCTAAGCATAAAATCTTAAATATAACACCCTGTCTGACTACAGCAACCTATCACTGATTCAATTCACCTGATTCAATTCAAAAAAGCAGTTCTCAAATATATATGTTTTATTTCGAGTTTGCATGAGGATGCTTATCTCAAACATTGGGATTTTCAGAGCTGGCTGAGCGCTTGCCAAGCATATGTCAACTCTAATACCTTGCAGATACAGTGGATGTTGTTATTGCCATGTTATTGCTCAGTCTAGGTCACCTTTTGGTATTAGCTCTTTTAAAATGTGTCCTTAACTTGGCAAAGACCTTGCAGATGAATATCTAACTTATAAACCTTTTTTGCAAGAATAAATTAACCACAAGTTTTTTATTACTTAGGTAATATCACAGTCTCCTTGATAAGCTGGAGGGATACCAACTGAAACTATGTGTCTAGAAAGAAGTCTAGCTGACAAGTAACCTCACTGTACGGTTTGTATACTAAAGATGCAAATGCAGTGGTTGTTTTGTTTTTTTTGTTTGTTTTTTTTTTTAAGTTATTTAATTCTTACTTGGTTCTTCATAATGTTAGAACATTAACATAGTATGGAAAATTATCAGCTTAGTAGCAGTGGCATGTCTTGAGCTGACTTACAACCAGGGAGACAAATCTCCAGAGAGAGCATGAATAGGGATGATTTTATGAGTCAGTTTTATAAAGAATACCTTTACTGTCTCTCTCCCCTAAAAACAAAGGACTGGAGCATGGGAGCACATGAATAGGGTGAAATACTGTCTGGTTTGTTCCTTCATTTATTCGCCTCCACAATTTACAGCTTAATTCAGCCTGTCAGTTAACAGTTCAGGTTTCTCCTCTGGATCAGCATATATTAGGCAAAGACTTCTGAGACCTCTGGGTTGAACTGTATGGTCTCCAGAGGTCCCTTCCAACCTCAGTTATTCTCTGATTCTGTGCAGCATTACTGGCTTGTATATCAAAATATTGATAGATCTTGTTATAGTGGCAATGAGTATATTTTTCAATTAATAGCTGATGGAAGTGTGGGAGTGTTGATCTGCTTGGGAGTGTTGATCTGCTTGAGGGTAGGAAGGCCCAGCAGAGATATCTGGACAGACTGGATCGATGAGCTGAAGCCAACTGCATGAGGTTTAACAAGGCCAAGTGCCGGGTCCTGC
>VYXH01001840.1:50268-63122 GCA_013397275.1 Burhinus bistriatus
GATCTTAAAGGTCTTTTCCAACCTAAACGATTCTATGATTCTATGAAAGACCATATTTCTCTAGAGAAGAACTACAGAATCATAAGTTCTGGGATCTGTCTTCCAGCCTAGAAGTTATAGAAAGATTAAGTCATACCTGATTGTCAGTTAACAAAGTCCCTCTCTGTGGTGCTTAGCTGATATCAACCGTAACAGAACCAGGATGCTAGACCAGTTGGGCCATTTCTGTAATCTAGACTGCCAATTCCCATACTACCCAGAGCACTATTTACAGCAATTTTAGCTCAGGTTTAGTATAAAATTTCTATTCTCTGGTAATTGCATTCGTGGATTGGTTGTGGTTTTTTTTTTTTTGTTTTCTTAAAACCATAACAGCATTTTGAATTTTCTCTTTCTTTTTATGTTCTGTATTTTTTCATTCAGGTTTTTACGTCATCTTTCAGTTACTGAGATTTTTGTCTGTAAATTCAGCCTACACTCTGAAAAGTAGAAAGTTACCATCACTAGTAAAACTTATATAGCTTCAAGTGTCACTCCCAGGGAATCCAGAGGATTTTCTGCTGAAAGAGCCCTGTAGAAGGAGTTAAAGTACTGACTTACCCTGTTCTTGTGTCAAAAGTAAATTCTTTTGTGGAATGGTTTGAGTAACTGATGCCAGTGACCATTTCTGAGTGCTTGTACCCAACCAAAGACAGACAGTAAGCTCTTATTTAATCTTATGGTCCTTCTAGGAAACCAATCTCTTTTAAGAAAGATTGCTAAAAATATGAAAATTCTTAACAAATTATATACCATTAGGTCCGAATAGCAGTAATACAGAAAATAATACAAAAGCATTGAAGTAACAAAACCAATAACAGTAGCTGCTAATTAGAGGGGTGGGTGCCACAAAGCAGAACTTTGAAATTGGCCAGTAGATTCCTGCTTCCCTTAAGTAATTCTGTCAAGCGGTTATTAAGTTGTAGTTGTGGATCTGTAGAACAATCTTACAGGAGTAATCACAGGCAGTTTATTAGAAACTTATGCAAAGCCATCTTATAAATCCTTCTTTGCATGCTACTGAGGTCAATCAAGGGGAGATCGTAAGCAGGAAAAATTGTTCTGTGGCAGCTATTAAATGAACATATCTATCTGGAAATAACTTTTCAAGCATCACTGCTGTGGAATAACCAGCTGGCTCCGGAAGAATAAAGATTAGCTCAAGATCTGGTACAATGTGCTATGATAGATAGTATGGGTAGTGACACTGACAGTTACAAATGCCTGACATTTTGTGTTACAGTTTTAGTTCCATCTGTTTCTTTCCCCCCTCACCGCCATTCCCCACCCCCGGGTCTTCAAATATTCTACTCTGGATATTTTCACAGGTCTAAGTTTTCTTGTAGACTTTCATTTGAAACCATTCAGCTGTTTCCCCAGTGGCATTAAGGGAACTTTATTATTATTCCTTTTTTAAAAAAAAAAAAAAGATTTATTATACTTTTTTAAAGAGCTTCTCTGCTCCAAGAGCACACATATGACATTTGCCTGATACTTTGCCAATATATCAAGGAAATGTATTTCCTATGTCATAAAAAAAAAAAAAAAAAAAAAGAAAAAGTTGATTTTTTAATTCAAACTTTTTATTTANCTTGATCTTTTAATTCACACTTGTTCACTAGAGACTAATTTCAATTTGGCATCACATTATCTGAAAATGTATTCTTGTATGTTCATATTCAACCAAGGCCATATGGGCTGAGCATAATTTTTTTCCTGTAATTGTTACTCCGTGATGAAGATGTATATGATTTCCAGAATATCCAAGCAACTAGGTATTTCTTACCTCCTGTATTCTAGTTTTGCAGAACAAGTTCTCTTAATGTAACATGACTGTATATTTGTTTTTCTGTGGGATTCTTCATTGTATTGTTCTTAATTGTCTGTTGTTCTTCAAGTTGTCTGAAGGAAACACTGGGAATACTGGGAACTGAAGTGAAAGTGCACCCACTTTGCATTCTCCTGTTATGAAATGCGTCTGTACCATGTAGCTGGCTAGGAAAGAGCATCTAAAGTAAAAAGATCAGATGATGTACAGTCAGGCTCTGTGAGTGAAGTACCATTCACAGTTTCACACATAGCTCTCAGTGTACGTTCCTTACTGTAATGATTGCCGACTGTTTTCTAGTTTGGTGATTGTTGAGATAAACAGAGATCTATGCTGCTGTAGTATCAAATCACTTCTACAATTGTCCCCTCACATGTTACCAGTGTGTCTTATTCAGGGTTGATAAACTGTGGTTCATATGAAGCTTTCTTTAAAGAAAAAAAGGGAATGAAATAGAAAACTGACAGATACACAAATTGCAATACTACTACTGGTGTGACATGGCTACAATATGATAGTCCAGATGTTCATTACCCTCAAGAGCTAAAAATAACCTGCTTATTAATGTGCCATTTCTCTCTGCTTCACAAAATGCTATTTTTCCTTGTAATAAATTGATCTTAAAAAAAATTATAATCATACTGCATCGGAAAAATTGCTTGCAAACCTCATACATAAGTTGTCAGTTCGGAGTATTAGAATAGATAGATGTAATTGTTAATGATGTAATTTTAATTTTAAAAGTCTATTTGCAGTAAGTATATCATTATTACTTCACAATCTTAATATTAAAATGTATTTTATGTTATCTCTTACTAATTTGCATTTAAAATTAGATAACATGCTATGCATAGTTAATATAGAGGAACATAATTAACCTCTATATGCTCAATGTCTTCTTCAGCATTCTAATCTAAACACATTCAAGATATATAATTACATGCAATTATAAAATAATTAAATAGCTGATTTTATTATATATTGATTACAGGAGAAGCCCATATGGTTTATCAACAACTACAGAATATATCTATTCCTAAGTGAGAATTTTCATGCCTGCTACTCTGAAATAACAGTTATTAAAAGAGAGTAACTTAATAGAAAAACATCTGTTCAGCCTATTAATAAAAATAAATAATCCAGAAACAATGAAAAAGAATATTGTAGATTCTAAATTTAAGTCGTCTTTTAAAATTTTGTTATTTCTAAATAGCTAGAGGAAGTATATACACAATGATAATTTGATTGTGTTGTAAAGAACAAAATAAAACCAGATTATGTAGTTATCCCGTTTAAAAAATTATTTATTTTTAAAGAAAACATTTCACAGCTGTACTGTATTTTGATGTAGTAGAAGGTGGGGTTTTTTTGGGGGGGATCTCTAGGATATTAACATGATTTATACAAATATGTTGCATTCTAAGGATTAAACTCTCATATAATCCTATTGAAATCAATGAGATTTCATTAAAAATTACTCTGACCATCCAGAATTTACAGATATCTAAAAGATATCTGGTAATTTTTTTTCATCAAGCTTTAAACAAGAAATTAGCAATGTTTAAAGGGTAAAAAAGATACACTTAATCAGTATTTGCTGTTTGAAGGACAACACCCATTAGTCTCAATGTATTTCTAAACCACCAACTCTGGTTTTTACAATGTCTGTCTTCTTAGGAGTCTGAGCCCTCCCTGATGGTTGCTGCTGGTGCATTCTGCTCCTGAAGAGAACCCTTCACACTTATTTCAGGCCGTGCTTCAATCCAGTTGTTTGTGCTCTCATTTTTGGATCTCCTGCTGGAATAGCTCAGAGTTCACATGGGTCACAACAAGGGCCCTTTTGTTCTGACATAGGCACTAAAAATGGCTTATATCTGAGCTATACATGTTTGCCAAAGATAAATCTCCATTCCAGTTTTGAGTTAACAGAAACATCCTGGTGCATAAGCCACACATTGGATACAGACAATACCAACACAACACCTCTCTGTCTAAGCAAAATTCAATTTTGTTTTATTAAGAAAGAGAATTTTTTTAATGTTTTCATGCTTGTATGGTTTTTTTTGTTTGTATGGGTTTTTCTTTGTTTGTTTTTGTTTTTTTTTTTCTCTGCAGAAAAGACAGAGTAATTGGAAAAAGGAAGGATAATCTATATGAGCTGGATTATCAGATCTGAAGAATCAAGTTTATTGCACCTGCTGTCAGCAAGGAGGGAATAGCACTCTTCTGCCACTGTGAGAAGACTCTAACTTCCTCTCCAAAGGCGGACACTTTGTTACACATTACCACCTTCTGCTTGGTGGCAGCAGGAATTAATGAGGAAAACTTACAATGAAGTTAAGGTACTCCTGCAATAACACTGAGAGAAGGAGCAAACCTTATGTATAAGGCTTGTCTAATACATATAGACCCACCTAAAGACTTGGAGGAAAAAATGTCATTCCAGTTGCATAATTAGGTTTTCTTATTAAAAAAAAAAAAAAAAAAAGAGATGCAACACAAACACTTGTGTAATGACAGCTACAAAAGAGTGACATTTTCTATGTTGGTTTTCTTCAGCAGCTTCAGAAAACATTATGCAAAGAATGAACAGAGATATTTTAGGATTCCCAAGACTGGAAAAAGTGACTGTTAAATTCAGGGGCATGTGGAAGCGACCATGTCTTCGGACAAAATCCAATCAACCGCAATCAATCCTTTCAATTGTGTAATAGTGTCTTGAGAAGACGAAGCTTTGCCACTAAAATGTGACATTGTTTTCCATTAAATAATGAAGCAGTTATTGCCACAGTAAACCAATGTCAAACAGCAGTGAGTAAGGACAATCCTTCATCTATCATTATCTAATGTTAGTTCCTTTTACTGAAGTATTTGAAACATTGAACAACAGTATACATAAACCATAACAATTGGAATATTACAACGGGTTTACTTTGGCAGCGAAAAAGTTATTCATACTTGTTTGCATTTTATTCTTTCACAAATAATGAAATGGTTACCAAAATACCTTCTTTTTTTTGTTTTAAAGTCTGCTCTGGAAAGCAGGCAGAAATTGTAGATTATATATACTCTTCTGCACAATGAGACACATGAAGGGATTAGAAACATAAAAACAACAGTTCCTGAAAAACTCTGAAAAAAAAAGAGTAGGGATAAGAGAAAAAAACTCCAGGGAGGTCCCTGAAATTCTGTAACAATGGACATAATTTATCTGTCATAGGTCTTTATGTTTCCATCTTCCCCTTTTAATCTCTACTGCCTCACAACTGTTATTGAAATCACCTTACAATACCCAGTATTCATTGCCATTTTCTCCATCTGTATGCTTTTTTGTTTATTTCTTTATATAGTGGCTTTGAAAACTTGAGTGAATGTACAAGCTGAAAGAAAGGATTCCTCTTGTCTACTTTAAAAAAACCTAGAGGATAAATGTCTATGTCCCAGCTAATCACTCTGTTGTCTTTATAGGCTATAAAGAGAAATAGCCACGTTCAAGGCTTGATTCACCTGACCTTTTTCAGGTGTTCGCTGCAGAATGAGATGAATCATCTCTTGCAAACACCTGCTCTCTCCATTAGTTATGAAGGGAGTTTAGCTCAGATGTAGACATCAACAGTATGAATGTCTAAATTTGGTCAGACTGTCACTATGGCACAGATATTCATTGCCATTGTCTCCATTTGCATGCTTCTTTGTTTATTTCTTTATATAGTGGTTTTGAAAACTTGAGTGAATGGGATAAGCTTACTTCTCTCTCTTAATCTCTTATTAACTTCTTCTTCTAAAATGATGCCTATTGATGTCTTAAATTTTCACCACAGTTACAGGACTTGAATCAGAAGTCTTCTTAATCACCACGTAAAAACACAACAATGGGAATCCGACGCAGAGACTAAAACCTAAATTGACAAAGTCACTTTTCTGTCTTATGGTCACTTTTGACCAGAAATCAGATCTGAGAGATATCATATAAAAAGGAAAGTTTTAGAAAATTTTTATTTTAAAATACAAATAGAGAGTAGAAAATTATCTTGGATAACGTAAAAGATTCATGGGAGAGAGGAATACTGCTTATTTAGCATTTGTGATGTTTGTTATTATGAAAAAAATTAAAAATTTAACATTTTCTAAAGAAGTTAATGCTTCTGTCTTTTATTAATATATTTTGCAGTTGTAGGACAATACTGACTGAAAATGGACTTAAGACTTTTTAAAGACAGGTTGCTAACAACAGTATGAAATAATCTGAGAAAACCTCCTAGCAACTAAAAATTCAATACTAATGAAGTTTATTATTAAGAATTTGAGTGAGAAATTTTTGACAGCATTTCATTAGTGAATTTGAAACATCTAATAAGAAGAAAATGAAGAAAATAAGAACTATGCATGTCTTCTAGCACCAGAAATCAGAAACTTTAAGAAAGACAATGATCAGTTAAGAAGGAAATGAAATGGAGAACATTGTAACTACTTAGATACCTTTCTTGATACATCTACATTTTTAGTTAGCATTTTACTACCAAACCAAATGACGTTTTAAGTACATATCGCTAATATGATTCGCTGTGACAAATGGATGAAAGTGACAAAGAGCTATGATTTACCTCACTTTTTATCCACTATGTAACAGGAGATGCCACTATACAGTGACTGTGATTAAATGGTGATGTAAAACCTCTTAAAAAACAGGGAAAATTTGGGGTAGATTTTATTTTTGTGTTTATTGGCTAAAGAATTATTGGTAACCTACTAAAAAAAATTATTTTTTAAAAAAAAAAGAGGAAAAAGTAAACTGGATGTCTATTTGTTGCTGACAGGTTCTAGTTAATCCCTTGCCCCCAAAGCAGATAATTAAGGGATTTTAGATGTGTTGCTGGTGAATTCAATTTGACACATTAGAGTTTATAATCCCTGTGACCTCAATTATTGAGTATGAATGATGGCAAACACTACTAATCCAAATGCCTGGTGTCTTAATTTCTTTATAAAATCCAATACTTAGTTAACTAGCTGTGAATGAAGGTTATCTGAATCACAAAACACCGCAACCTTCATCTTTCAAAAAGGAAAAAAAAAAAGCCAATTGTCCTGCCTATGAAGGTCACTGCTTTAACAATTTGCATTGCCTATGCTCTGTAATATACAGAAAAGGTGTAAAAGGTTTTGTCCTTAATCCTAATGTAAAAATGGGAAAATTGATTGTTTTCATTTTAGAGAGATACTGATTCCTTACGTTTTCTGTCTTGAAATCTTCAGTAAACCTATGCTGAACGTTTCCACGTTACAGTAGAAGAATCTTTGATAACTTTAAAGAAACATGCAATGAAGCAGGAGTTGCTGATCAAAATTGAGACTCACACTCTGAAGTAGTAAAAGTTCTATATTCCAGTTAAAATAAACTTCCAATATATTTCAAATTACTTTATTGAACTTGGTATATTCAAACTTGAATGTTATTTAAGAATATGGAAAAGGTCCGAGTTGAGTGAGTGTCTGAATTTGTTTTCAGTGAGAAGAATGAAATTTGCTAAGAATTTTTCTTTTCTTCTAGGTCATGAAGAGAAACATATCCCAGTGAATTTACTGAAAACCATACAGTATATGGCATGTATTACATGAATTACTTACTAAATGCATTACTGCTTCTAGAATATGAATTGTAATCACTGGTGTTAAAGCCAGGGAGAAAATATGGTTCAACCCTGTTTGTGGCATGGCGTATTCCCTGCTTCTATTTGTTTTGCTGGGGGAAGCTGCTGAACCACTCTCAACTTTCTTGTCATTTGCCACTTCGTTATTGAGATTCAGGCCTTTTTGAGCATGTTGGCATCTCTTTTTGTACGTCACTGCAATAGCTGTCCTATAACTCTGTATGCCTTTCGCATAGATCTTCTCTGCACGCACCACATTTTCAGCTTGCTTGCCTCACCCTACAGCTATACCAGCACATCTTTATAAATGGTTATTCATCATATGAATCCTTAGCTATCATTTTGCCACTCTAGCATCCAGATGGCTGTTAACATTGTGACTGAAGCCTTCTACCTCCTATTGCTATGGCTTACATGATCCTTCCTAGTAATGACCCATAGAGATTTAAATTAGGCTATGGACTCCAAGGATTAGTGCTCTTCATCAATCACCTGCAAAATAGACCTTAGAGGAAAGGGTGGATGTCAGAATTCCTACTCTGGGGGCAGTAAGATCACCAAGTCCCATGTGAGAATTTGCTTGAGAAATGGATTGTCCACATGTTGAAATAATGTATCTCAAAGGCAAGTAGAGATTTTCTGGGTTTGAATAGGTGGGGAAGGGAGCTCTTTTGGTTATTTTGAATCCACAGCAGAAAGGCCCTAGCATAAAGATGATAAATAATGTGGACTGTGATGAAAGCACTTGTTATAGTCTCTGCCTCTAGGAAAGAGGTCAGGATGACTTAATAGATTGACTGTAGACCCTCTACCCTAAATACAGCACTGCACAGGGCTAAATGCTCTGTTGTGGTCTTGTGCAAAGATCAGCAAGACATTGGCCTTGTAGAAAAAAAGATAAGCAGAGTATGCATATATATATATGGCATTGCATCAATAGGGCAACACATATCACTGATCCTTTGACATCTTTCCCATTCTTTTATTTTAAGTAATATTGCTCATCTCTTTCCCAAAATCAGCCTTGACAGTTCATCAACCTTGTTATAAAAGCAAAGACTCTGAGACATGTAATGGCAAACGAAGACCTGGTCACCTCAAACTTTCACGTCACCTTCCTCACCTCTAAGCAACTGCCTGTTAACATCAGGTTATAACAAGATGCCATGTGTTTTAGTGTGACATAAGATTATAGTAAGTTGTCCCTCTGGAACAAGGGCTTGAGATGATATATGAGGGCAATTCTTGATGCACGGTAGGATACCTTCAAATATTGCAATTGCAGAAATGGTGTCTTTTGTATGCATATGGAGCAAGCCCTGACACAGACTACTTTTTGGTCTCTGTCAAGGAACCAGCTATCTATTCATCTGCAAAATAATGCTATCTGCATGCTTATTAATATGTATTGAAGCCTGAAAGCAATATGGAAGCAAAGAATATGGATGCAATGAGTGAGTAACTTTGCAATCTCCAGACCAGAATATTTTTACCAGAATATGTCTACAAACTCATATGTTAGTAAAAAACTTTCCCTCTCTTCTTAGGCAAAATCTGTCTCACTCATAATACACTATGTAAAGGAAAATCTCATGCTTTCGAAAGACTCTTATTGGCTTTTTATGTGAAACAGTTGTTTGAAATAAATTATTCAAAAAGTGGGTCTATTCCTGCTACACCAAAATTGTCATCTCATCACAAGTTCTAAGTTTCTACACTTCGAAGTAAGCCATATGGTTTCTCTGTGTCTGATAGGCATCCACATTTATGCTTTCATATATGGTTTTATTGATGCTGATATTTGCACTGGTACACAGAGGCTAAACCCATCTTCTAACAATTTTAGTGGACAGCTGTTTTCTTGAATTTTTTCATCATCCTTCAGCTACCTCAATCAACAAAGGTAAACAATTATAAAACAACATGATAGAAATTAATGTCCACATGAATGTCATTATGAGTAGAAATCCATCTTTCATCACACTGCTTGAGTATTGATATGCAGCACTAAAATCTAAGGTTGTCTATTGCACTGAGCTACTAAATTCCCAGCAAGGAAGAAGCAAGAACAGCTGGAACAGAATGCTAGTTAATTAAAAGTCCCTTTAAATCAATAAGGAATTTTTGAAGTGTTTTCCATGCTGTTAGAAATGTACTGAAAAATTAAGAATTTTTGCTCAGATATCATTAATCCTTGATAAAGAAACATGAAAGATATTATTATTATCTTTCTTCTTGTTATTATTATTATTATAATTCCATTAATTCCTCGTTTATATCATTTTTATCTTACCATTTATGTACCCTACTTTTTGTATACTTCTTAATCAGATTCCTTATGCATCCAATAATTATCTTTTCATCTCCCTACCAAGGCTGAGCAGGGTGTTAATCAAATGACAGAAGGAATCAACACCTCAAGTACTTTGGACTGGAACGAGTATGTAAGAAAAAGATGATACTAAATTTTCTATGTAGATAAGGTTTTTGTTGATAGGGTGGCAGGGTTGATTCTCAGCTGATACAGATCAGCCCTGCAGCATAAAGCTCTCCATTGACCTTGACTGGCTACTGAAGATGGCACTGAGCTGTAGGTTTATGCTCCTTATACTTGTTATATTATGCATAAAATATATGTTTGTGCAACAGAAATTTCAGTGTTCATATTTGATAATATTTTTAGAATATTTGCATGGGGTTTTATACATGATTTATACCACCTAAAGACTTCATAAAAAACAATATCAAATGAGATATTTTCATTTACATCATTTTATTACTGTTTGTATGATTAAATATGAATACAATGAAAATCAGAAGATAATTTGACTACAAAATTTGTATATAACAGTACAACTTCTAAAAAGAAGTATTACATCTTCACATAAAGACATAACATGGAAAGAAATAAGCCTTATAAAGTGTAGGAGAAAGGTGTTGAAATCATCTGGAAATAGCACTTAAAGGTAATTTTCAGGTAGAAATGAAAAAGCAGTTTGTAAAAAGTAAATGATACTTCAGGACTTTTATTTCCTTTTGTTTGAGCAGCTGCACACTGCAAATAAGAAAGGTATATTGATTTTTTTTTAATATAACTTTGGTTTTGAAAATAATATTGAAGTTCGTAAATATATATGGTTTACAAATATTTGCATTCTATAATTGCTTCTACAAAGGACCGGAAAGGTTGAAATAGACTAATTCATTTTTCCTTCTGCAAAGAGCAGCAGAATTTTAACTAGCTTCCTTTCCCACTGTTCAGCATCTGGTATGTGATCTTTGATCACACTTCCAATCCCTCCCCTCAAAAAAGCTCACATGTGGAATGACAAAGAATAAATAAGCACTATATTTGGATAATAGGAATTTCTGAAAGTATTATGTGCAGTGTAAGGTTCTGCATGCATGCCATAATGGATTGTTAAGCAGGGTTTTATTTCATCATATTTCAATGCTAGATTTAGAAGAGCAGTTACAAAGTTATTTTGGTGGTATTTAGCACTCATTGCATTGATTTGGGAAAACTCAGGGTTAGGTCTTTTGTTTGAGACTAGGCAGGATCTGCTTGTGTGCAGAATGCATATTTATATGTTTAAATGGATGTACCACAAATGATTAAAAAATGGGGTTATTATACAAAAAAAAGTTGTGTGATTCTTGCCATGACCATCTCTCAAAATCATCATAAGTTCAAAATAGACTGCCTAAACTTGAGTAAGAAAAATTTGTACAAAGATTGGTTTTATAGCAGATTCTATATTGATTTATGAAGGCATTAATTTGCCATTTAGCTCTTAAATTTGACTATTAATAATTCTTGACATTCAAAAGATAATTATTTTTTTGGCTATTAAAACAAGCCTTGTGACTTTCTCAAAAATATTACTTTGTACACGTGTGCATTTCTTTAAAGAGCAATGCATTTTTAACAGTTTTTAAACAAAAAGGACTTGAAATCAGTGTAGAAAAGCTTTTTTTTTTTTTTTATTAATTTATGGAATTTTTATGTCAAATAAATTCCTAATGTCAAAGTCATCAGTCCACTGAAACATTCCATAAGCAATGTTTATTAAGTTGTCAAGTTATTATTAAAGTACCAGTTTACAGAGTCATTGAAAAAGTGTTCCTGTGTATTTTGGTTATCACATAACTGAGTTGTTTATTTGAGTAAGAATCAAAATGTACTAATCTTCATAAAATAATTGCATATTTTCCAGCTGTTAGTTGATGTGTCATACAAAAAATAACATATTTTCTTGGAAAGAGCTTTAAAAGAATTGTCTTATTTATAGGGTACTTAATTCTTATTTAAGGGCAAAGGAAAGTTCATTTTAGTTTTGAACTCGATCACAGAAAAAAAAGCAGAAGTAATCACATAATTGAACAATATGACGATAAAAGACAAACGTGTAAATGAAATGCTTTGGGCTATTGTCAGCAGCCAAAGAAAAAAGATAATCACTTAGTACTTTAACGGCAGATATGTTGTGTACAGATGTCTTTGGGAAAAGGAACATTATATCCTCTTTAATACTTTTATACAGCATGATTTTCTAAGAGCCCTAAAGCTGTTTCATTCTAACAATATGTATCTATCTATCCCACTGAGACAAGTAAAGAAGAAATGGATTCAATGTATATGTCATAGATGAAAATAAAATGAAAAAAGACTGCAAATAACAACATCAACAACAAAAACAACAAATAAAGTTCACACTGGAGAATGAACTGCTCTAACTTTGGAAAAGGAGTGAGAAAGCCACAGTCAGCAATGCTGGTTGACACCTGAGGCCCAAAACAACATTCAGAGCACCCATCAGAAAGAAGATTGGAAAAGTGTGTGACAAGATAGGCAATAGTTAAATGAAAGAAAAAAGGAGAAAACTATGTGAATAAACACAAGAATATTGGTATACAATGATGGTGATGAACACATTAAATCTGAAGAGGGTTTCTATTCTACTTTGTGTATTGGACATCTACAGTGGGAATAAAACTTTATTTTAATATCAAAAAAGAAGAAAAAAGATTTCCAGCTTTCAGCATTTGTCTCAGTATCTTTAAGGCATTTCAAAACTTTGTCTCTCAGAATCACAGAATCACAGGGGTTGGAAGGGACCTCTGGAGATCATCTAGTCCAACCCCCCTCCCACAGCAGGTTCACCCACAGCAGGTTGCACAGAATGGCCTCCAGGTGGGTTTTGAAGGTCTCCAGAGTAAGAGACTCCATCACCTCTCTGGGCAGTCTCTTCCAGTGCTCTGCCACCCTCAAAGCAAAGCAGTTCCTCCGCAGGTTTAGATGGAACTTTGTAAGTTCAAGTTTGTGCCTGTTACCT
>VYXH01001841.1:511-16827 GCA_013397275.1 Burhinus bistriatus
AGCAGGCTCCGGGGAGACCTTATAGCAGCCTTCCAGTACTTAAAGGGGGCCTACAGGAAAGAGAGAGAGGGACTCTTTATCAGGGAGTGTAGTGATAGGCTGAGGGGTAATAGTTTTAAACTGGAAGAAGATAGATTTAGATTCAATATTAGGAAAAAATTCTTTACTGTGAGAGTGATGAGACACTGGAACATGTTGCCCAGAGAAGTTGTGGATGTCCCATCCCTGGAAGTGTTCAAGGCCAGGTTGGATGGGGCTTTGAGCAACCTGGTCTAGTGGAAGGTGACCCTCGCCATGGCAGGGGGGTTGGAACTAGATGATTTTAAGGTCCCTTTCAACCCAAACCATTCTATGATTCTGTGATTCTATGAATATGGAGGCCACAGCTTATTTGTCCCCCTGCTCACTCTAGACTATGAAGAAAAAAATAATGCCTAGGTTTAAATTTGCTGGCTTAAGTGTGATTTTTTAAAAAAAAGGAGAATCAAACCGATTGATCAGATGAATGTGGGAGTTGAGTTGGGTGGCAGAGAAGAAGAGTAATGGAGGGATGATGGGTTGTGTACCAAATGTTTTTGAAGGGAGGGTGCAGATTCCACTTTATCATGCTGGAAAGGAGCACTGTGCCCCTGCTACCATGGGGAGTGCAAGCCAGAGGGCAGGGAAAATGCCGTGACACACTCAAAGCTCAGCTGCTCCTGGCTCCCAATGGGCCATCTCATGCAACAACCCTTCCAGGAGGGGGCTTGCCACTGACTTCTCTGCCCAGCGATGGCCCATGATAGCATTGCACAATGTGATGGGATATGTGGTGGTGGGCTTGGCTGGAGGGAAAAGACATTCAAGGCTTTGCCTAGCTTGTCCATGCTACAGATGGAGCCTTCTTCCCTTCTATGCCTCTGATGCCAGAGCACAATGTGGGTTTAAATTTGTGTTTTAGAGAACAATAGACACATAGACATACACAGGGTACGTACATACAAAAAAACCCTATACATCACAAACACTCCTGCTGCAGCAAGCATGCAGACTGAGGAAATTATTAGGAACTGGTAGATATTCAAAGGACAGAATGGGACTCCAGTTCCTGGGAAATACAGGCTAAACCTCAGCTGATATAGCTCTTCTGAAGCATGTAGACCTGATATTTAGAATTGATCAAGTGCCTTTGAATGAGTGAAATTTTATTTCAGTGGCAGGCAGATCAGAAGTCTTTGCATTGTTTTTTGTCATGAAGCAATCTTGACAAGTATATATGACTGCTACTTAAAAATTCCTACTGCGTCGTTAAAATGCTTCCAGGCATCACTTAATCAGGTGAAGGAGATCTTAGCTCACTCCTTGTTCTCATTCAGGTTTGCCAATTATAGCTTGTCTAGAATTTTGTCTCCTCTTACTTGTGAATGTCTCTTCAATTCTTCCTAATTTCCGCAGCTAGACTTGAGTGATCAGAACCAGCGTTTCTGGCATGCACAGGTGCTCTCTGAGCACCGTGCTGGCCACACTGGCAAGCACCATCAGCCCTCCAGCCTGGCTGGATATGGGTCTGGTGTTTTGTTTAGCATGGGCCGGGGCGGCTTGGGAGGTAGGAGTGCACGGCTGCGTGGCACTCCTTCGTCACATGGTGCAGGTTACACATCAGTACCAGGAGTGCCAGCTATGTAGCTCCCCTACAAAGTCTGTGCGCATGGAATGATTTGGGGAAGCTCTTTATGTATAGTTTATAAATTCATTTTTTTTACTGGAGGCTCTTTATGCATAACCACTGTTTGAACTGGACTCCATTTTGGATATCTGCTGCTGTTTTTCTCCCATGTCAGACTGTAAACTCAGGTGCTGGAGATGCCACGCTGCCCTGACAGGGAAGCTACCTGAGGTGCTTTTTTCCAGGCAACAAGCTGGTTCCTACTCCAGAACAGATTTATCAGACAGTGCTTGTTGAGCATGACAGTCATCTGGTAGAAGTCCTCCTTGTACTTGATCGAGCAGGCGCTATTCTATTTTGGTCACCCAGTTTTACAGCCTCAGGCTGCAGAGGGCTATTACAGCTGACCCCACTGACTCTGATGAGAAAGACTGGTGGAGTCTTGAGGGAGTAATGTGCCACATGTGTGACACGCTACACTAGTGCATGTTCCTGAAGAGGTGACCTTCAGGAGAAGTGGGAACTTGAGGGAGACATCACTGCTTCTAGTGCCTAAGCAGCTGGATGGGGGCATCAAAGAGAAGGCTTAGATACTCAAAAGCCATCAGAACATGGTCCTGGGCAACCTGCTGTAGGTGACAGTGAGTGGGAGGGTTGGACCAGATGACTTCCAGAGATCCCTTCCAGCCTCAACCATTCTCTTGTTCTGTGGTGTAAGCATGCAAATGGACTACATACCTTGACATGCAAGACCTGGAAAAGATCTTTAAACGTTGTCAAGACTTGTGGACCTAAGAGCATATAGGAATGAACATCTGATCCTTTCACAGCAATTTAATAAGCACTCAGCAGGGAAAGCTCACCAAGAGCCCAAAGGAGAGTCTCTTACATAAATGTAGAGCCATCAAACAGGCAACGCCTGACAGCAGCCATCTCCACTTCTACAACAGCACAGCTTGTTACAAGTCTGTGATGCCATAGCTGCGGCTTCAGGGGTTTTGGCAGGTGGATGTTGCTGCTGGTGACATTGAGCTTGTAAGCTTTGTTGGTAAATGACAGGCCTACATGCAGTGTGGCCACAACAGTCCTGTCCTTACTTATCCATGCCTTTGTAGCAGTCCGTGTTTCACAGGCTCAGGTTTCATGTTTGACTACAGATTGATCCTACTGGCTTAAGTAGCCCCCGGCTTTTTTCCTCCTCCTCTTCTTCCTCCATGCTTCCTCACACCCCTTTCATTGCAAAAGTCCCTCTGCCTGTGCCTCTTCATAATAACTGCATTAGAAGTGCTGCTCAACTTGAAAGGTAATCCAGCAAAAGGAGTTTTACTTATCCCTTCACCTGCTTTCATGTGTCATGACATGAACAGCTGGGCCAGAGCTTCAGTGAGAAAGACACAGGCACTGGAGCAAGTGGAGGCCTAAGTGCCTTGGAGAAATGCACATGGCAGCATCTCTGGAAACTATGGGTGTGCTGGAGGGATTGCAGAAGGGTTCAGAAGTGGTTGCGAACATTGGATGGGTTAGGTGGTATTAGACAGGTTGGGAGGTAGGGCGTCAGTGAGTGGGAAGGGATTAGTGACTGCCAGAGGACTGTACACTGTCTTTCCCTCAGGGAAACTGCAGATTGCTCCTAGTCATTAGCAGCAGCTCGGTCTCCTCTGAGGTGCGGGAGGCTTAGCATCACTTCTGCAGCCAGCAGCAACTAAGCCACTGCCGTTCATGGGGATGCACAAGCCGGAAAGGGGGAAGAGCCACTTTGAAGCCATTCAAGAAATGTCCTCTGTGTGTCAGAAGCTCCACGCTCCTTTATTCAGCGCCTTGTACCGGGGCGTGAAGGGAATGAGCACTTGCAGCGAAGCTCCCTGCGGCTCTGGCCCTCTGCCCGCTGCCATCAGGTCCCTGCTCATGGGCACAGGGCTCGTGTGGCTCAGGGGGGTCGGAGCCATGCGCTCGCCTCCCACTCCAGGCTGGGCAGGCTGAGCGCTGGTCCCTGCGTTCGGCCTTGCCTCGGGGCCAGCGCTGGGACGCATGGAGGGATGCCCACTGGAAAACGGTGACGCCACATCTTCCAGATTCTGTTTTGGTGTTTCCTGAACTTTTTTTTTTTTTTTTCCCCCCCTGGTTGAGATAATCTGTTAGCAACATAGTAGGAGGAGGCGCTTTGTTCCCCGTATCTCTGAACCACTTCATTATGCCCTGTAGATGCTGTGACGTGATTTATTGCGTGTGACAGAGTAACCTGCAGAGGGCAGCTTTACTCTTGCATCGTAGGCCTCCGCCGCTTGCTTTGTGCCATCAGCACTGCTCAGAGCAGTGCTGCTTGCTTTCTTTCCCGCAAGAGAAAATAACAATTTACATCATGTAATTTCTCTCTGTTTCTTTTTCTGTAGCCTTGCTTGTGACAGAGGAAGTCACCCAATCTACTATAATCTATTTGGCTAAATAACATACAGTTCATTTGCATGGCATGTGATTACAACGTTCTAGAGGACATTAATTACGAAGAAAATCTGGGGAGAGAATAGGGATTAGAAAGTATCCGTCAGTCAGATGCCTGTCAGCCAGCAGAATAATAATAATTAATCATAATTAACAATACGTTCTGTGTCAGTAGTGCATCTTATCTGAGGACTCTACATGCGTTTTGTATTTAATCTGCACAGCTCCTTCTGAGGGGAATAGACATGATAAAATATTTAGAACTAAATTTGCAAATGGCATTTCTGAAATGAGACCCCTAAGGCAGTTGTATACAAGCACCAAAATAAAGTGCCTGATTTTCAGACATACTAAGCATCTGCAAACCCTGGAGTTTGTGTGCTAGTATTAACTTGGATGTCTTTTAGCACAGGCAACGTGACTACCTCCTGTTTCTTGGTGAAGGACAGCAATGTTTCAAGTGATATGCAGGCTGTGCTGGGAGATGCAAGCCTGATGTTGTGGTCATGACTGGATTTACCTCTCACCTGTACTATTTGCATGCAAGCATGCTCTCTGCAAGGGAAGAGCCTGACCACACATGCAGGACCAAGTTCTTACGCAGGAGCTGTGCACAGGTCGGGGATGTGCAAGGCCAAGCATGCCATGGGTTAATGCACCTGCAAATACCCCAGTTCCAGCTCTTCTTAACCATGGTGTGAATGCTTTGAATACAGTTGGGACACTGCCAGCAATGACGGAAAATGTGCTGTTTGCAGGACTCGGTGTACTTAGTCCTGCTAAATCAGCTCTCAAATCATTGTACGGACATCGTCCAAAACACTAAGAAGTGTTCTGGTGAACAAAATACCAAGTTGCCTTACAAGTCAAACTTCTGAGTCATAACCAAAACAACAGCAATAAGAAAAAACTTCCAGCAGTTTTGTGAAATATCTTACGGTTTATATCGACACATTTTTTCAGTGTTTTTCCCTCAGATAGGATCTCAGGATGTGTAATGCTATTTTTAGTAGCATCAGAAAAAACAAAAAAATCCATATTTTGAGCTTGCATGTACAATGCCTTGCTGCCACGTTTCCCACATACAGATGATTTCTGTCATTTTTGTGCTCCGCAACCCTGATATCAGAAGTGTTACACCCTTAAAGCTCAGCCCCCCATCTCCAGGCTTACTGGAAAGATACATGCCATTTCAGGTGAAAAGTGTTTGTTTTGTCCAACTAATAGTACGGTTAGTCACTTAATTGGGTGCTACTCCACCTCCTGCAGGTCTGGCATTTTTTTTGCTAACATAAGTTAACTGAATAAAGGCAAATAAACCTGTGCCACAAATTACTCTCCACGAGTCCAGGATATATAGCCCTTCCTGGCCTGTGTTCAGCCTTTTTTGTCCTTCTTTTTTCTATCACCATCGTCACAAAGAACCAGTATACTCTGTAGGGAGGGAAACCTAAATTCTGCCACATGATCTCCTAGGTCACAATGGTAGAAATCCTCCAAGTTCTGTAACAAATGCAGATTAGTTAGAAAATCCCTCTTTAGAATTGATTTAAGTATGGAAAGAAAGTGTTGCAGCTGTAGTGCTACTTATTCGAGATCAAAAATTTTTCCCTCTCTTTTTTTGCTTGTTCCCAAATTTTCTATTTCTGCTATGCTGCAGTGCTTTTGAACCAGAATAACACAAACCCCTAGAAACTGACGGATATAGGACAAAAGGTTAGAAGATCTGGCAGTGGACCAAGCAGCAGATTACAGATTCCTAACGTCCCTTTTGAGTCTCAGAGTTATCACCACTTTGTAAACAAATGGGCAAGCTTCACAGTCCTCCTAGCTATTGTTTCGAGTCGCCTGGGAATACAGGCAGAACATTCTACACTGGTGACAATCTGATACTACAGTCAGTAATAATAACTGCCATGGAGCCCAATGCATTTCCTCTGTCTTTAAAGATAATATTATGCTATTCTATTCAACACAACACATAAAAATCTTGTTTGTAGATTTGGCAATGTGGCTGCAGAGGTTTCTGGGGGTGTCGAGAGCCCACTGTGACTTTTCTCCAACGCTTAGCTGGAGACATGTAGTCTGAGCTCCTGCAGAAATCTTTCTTTGAATTTTATGCAGAAGGGTCTTTTTATTTCCACAGATGTTACTGTCTTTTCCACCCTATAGGCAGTCTCAACTGTGCTGTGACTAAATCCACTTAAACTACAGTTATCCCTGTGCTTTCAGAGGGTGTTACCACTTGGGGCAGGAAGTGAAAGTTCATCCCTTAGGAAAGAGCTTGCCATGGTTTTACAAGGCACAGCAGTAACCTGGTAACCGACATATCCATTCCTGTTACATTTTCTAGGTCAGCATGAATCATTCTTAAGGGAGCAAATTTAACGAGGCAAGTTGAGAGGACAGTAACTACCCTGCGTTCCCCCTTCCCTGACTACTACTGCTCAAGGAGAGGTTTGTGTTTTCATGGCACATGGTGTAGTCAGGGCGATGCAGACCCCATCCCCTCCCCATCCTCTCGGGGTGCTGCACACCCCTGCTTTGCTATTGACAGCGGGGCTAACAATGGTTCTGGTTCTGAAGATCCTGTCCCTGGGATCCCACTGAACAAATGCAGAATAAAATGAGAGAATAAGCAATTTCAGTCTGAGTTGGGAGGCAGGCGGTGTACATGTAGGGGCACAAGGAACCAGTGGGAGGACACTGCTCAAAATGAGACGCAGATTCCAAGGCAAGGTGCTAGGCAGAGAGCCATTTCTGGTATACACCCCAGTCTAGCCCTATGTCGAACATGAGAAGGAATCCGTGAGCTTGGAAATACTAAGGGTTCCCCCACTACACACATTCAAGGATAGCGACATACGTATGAAAACAGTACTCTTCCCTTTCCATGTGCTGTGAACAACAGCATCAGCAGTTGACACGTGACTCCCTTTTATCCAGTTGAATAATACTTTCCTGCAAGACAACAGCGTATAGCATGTAAATTTGACCACACTACAACATTTCTTTGGTGTTATCTCTGAAGATACTGTGGGCCAGGGTCTTGGCTGTTTTAAAACCTGAAGCTCTTATGCCATAAAGCTAAAAACTGTACTGGCAGGGCTTACAGACTGCAGTGATTTGGGCTGAGGGTTATACCAACAGGGTATGACATACTGATTAACATTCAGTCTTGGTGCAGCAGTTTCTGGGCAAAGAGCATCTCTCAGCAGGAATAAACCAAGAAAAGCACAGAACACATCTTCATCAATTACATGGAGTATTTCTTAGCTCACAGTTATCACCAATTAGGCAAACTCTTTTCTCTTACAACGAACTTCTTTTTTGACCTTTTATAAGATACTCCACTTCCTCACGCCTCAGTTTCCACACAGGAGATAAAAATGTTCTTTTACCTTGCTGAGACGCTGTGCAGATTAATTAATGCCCAGCTGCACATCTCAGGCTCTTGAGAAGTGCAATGTATGTATTTACTTTTAAAACTGTATTTGACTATTTTGCTGAAAAAGACATCATTTGGACCACTGCCAGTGTGGGGAGGGAAGACTTCTCAGCAGACACAGGAAACCAGAGCTAAGCATGTCTTGTGCAGCCCCCAAACCCTGCTCTTTCAGGACTTGCTCAATGCTCATTGCAAGATCAGAATATCTGCAAAATACCTGCTGTCTCTATCCAGGTTTAATTTTGGCTAAATATGCAGGGAACAAATTGTGACAGCTGCTGTTCAAACACAGTGGGCCTTCTGTTGACGTCAGTAGTTGTATGAGAGATGAATTTGGCTTGCTATCCCATTTTAATGAGTGCATAAGTGTACGTATCTCCTGTGTGTAACACTGAGACAGTGTTAAAGCAGGTCAGGATTTGGTTTAAATTCCTCAGCCTCCGGAGCTCTCTTATTTCCTGCTGAAGAAATCAGCTCTTCAGCAAAATGTATGTCACCGTAGCAGAATCAGGGGTGCCATCTGCAGTTAGAAAGCTGGACTCCACAAAATGATGCCATTGCTTTCAATGACTGCATAGCACCTCCTCATGGAGCCTCTTGAATGTGAGCCTTCATTTTGAACAAGAGGTCCTGGTCTGTTCTGTCAGAGCAGTGCTCGCTGTTTCTCAGGCTACTGGACAGGGTAAGGTGAGTACAGTTTCTCTTTTAATCTACCTCTGTCACAACCCCAAAAAGTGTGTGATGGGGAGAAACAGCTCCACTGTGCAGAGGACAGCAGGCTCCAAGGTGAATTTTTAGGTACAAAGAATGCCATGGAAATCAGAATTTGCTTAGATCTAAGAGGTTTAAATCTTTCGACGGAGAATAACTATGCCCTGTTGTAACAAAGCTGAACAGTCTTTTGGACTGTGTATAAACCCTTGATTTTGGCAAATAACGGCTGACTGGGAAGCTGGAAGCCGTGTGCTGTGCATGCAGTCTGTAAGCCTTTTGTCATTCTGAATGTTGGTTCAAGTAATCTTTCTCTGACAGCTCATTTGCATCTAAGCTATCCCCAAAGAGTCTGAGAGTTTGGAAATAATAGAGATGACATTTGGGTAAGTGTTTAAAAATGCACAGCAGCAGCATGCTCGGAGGCTTGCATTAACAAGCAGAAACGAATCCTGAAAGTGAGCTATAAAAAAAGAAGTAGGGAATCTGTCTGAATGAAGTAAACTTCACTGGGCATCTGATGACTAAGTAGGAAATGTTGTGTGCCAAAACCTGGGAAGGTAAGCATTACTCACGAGATGACAGCGCCAGAAAATAAACCAACACCAATGAGGCTTATGGCTAGAATGCAGTATTGAGCACAGCGTACTCCCAACCTCTGTGAAGTGCTCCATTGAGAAAATTGCTTGCAAATCAGGCTGAATGGCAATGGAAAAACAAGGCAACAGAATGGTTTCAATGAGCCAAAAAAATTATGTGATTTTAAATGTTCCTGTCCTCTAGCACAGGCATGGTGCCAGCAAATCTGTTCAAGCAAGCTTTGAGGATTAGGGAGATGCAATTTTGCTAGTCCCCAGGCAGTCGATGTCGTGTGCAACTCTGGAGATGTTGCTCAGTACCAGTAGGGTGTATCCTGACAGGAAAAGAGCCAGTGGCTGGTGAGTTTGGAAGAAAACTGCTTATGCCAGGATGGGTACATTAAACCTGTCTAGGTGTAGGTACCTCCATGAAACTGAAGCAATGCAGAATTGTAGGTATCAGGAGCATTAATATTCATGAATTGGATTTACCACTGGTGTTGCCATAATGTGCAAATATTCTAATTTTTACTCTTAGTGCTATTGTAATAGCTCGTAAGGGCAGCAGTTCATCTGAGAGCCTGATTTTACAAACATTTAAGAGACGGCATTTGCCTGAAAGCTTTTTAGTCCAAATGGGATGAAACGAATAAAGAATTGAAGAAGAAAAATAAAAGCAAGATGAGGAGGAATTGCCCTGAAGTAAAAGGAAAAATTAAGGCAAAGCCAGAACTTCCAAGTTCAGCATCATGCACATAACAACCGTGCAGAGCTGCTCAGTGGATATAAACCACAACTGTATCAGGACCAGCATTTCAAATACTCATTTTGCAGAGCATAATTGCCTTTGTAAGGGAAGGCAATACGGTATGTCAGGCCCTCTGAAGAAAGAGGACAGAAACACTCAGGAATTTAGGTCTAAAATGGGTATTTTGGGCTCTGGAATGCTACAAAAGTATATTCATTTGCTGTGGAAGAATGGAGATCAAATTCAGCCTGTCTACAGATTCAGAACCTAGCTATGAGCACCAGGGCCTGATCCTGCTGGGGGGGCACAGGGATACAGGATTTACATGGTGTTCACTACTGCCTTGAATCATGGCTCACTCCTGCCCAAACTCCTGCCTGCCACCGTCTATTCTTAACAAAACATAGCAGGAATTGCTGAGCATTGGAAATAAATTTTAAAGGTCATTGATTTCAGCCATTTATCCTCCCCCGTTTTCCACATGCTGGATTATATGGTTTTACCTGGAGCTTTTCTTGGAGCTTTCTTTCTCTTCTGTGGCATAAAAAGTCAGCCTGCAGTCTGAGCTCCTTTGCCCACCAGTGTCATGCTCAAGAGCACACAAAAGCCAGAAACACTCTTATAAATCACCTGCAAAGAAAGATCAAAGGCAACGAGCTAGTGTTGACTGTTCTCATTTGTTTCAGTAAGCAGCCGTAGTGCGGCAGAGCTCCTGCTGAGTGCCAGGGTAGCCTGCCCTATTTCCCTCAGAATTCTCACTCCATAGTGCCTCTTCAGCTGTATTGCTGGCTTCTTTTAGATCCAGAGGAAACACTTGAATTATAAGCAGGTAATAGCGTCCTGCAGTAATATATGAGCAAGAGTCTTTTATATCTGTGTTCCTGCCTGGAAAGCCAACTGGCTCACTCAGGTCTAGATGTGGGCGATAAGCTGGCAGGTAGGCAGCATGGGCAACGGGGGGTTTGGGCTTAGCAGGACTGACACCCCAAGCTGACACAACAGCACAGACAAAAGCCCTTTGCAAAAGCAATTGCTTTTTTTGCAGAGGTCAATTAGCCATTAGGGGGCATTTTTACAGAGAATCTCTAATAAATAACCCAGAAGGGAACAGGATTTTCTCTGTGATGAGAAAGATGAAGATTTTGAAAACTCATCTGGTTCCTCTTATTCTGGAACAAAATCTCGAGAGGTTTTTTTGTGCAACACCTGCCCTCTTCTTATGTTTCTCAGCCAGGCACTTTCCCCTCTTTCCCAGTGGGCTGCATGGGGAAACAGCCAGGTGATGAACCAGCTGCTTGGATACCTGAATAAGGAGCAGGCTAGGGAAACACTTTGGTTTTCATAACTCATGTTTCAAAAAACCCAAACCTGTTATGTTCATGAATTTCTGCATTCCCATGGGGAATAAAGTAAATAAGATCCCAACTCAGAAATAGAATTGAAATATCCTGCAACACCCAACTGCTATTTTGGGATGGGATACAAATAAAAATGTGATGAAGATCGTTTAAGAAGGAAGCATCTGATATTGACAGATTTTGTACAGAGGTTGTAAAAACTCTGAAAGCCAAATGATTTGTCAAGGGGAAATTTTGTGTTCATCTACTAAACATAAAATTATTTTGTACTTTTTTTTCTGTCTTATCCAGCTTTTCAGCAAAGATTTGAGACATTTTGGGGAAAAAACTGCATGGAAATTTTTAGGCTTGGAATTTTTTTTTAAGATTTCTGCTGAACCCAACCCATTTCAGAGTATTGCCAGCTGTACTGAGAACACAGGAAAAAGTAAACAGCGGAGGACATTAGAACTGCTCCTCCCCATAAAAACCACTTCTCAGAAATACGGATGGAAGTAGCTGGAGGGTTCTGGGGCACTCCTGGGTTTTGTCTTGGAGTGGCAAGCTGGAGAAGTATTTATTTGCAAACCTCAGTCAGAGAATAAGGAGCTAGAGAAATGAATCATGGGATCCTAGGCCTGCTGAATAAAACCTGTTTGAAATGACAACCCACTGAAGAGTACAGTATTTCTTGAATCAGTTTAGAGCCTTAGTGTACAACTTCTATGATCACAAAAATACCTTAAATGCTTTTTCATTTCCGCAGTGTGCCAACTCCGACAGGTTCTGGACACTCCCAAACAGAATAAAGCAGGTGACTTGCTTGTTCTTCTAGACTAACGTGAGAAGCAGGCTGTATCTTTTTTGTAAGAAGGCGGGGGCGGATGTGCCTCTTTGGTCCATGTTCTTATCTGAGAAAGTCCCTGTGCTGTTTGTGAACAGGCAGCTGTGGCATGCCTTGACAGGGGTTTTGCAAAGGAAGGCAATAATCCCGTTCACCTGCTTCTTTCTAACTCTAACCCTAACTCCCTCTAGAGCAAGGACTTCTCACGAACAGGCTGCAGCCTGTAAAACACAATAAAATTCACAAAGTCCGTTAATATTCGTAAACTACAAGAGGCTCTGGAGAGATTCTTGAACACTTTATTACTAAGGTAATTTCCATGCTTTTTCTAGATTTTATTCCTTCAGGCTTCTCCACCATATTTCCAAATCACCCATGTCACAGATGTCATCCGGGGGAAATAAAGACATCTCCAAAGAGCACAGTCCTTAATCTGAGTCCTTTTTTTGTTATTTGCTCTTGTTTCAGATAGATAGGGTTGAACAATGTGGTCTCATACATAGTTAGTATGCATGGTTAGTAACATGAAATGCCTTATCTGTGGCTGTGTCTACAGTTGCATTTTGATGTGGTACAGTAGTGTAGTGTTGAAATGAACCCCCTGGTCATTCCCATTTCTGGTACACGGAATTGCCTGGCACATGGGAACGAGGCTTCCTTTGAAAGGAGCTGCACCAAAAGCTCTACTCCAGATATGCACCAAACATGCCCCAGCTCCCAGTTGAGGATATAAGGCTCTGGACCGATGACCCATCCCTCAGAGAACTTCAAAACACATGCCTGGGGATGACTGGATTGCACCCTGCATGAAACCAGATGAATTCAAGCTCTAGATGCTCCTTGTGCAAAAGGCAGAAGGGAAAAGCAGCCTAGACTGTCAAATCAGGTCAGACAAATGAAGTCAATAGCAACGGTACAGATCACTGTCTTCCCTGGAGATATTTGCTCTGTGTCAGTCTTGCTGACTGACTGATTCCCTCCTTCTCTATGACATTTGAAAACCAAAAATAAATTAGGAATTTAATACAAATAAATTGGCAGTTAGCACTGTTACTGCTCTGCAGGGAGGCCTGTAAAATCTGGGCTAGGAGCCCTAGAAATTACGCTACTGAAGAGGGAGGCCTGGTCATCCATGCCCTTTGCCTTCGCAAACCACTGATGCCAACTTTGCTCAGGCTGAACTGCTGGTGATGAAGAGTTCAGTGTGGCTTGAACTCTGATACCTGGCAGAAGCAATGGTGCGCAACTGTGGCCCTGCCTTCTCACATCCCTCAATAAATCCTAACATTGCCATTTCTTCACCTGAACATTTTGCAGTCTAAACTATTTGGTAAGGGTAGCTCCAATTTTGGGGAGTAGGCTGAGTGTAAGCAGCTCCTACTCGCTGTTACTTTGCCTGTGTTAAGCACTGGATTTCTCTTGGAAAAGCAGTGATATTTATTGTCCTGCCTCTCGCACATGCTCCATTCCTCAAATATTTTATGAGGCCAGAGGACTCCTCGTAAGCTGAGCACCGTGCTGGGTGTCCTTCGGTGTTTCCATAACTCTGCTGTAGGAGACTGGGGGATTTATTTGCTATATGAAATGTGTTTGTATGCTTTATGATTGCTCTGTGCTTCATGCATCAGAGCTTCTCCATAGTCTGTCTTGTCATTATTCTGAACACAGACGACACTGAGAATGCACATCCTGCATACTGGTGACACATCAGGCCAAGTGGTCCAGGCGAGCTAGTTTCTGCAGCAGACAGCTGCAGCAGCACCACATTGACCTGCTTTTTGTTTCACCACTTAAAGAAAGCAATTATAGCTAGTCCACATGGGACTAGCATGAGTTTTGAGCCAGACCTGTGGACCTGTAGCAAAAGTCTGTGTGACTCTGCATCAGCAGGCCCTGCAGAGTCATTCCAGATTCCACAATCCCTTAAAATACTCAATGTCTGTAAATTAGTATTATCTTTCTTCTTCCAGTTCTTGTTCATTTCTCAACTCTCTGTCTTATAAGGGCTGCCGGTGATATCCATCACTTTTTAATACAGTCAAAGCATCCAGGTATCTTTCAGGGTAATCTCACTTTCGATCTCTTCTGTTTGTTCTCACAAGAATGTAAATACAACTTCAGACCTTCAGGTCTTGTTCCCTTCTGATGGGATGACAATCACCCATAAGGGGTTGGGATGCTGGGGCTGTGATGGGTTGTCTGCTGCAGGCTGGTTCTGTAGGTAAGGTGGCACATCAAAATCTGGCTGGCTTCTGTCCAAAAATCGCTGAGCTGGAATCCTATCCATGAAAAAAAGACTCCAAGAAAAGGGCAAAAACATAGCTATAATTTTTTTTTTAGCTGCTTTAACTACAACATTAAACATAGTGAAATAGCATGAATAATTATTATAGTCTTATTTGCCTTTCTGTTGTATAGAAGAATTAAGCTCCATGAAAGATTTTAGAACAATGTAGTCACAGTCCACTGGAAACAATTACGAGGGCAGAAGAACCTGAAATGCAGCATCAAGTACCTTTGATTTTTTTCTTCCTTTTTTTCCCTCTGCTTTTATTTTTTCTTTACATGGCTTTGCTGACAGCATTATGTCACATTTTTCCTCGATAACTTTTGTTGTGAATTTTGTAAGATGTTTCTATCCATTCTTCAAGGCTGATGATAAGATGAATTACTCAAGGCATCCTATTGTTCTGCAGTTCATATCGACCTCATGATTTAATCATTTGACATGGATACATTCTTTGTACATTGATACACTATTTTTTTCTATATATAAATCAAATGGGAATCAAAATAACAAACCAACTGTGAGCAGATTGTCAGACAAGGCAAGCCACCAGGCTGCCACTAACAAGGATTATTGATATATTTATGAAAAGAATTCTTCATTTCCATCTCAATGTACACTTGATTTGAATGTCATTAAGAAATTCATTGCTTAGTGTTGGGGAAAAAAACCCCATTAATTATAAATAAACAATCAGTTCTTGATTTTTGCAATGTTTAGCATAAAATTAGGGCACAGATAAACCAGCATACACAAAAGCCTCTGGCTTTTGGCTGAGCTTAGGTGAGACTGAGGTGCTGTTGATGGGCAGAGATCTGTATTGCATTCAGACCTGTTTCAGGTAGCCCACGTAGATGGTGGAGCTCATTTCCTAAGAGAAGAAAATGGTGTTATTACTAATGGCTTTCTGACTGGAAAACAAAATTCAATTATTGGGTTAGGCTTTTCCCAGGACCTTCTTTACATACACCTGGTTTTTCATGTGAGCTCTGTCTGTCACATACAGGCAGGAGCACAACAAACAATGAGGAAAACATCACGTCATGTTTTTCTCCTGCAGACTTTGAGGAAAGAAGGCGAAAGTATTACACCATTGACATATTCAGGCAAATTTATCACACAGGAAACTAAAAGCCTTAATTTTGATACTGAAGTACCTCTGAGCTCCATGGTCAGCCACATTATAAGTATGGCCTGTGTTCAGTATAAGGCCAGCAGAGATTCTCCTTCGGCTTGTGTGGAAAGGACTTGCATCTTCCTATCAGGAGCCCACGGGTCGTCTCCAGATATCCATGGCTAGTGGTGCAGTTGTATCAGCAGGGATATTGTGGCCATGTGATATTTCTGAGTACATTTCATAGTGGAGAGGTAACATAAAGAGGCATCATGACAGGTTTCCATATGGTACTACTGCCTCTTCCCCAAGCAAGAGACTCTGCATGCAAGTTGGCTATGCATGACTATTGGCTTCTTCCAAAAATACAGCTGGTCATTAAAGCAACTCTGTTCTTTTTTGTTGATGTTATTAAACTGAGAGATAAATCAAGTGTTTGTGGGTATGTAGGAAGGAAGGTAAATAAATGAGATAACAGAAAGCGGTAAATGCATACAACACGCAGCGTGAAAGCACTCGCAGAAGTAGGTTGTATGTCCCTGAAATGTTTTTATTTGTTTTTCAGTCCACCATAGTATGTGGGAAAATAGGCCTCATAATGTGCTGAAACACTGGAGAAACAGGTGAGCTCTGGTTCAAGTTCCTCGAGGGACTTTAACTTCCTGAGACTGCCCTTAATTGATGGGACTGAAATGATAAGGGACTTGAATAGGGATGTTGGTACTTTTCCTTGTGTCCATGGAAGTGAGAAAAATACCTCAGGCCAAGGTTGCTTCCCCAGACGTGTCTAACAGTTATCTAACAGATCTTGCAGTTGGCAACACCTATATTTAATTACAACTTCAGCATCATGGTAATGGAAAACTGTTTTTCCTCTGCCCTCAGACTCTTAGATGTCAGGCTCATCTGCTGCTCTTTTCCAACTCCCTGATGGAGCCGTGGTGAATAACAAGCGGGTGCTTCCGGATGCACTGCGCATAAATACTCCTGGAAGCTACCCAGAAAATACCCTCCAGGAAAATTCCAGAGACACTCTTGATGATTCACTCAGCGCTAGTGAACCACCTAACTGGATGTGAGCACTCACCCTGTCGGCAAGGGCTTAATCTAATAAGCAAAACAGGAGACTGACTCCCAGCCCTTTCTTTCTTTCTTTTTTTTTTTA
>VYXH01001841.1:16849-44124 GCA_013397275.1 Burhinus bistriatus
AAAACACAGGGCCTTCTCCCCCCCCCCTTTTTTTTTTTTTTTTTTTTTTTTTTTTTGTTCTTTCAAAGCCATCTGCTTCTCCGACCTATTTCAGAACATGCAAATTCACAAGCGAGGTGAAATTTCCCATCGACCAGTAGCCTGTGAAATATAATTACTGTGCTAATTTTGAATTCCAAGCGGTCAGCACAGGCTAGGAGTGCTCGCTCAGCAAACACATTAACACAATTACATCGAATATTAAAAACAGTCACACTGAGATTTGGCAATGACTCTGGAAAATGACAGGTAGCTTCTCTAGGGTCAGAAAACAGACAACAAAATGCCTGATAAATGTTTTTTGCTTCCCAGAATGTTGCACAGATGCATTCCTAACAGACATGGTTGAAGGCAAAAGGAAATGATAGCGAGAGAGCATTGCATCCAGGCATCCAGCGACGCTCAGAAAATGAGAGGCTGTTATGAAACCTGTGCTCTCTTGCGAGGTCTTTGCTACCTTGTGTGACCTCTGTCAAGTTATGCGCTCATTCAGCACTGCAGCCTGTCTACAACAGGGGCTAATGACACTAAGCCTGCTGGATAAATCCGTGTGGGATTTATAGCTGTGCAGTGCACAGCGTTTCAAGGTATACCGTATGCCAATTTGACAGTATCAGTGACAGAGGTAAGGCTGTGAAGCTGTTTCAAAAAATCTTAGGAAAATCCTGCTTACCAGATAATTTTCTCACTGCTTCCCAGTGGAATAGAAGAGTGAGATTTAATACTATATTTTAATGGAAATAATTTTGCTGCTTCCAGTAAAGACAGTACATGGCTGATTTTTTTTTATTCTTTCAGGAACACCATTGGGATTCATCTAATATTAAAGAATGTGTTTTGATGGTGACAGCAGGTGGTACACGAGCCAAACTCCGAAGTAAATGGTACTAGCACAGCCTCGCCAAAGTATCTGGGAACGTCAGCTTTGCCCATTAGCATCTCTAGCACCGGTGCTGGGTTCCAGGCTGTGACGCATGGCAGAGGGAGCTCAGCTCTAAAAAGCAAAGCCCCAGCTCTCTTCTGGGGAAGGAGCGCTCTTTGACCTGCGGCGCTGCTTACTTTGGACGAGGAGCTACAGGTGCTGCTGGTGTGCTCATAGCGGGACCTGAGGGAATCAAAGTAGCAACCATTTTCCACGTTCTCTCCATTTCTTGGGAGGGCGTATGTACAAGGTGGGCATGGAGTGGAAGGGGGAATATGTCTCCCTGCATCCGAGACCAGTTTCAATCTATTGTAGCATAGACAGAAGAATCAGAGAGCTCAGCAGAAAATATGCAGGAGAAATTCCAAATGCAAAGATCAGACAAAATGTACTGATGGCAGGGGGTGGTGGTGGTGGTGGAAATCCATTTTGACATACATCCTGAAATCAAACAGCCGAGTGATTAGAGCACTTGTTCAGACGTAATCTGACTTTGGTCAGATCTGACTGAAAATCCAGTTACAAAAGGCAATTTCTCTCTCCCCTTGGTGCTGCACGTCTGCAGAGTAGGACCTGGGGGCAGAAGAAGACCTAGGGGGGCTGCTAGACGCAAGTGCCAGGCAGCTCAGTGCTGGCCTGCTGCAGGTACTCACGTGAGAGTATAGAAGCTGCCCTGCAGGTTCATGACAGCATTCTGCAGTGTTAAATGTATTTTAACAACCAGCTGGGAAAAGAATCCTACATCACATGGCTGGCATCGTGTGGGAACTCCGCGTAAAAGCAGAATTCAAATCCAGCTCTCCAATGCTGAGAACTGCTGCTTTAAGCATAAAGCTGTACTTCTCCTCCCTCCCCAACACTAACGTTCTTCAAGTCAGAGCCATTTGAATGAGGCAGGGTAGGAAGAAAAATCACCATAACTGAATAAAAAAATATATATCTATATGGACAGATACATAGTTACCTGTGAATACATGCGTCTATATGATCTGGATGGTACACACACAAGGGGTTTGGATAGGCAAGAGTTTTTAAGATGGCAGAACAACATATTTTTCCTTAGCATCGTTCTTAGAAAATTTTAGTTGAGGTTTAAAAAAACCTCCATCAGTCTGAAACAGACAGGCAACACAGTAAAATAAATTTTGAGTGATGCAAATTGGCATAGTTATTTGAATAGAGTTAGAGGCAGACATAATAATTGTTCCTGCCTGCTTGTATTAAAATGTCCCTGCTATACAAAATCTTCCAGGAGCTGCAGCTTTCCTTTCTTTTAAGTAGCTGTCTGAGCTTGTTTACTATTTATGGTAAAACAATGCTGAACATTTTGCTGTCATGTTGGGTCACAGGACAAACATAATGACAAACAAATGAAAGAGCACAGGCAAACAAAACCAAGGGGTCAGTGTATAGATGTCTGACATTATATCTGACTGGAAATGATTCCAAAAGTCAACATATGCAAGTAGTTAAATGTGGCTTATATTTTCCCTTTGGTCCAGGGCCCTGACTTTCTTAATGGCAAACACTCGCAAACACACCATCTGTTGTTGAAGAGTGAGCAGTTTAACGAGAAGGATCAGATTTTTTTCCGTCTCACTTATTCCTTAGTGCCCGTTCCATTTTCTGGGCAGTTGTCATCTGCAAGTAATACAAAATTTCCTTTGGTTTCCTTGAGTTGTTGTTCAGACTCTTAACTTATTAGATTGGTGATTTGGGATGCAATGAAGGATGTCAAATACATTTTATGATTTTTAAATAGTTTGTTTTTAAAAGGAAAGAGACCTGAGGAAGTCACTCAAATATGATTGTCAGAGCAGCTGTACAGTGTTTTAAAATGAGAGATGTAGCACCAGCAACAGCGGTCATATATACGTGCACCTGTGCACACACAGTCCCTGTAGTCACCTCACTCCAACTTTCACCAATCTGATTATAAAACTACCAAGGGAGGTGATACTGGTGTCCCTGTGTCCTTCTTCATCTGGGCCATTTTTTTCTGAGCTTTGGGACCATGGTATAGTACATCTCCCACAGCACGTGCTCCACACTGAGCTGGTGCACTCATCTCTTGTGGGCCTTTTCCAAATGCCCCGCTTTGCTTTCACCTCCCCCAGCAAAAAGGCTCCAGGTCCTTCCCCTGCAGCTTCTCAGTGCTCCTTTCCCACTGCAAACCTGCCAGGAGGAAAAGTAGGACTTTCTGCTCTGGGAGATGACATTCCTCACTCAAGCTTTACCCAACCAACAGCCACATTCGCACCCAGCAAGGAGCCCGTGAGCATCCTGAGGCTTAATTTTTGTAAAACTGAGTCATTTATTTCTCTAATCCCATGGCACAGCTAAAGAAGCCTGACTTGACCAGGAGGAGCAGCAGAGGCTGCCACACTCCATCTCTGCCAGCTACTCCCTGTGGCAGTTAGGTGCTACGCTGCATTTGTGCCCAGGAAAATGCCAGCAGGGCCCATGTCCAGGCAAAGATGTGACTGGATCATTCCTTATGTTTGAGATGAAGGTCCTGTTATGCTGCTGTCACCAGGAAATAGGGCTTCAGATATGGCACTTTTACACGGTCCAGTTGGTTTAACAGCGGTTTGGAGAAACTGGGAATCCAGCTGGTCATAGCAGCATCGATGGCAATGTATGGCTTAGTGGGATAGGGAAAACGAAGCTCAGAGAATAACTGATATCTTATCCTAATTAATGTCCACGTAAAGACTTGTGCAGTAAAATGAGACTTAATGACTCGCCTCTCTTCACCTTATGCAGCTCTGGAGGAAATGTTCGTTTTATAGAGAAACAAACACAATGCAAGAAGCAAAGCCAACCCACCCACTCTGAGCACTTCTGTTTGAACAGAAAGTCCTGTCTTTTGTAGGAGGGCACAGCATTGTCCAGAGGATGGAAACCCCAGGGGAGTAATTACTTGATTCTTCAACCTACAAACCAGAGGGAAAGAATGAGTGTCAGGGGGAAAGAACATGTTTTGGTATTTGACAAAAACAAGAGACATGCCTAAAATGTGCAGCTGAGATCCCGATCCACATGGCAGCCTCGACTTTGAATTCCAAAACTGGAGTTTTATCTGGTTTCACTTCAGTGCCTCTTACAGATCAAAGCCAGGACCAAAGTATAGAGAGCTCAGATGATGGCCTCGGACTTGGGCCTATTTTTGTGGCAAATTGTGATACCTAAAAAGAAGATCACTAAGAGAATATACATGTATTGCAAAAAAGCTGTCAGGCAAATGGCTAAGAACCAAAAATTCCAGTCTAGACTGGAGTCTGCTGCAGGCTAAGTCACTTACAGCATAGAGAAACAAAAGTTTAGGAGGATTAAAAAATTAGCAACTCTCATTTATTGGAGACTGTGCAGGAAACATTGCTGTAAATTCTTTCTTGTCTGGGATGAGTTAGCTACAGACATGTTTCCTCTCAAAGCCTTTGTTGGTTCAAGAACATCACTAGCAAAATCCCAGAATTACTGACAGTAGTTTAGGTCCCTATTTGGCTTTTTTCTCAAAAAGATATAGCAGCATTACCATTTTTGGACTACACACCTTGATGAGCTGCAAAACTTCCCAAAAATATCTTCTCCTATGACTGAAACTGTCCATGTTTGCGCTGAAGCTAAAACTATGTGTGAACGTCTGAGTCTGTTTTGAGGGTATGTAAAACTTGAAGACATCATTCTTATGACAATTTTCGTAAGCTGGCCAGAGCTACAAAGAAAAATATCCTTTCGCTAAGATACCAAGCTTTTTGCCCTTTGAATACATTCATTTTACTAGAGTAAAACACCCTACCAAAGTAAATTTTCAGATGCAAATTAACCTTATTTAGGAGAAATGTATTTTGATAGGGCTGCATTGGAGGTAGAAAAGGGAGTTTGCAACCGTGTCGGGGAATGTGAAAAAAGTCCTAAGAGACTGAAATACTACCTTGCACATGGATAATACTTCTTGGTAGGTATCCAGTAAGTGGTGATGAAGTGGTGAAGTGGTGGTGAAGCTGCAGGGTGTTTCACACAACAGTGCTGTATCCCTTTCAGAAACAGGCTGGGCAAGAACAGGCTCCAGGAAAAATGTGCCCCAGTGCAATCATAAAAGACTCGAGTCTTTATAAGAAATCCAGGGAGACAACCCTTGGCTGAGGATTAGCTGTGAGGGTTGTACCTGCACCACCAAAGCAATGTGGTTTCTCTGCATCTGTGACTGGTACTAGATAAAGAAGGTTTTGGCAGTCTGGAGTTGATAATTTAACATTTGTATAGCCAAGAGTGGGAAAAGAAACATATCACACGGTGCCATTTATTATTAAAAAACACAGCAATGCATATGAATTTTGAGGAGTTGCCTTTTATCTTCCTGTCACTTGTTCCATACCCTCTCTGGTTCCTCTTCCCACAGTCACATGTTCCCCTCTAGTTCAAGGGCATGATTTTCAGGACGAGTTACAGCTATGCTGCTGCGTTTACATTCATAGACTGTGCTCCATTTCTGGTGTTATTTTGCCTCTCTCCATCACTACCGAGCTCCCTGCTGCATAGAGAAACTATTGTTTGCAGTAATGACCTTAGCTTGCAGGACATGGCAGCTGATTTTGAGGGAAATCCTTCTGGTAGGAACAGGATTTGAGGGGAAAATGACAGCACCTGGGCACTTGGGAACCTACCCAAGATCATGGTCTTTCGGGCAACAGTGTCCATTGTGGCAATACATTGGTGTCTCTCTTTTTCCTTCCAAACGTTTTTCCACACCTATCATTCCTACCCATCTCAAATGTCTCCTCTAAGAATGGGCTGGCAATTATCCTTAAAAACAGAAATTGAACAGTCTTTCTCTCTCTTCTCTGTTTGAAAAGTTCAAGGAAGAAAGTCATGGTCCTCATCTTCCTCCTGTTGTAGCACAGGGATCGTTCGCACAGAGATCATTCACACCGAGACTAGAACTGTGGTCATTTACTTCTTCAGCCCCATGGGAGGTCCAAATGCATGTCTCCTCCAGGGCAGGAGAGCCCTAACGACAAGGCAGCGAAGGACCACTTTCAGTGTACTAAATATAAAGACCCTGCAACTGCCCTTCAGGAGTAACATGTGTGTTGTCAGCGCATTGTCCAGATGGGGTGATCTTAGGACACTTTGGCATTGCTTCACTTTGTGGATCTCGGAGAGGCAGAGGAGGAAGTCAGGTGCACAAACCACAGCAGAGCTGAAGGAGTTTTAAAAAATTCCAGTTCAGACAATGACATAAGCAAACAGTTTTAAGGTCAAACACGGACATGTGGTGTGACAGTGTATCTTCAGGGCTAGTTTGCTGCTAGGCATGTGCTTTCTGCACTGCCCTTTTGGAACTTCAGCTTCTGAAGCAAGAGTTGGGTCAGCTTTGAAGCAGAAGTCCAATTTTTGGCTATGTCTGTGCCTGGATTACTTCAATCATCAATACTGTTTGAATGAGAGTCCTCTATTGACTATTTATAGTTCTAAACAAGGAAAACAAATACTGTCTCTTCAGATGAGCTGCCAATGTCTCTGTAATTCCCGCAGTTGTAGTGCTATGATTGGAATTTTGTGCCAGATGCATGGATCCCTCAGACAAACAGCTTTCTGGCAGGGGAGAGGCAGATCTGGCTCCAGCAAGCCTGTTTATGTAAAAAGTTGCTATGTTACTGTCTATCATTACCTGCATTGATTTGCTTTGAAGAAGGAGAGAAGCTAGACACCAACTACTGGATAAAAATAGAGATGGCAAACATCTTCACGCATATGTACACCTAGTTAATCCCATCATAACCACTAAGTGACCCTGAAAGGGTAGCTATAGACAAACATTTTTGTTTAGGTACCCCAATGGTAAGAGAAAAGATTAATTTATACTGATTTTTTTCTTGCTGCTGCAGATGGAGATGATGCCCTTTGTGCTCCTGACAAGGCACAGAAAGAGGAGGGGTGTGTGTGCGTGCGATGGTGTTGGCCAAAGAAAGTCAGATTCTTTCCTGGAGCAGAGTTTATGTGGACAGCTGCTAGAATAAGAAAGATTGGCTTCAGAGCCTGGATCCCAGAAATCACTGGTGAGAGAACAGAATAGTCTTCAGGAATAAGGAAGGGTCAACAAATAGTGGACAGGCTAAACTACGTGACTCAAGAGAGGGTCAAAGTGAAGGCAGAGAAAGGCATCAGCATTCAGGGGCAGATTGATTCCCCTCCCACTCATGTCTTGCCCTCCCCCAGCCACCAAGCAACTGAAAAGGATTCTGCATTTTAGTTGGCAAGAAATCAGCAAGTGACCTCTTGTTAAGCTCTGGGAAAGCTGGTCTGGTTTGTTTGCTTGACCTTTTTCTTTAAGGAACTTGGTGTACGCATGAGTGCTGTGAAAGTTAGCCACTGGCCAGCCCCGACAAGTCCCCCATCCCGGCAGGAACGGGAGGTCACGCTGAACCCTGCTCACCATCTGTGAGCACAGGGGAGCACCAGCCCCATTTGCTCTTCTGGATCCCTTGCATCCCACTCTCACATGGAGAGGAATCATGATTCCCACTGAGTTTTCAGAGTTGTCACAGTTCATGTTTTCCCACTGCTGGACCAAACAGTGATTCCTTTAGCTGGGGCTCTGAGAGCCCTTCCTCAGTGTTGCTCCTGGTCCCCCTTCCTAGCTCGCACCACCCTTCGCGGAAGACTAGAAGAAACCGTGGTAGCTTTTACCACCCAGTACTGTTGAAGGTAGTGTTGAACCAAGGGCCTCCAGCTGGTGGTTTTGTGATGTTACGAGCTCCTTGCAGACCGAGAGGTTTGGCTGTGACCTGCCAGGAGCGTGCTCCGGTGGGAGTTTCCCCAGGGAGTTACTAGCCCGGCAGCGGCTTGCCTGCCGTGGCATGCCTCATCTCCTGCCCGGCCCTGTCCTCCCTCTCCTGGACCACTTTCCACCCAGCCCCTCTCGCTGAGGGCCAGCAGCGCTCCCTGCCAGGCTGCTGGTCCCAGCTGCAGCCCCAAACCAGGAGCTCCCCAGGAACTCTCTTCTGTCCGCCTCCCTTCTGGCAGTCTGCCCCCAGTTTTGAGGGTTTTTTTTCTCCTCCACAATTTTACTGAGATTTCTTACTTTTAAACCCATTTGTCAGTTGCTATGTTCCGTTTTAACAGGCGTCTGCTGGCTGAATCCATGGGCACCAAGGCGACCCAAGCGCTTACCTGGCACCACAGCATGATCTCAGTGAAAACAGAGCTGGGAGGGGGCGCAGGAATTTAAGGGTATTTGACCAGGCATTACTGAAGCAAAGATTCTTCAGTTCATAATTTTAACACTCCACAGAAAGTTTGTTGTTTAGAACCATACACAGGAAATCTAAGCTGTAATTTTCCCCCGTCTTTGATCAACATGCCAGTGTGCTGCTGTGAAGTGAAATAGTGTAGGCCGGCAGATGAAAATTTTCCCCCAAGGGCATTCCGTTAGAAACACAGCAGTGCTGATTTAGCAAGGAAACAAATCTTGAAATATATGAATGCTGCTGCGTACATGTTTTTATGGCACTTGGGGAAGAAATCAAAATAATTTAAAAATACAGAAGCCTTCATTCTACAGTTCTTTAGCATTTTAACGTTTGTGTGTACCTTGAAATGAGCGACTGCATACTGGAGGACAGACCCATTACAGTTGTAACTTGACACATCTCAACATCCTGCCTTTGTAGTCCCTCTAAGAGAGATCTTGTTGCAGCGAAGGGAGGATGAAAGCCAGGCAGGTACCAGTGGAGGGGTGGGAGTTCCCAGCCCTAGTAGTGCAGGCGTAGTTATTGCTAAATCCCTATCTTGATTATTAATAACATTTAAATGTAACAGTGTTTTGGTAAGAACGTCTCTCCTACTCGCAACCCTCTCTCCACACAGCTGCTTTTGAATGCTGTTCTACCATCAGGAGATCCAAGGAACTAACAGGGCTCCTGCTCTTGAATTTACCCAGCAAGTTGTGCTGTCTTGAAGGTGAGTTTTTCCCATTAGATACCTGTAGCAGAAACTTGAGACTACTGCCCTTTAAAATGGCATTGCACACACCCGCTGGGATTACAGCAGCTGCATTGCAACTTTGCAGACCAATGAGAACTGAATTTTCTGTGAGTTTTCTTGCCAAGTTGTACCAGCTTTGAGTTCCAAATATCAGTATAGGAGCGTGCTTCATTACAAGTGCCTGGTACACACAGATACACTAACGTAAGGTGTGAGAGGCAACAATTGAAGCTTTGTGATCAAACCTCCTGCTCCTGAGCAATAAACGTAAAGGACGCAAACTCCAGTTGTTCCTACAAACTATTCTGTTGGTTTTTTTTTTTGTTTTGGGGTTTTGTTTTTCCCTGCTGCCATCCATTACAACATTCAGACAAAGAACAGCACTTGGGCAAACAAGACCTGACTCCCTGTAGTATGGCTACATGGCACATGGAGTTCAAAGTTTCCTATTGTTTCTTTTTACACTCTTCACAGCTCTTGGCAGCTCAGGTGGACTGGACACACTACTTCTTCTAAGAAACAGCGCACTGGAACTGTAAACATTGAGCAACACATACCGTAGCAGTTTTGGGTGGTTAAGCCAAGCTTCTCTAGCATAGCACAATCAACTCCATTTCAAACAATGCTTCTGAAGAAAGCTGTCTGTGAACAAATCAAAGCTATTCTTATATTGTTTTGCACCCCATTAGACCTTACATATACACCAAGTGAGGCTTTTAGTGATTTGCAATGTTCAGAAGATACCTGATGCGCCATTCTCAGAACAGGTAACAGCATTCCGTTAAAACCACAGTGGTTGTGGAGTGTACTTACCTCGCCCCTTTCAACTGGAAAAAGCTTGTGCTCCAGGCTCTCTTTTGCCAACGCAGAACTAGATTCCCAACAGCCTCAGATACAACCCGGCCTTGCCAGACTCTTGTCTGAACCTGTACCTGGGTGCTCCTGCCCAATCCTCTGCAGAGCTTTTCAAGACCAGGCAGATGTTTGCAGAAGTCACAGGTTTTGCCTTAATTCCACCTATGCCACATAACCTGTCAAACCCCACCTTGATTAGAGTTGTAACTACTGGAATTATTGTTACTAGGGATGTCTAATTACACACCCAATTTAATTACAAGGACCTGGAGTTAATGCTCACCTATTTTAACAGCTTGATCTTCTTGAACACTTTAAATCACATGCGTGTATTAACATCTATTTATGTTAATTTACAATCCATTTCAGCCAGCTGCCATAGGATGATGGATTAGATGTTACAATTCTGTTTGCACAGAACAAGGTAATCTTGGGAAGCACGGAGCATTCGCTTTAGCACTATTGTGCACTGAAACACTTGTGCACCTATTCCTCCCTGTAAATGGCATATAGGGACAACACAACTTCCCTTCAGTAGCACCCACTTGCTGAAAGATGAAATTTTCATGTTTAAAAGGGTAAGTTATCTTGTGCCTAATGCACTCGACATTGAGATAAACAGCTCTTGTATTCAGAATTCCTTGCCTAGTTGCCAGCCCCCTTCCCTGATCAACAGTTTCAGACCTAGCCTAAAATACTTTTAGGTCCAGCACCTCAAGCTCCAATCTCTGATGAACTGTCTTGACAATAGGACATGCTGCTCTGCAATAGTCTGTTTAAAATGCCAACAAATTATTTAAAAGGTCATAGTTAAGTGACTTCTGTTCACACTCGCCATAATAGAGCTCCATGGATTCCAGAGAGCTTTGACCTGATCCCAGCGCTGTCTTACATCCTTCAGCGTACTGGTGGGGGTAAGCCCATGCTGCAAATGCTCAAGCACCATCTCTTCAAGAATGTAAAAGTAGAGTCGTAAGTTAGTAAATATGAATAGCTTCAGTCAAAAACAAAACCAACACATCTGTAATTAAGATCTTTCCAAGTCAGGACTGCTGAAACTCCAACTCTCTACTCTCAAGCTGCATTTTTTCATTTCTCTCATCTCACTGGAATATACCCCATGTATTTGGGGCACTTTAATGTAGGGAAGTTACTCATGAAGTTAATTCTGAAGGCTATTTTTACAGTTGGAAGACATCAGCTGTCTTAAAGTACACTGCCTGAACAAAGGTGGTTATACCATGTCAGTTTTCTCCATTCCCTTGACATTTGCATGCACCTGAGGAAACTTCATCCCCTCTGAAAACATGACACAACATTCAAGACTGTAAACATGGAAATACTTCATACTGTATTTTCAGTTCAGTAATGCCTCAGATGAATTTCAGAACAAAATTAAAGTCTTATGAATAACACAAAGTAGGTTTTTAAAGTCCTTTATTAATCTGAATATAAAAAGACAGAAGTTGCCTATGATATAGGACAAAGCTCTTGCCTTCATGAGGAAACAAAATTTTCTTTACAAAGTGAAAAAATAAATACCCTCTTAGAATAAGGTTTATATGCTAATGTGTCATAAAAAAGTAGAGTTTTAATATTTTGACAAAATGTCTGTGCAAAGAAACAGATGTATAAACACACATTACTGCTACATTAAGGCAATATGAAAAGTATATTCAGAAAATTTCAGTAAAGTGACAGTGTACTTTTCTAGCTTTGATTAAGCCAGTATTGCACCCAAACATGGTCTCTAGTTCCCTCTGTACCCTGGAGAATACACTAGGAAACCAGAGCCCAAAATGCCCAAGTAGGGGGGTGGAGATTAAAAACATTTTAGCAGGAAATGGCCTACCCAATAAAGATGTTAACTGAAGAAAGCATTTAAAATTATACACAACCCTTATTTTAGAAATTAAAGGTACATGTTTAGTAGTTTAAAATCAGTCTCCAAAAATAAAGCCAACTCTAAGGGCAGCTGACTGCAGCTCCCAAGACCACCAGCCAAGCTGGATGTGGGAAACCTGGGAGTACCTCGCCCGCTGAGAGCTGTGAATCAAGTCCCACAACAGTCCTTCCACAGGACATGGCCAACCAAAAGACTTTCCTGACCCACCCTCAACACTTTGAGATTAACAAACTTGTCCTACTCTTCCAAAGCTATTCTCTCAGAATTGTTTTCTATTTAACAGACTTCTGAATTAAACACAACTGCTTGATGAAACCTTGTAACTTTCATTTAAGAACCAATGTTTTGTTTTGTTTTTTTTTTAAAAAGTTCCCTCCCCTTTAATGCAGTTTACTAAAAGCAGAAACCATGAGCCATACTAAACTGATATTTGTAAAAGCTAGTCTTACTATTAAAATAAATGGAGTGACTGTACTAAAAAGGATTTAAAGTGTAAAACAAAAGGCTGCAATGCTCTCACTGGGTCTATCAATACGCGTACACCACATTTCTCCAGGGTCACCTAGCTTTTTGGCAACACCATCATGCTACAAACTTATGCATCATTCTCCTTTTAAGTAACATGAATTGATTAACTTCTGCTCTCAAAAGATGTCCCAAACCATTTTGGACAAGCTGAACAAAGAATATTTATGTTCAAAAATGCAGTATTTTTGCTTTTGATCACGGATAGGTGCCGGAGTGATTGCCTTCTTCAAATCAATGCTTGCATTTCATATTAGTGCAGTTTAAAAAGTACATGATGGGTTTAAAGTGTATATGTAGATCATATCACAGTCAGATTGAGAAGACTGGTGTGGGTTGGCAAGTACACATGCTGGACATGCTCGACACGAGATCTGCAAACAGGACATGACTGGAAAGAAAAAACATTAGGAAATTAGTTTACTTCATATTTTGAGAGTCCCTACACTTATTGGAGACTTCCCTCCGTGTACACAGTAACAGAGCACTTCTCCATAATCTCCATATTTAACACAGGGTATCATGAGAAACATGCAGCTAATTCTTACCCCTCAGTGCAAGTTAAGTTAGCACAGCTAAAACTTATCTATCAAACACATCATCTAAACAGAATGTTCTTTGGAATTAGTTTACCACAAACAATTTTAAAAATAAGTTTTACTAGAATATCAACATAAACATATTAATCCACAACTGTTAAGTATACAGAAAACCAAAACTTCCACACATTTGGTAACTGACATCTTAATGGCACTGCAATTACCTGTAATTGAGCAGCACAGGTCTTGCAGCATACTGTGTGGCCACAGGGACAAAAGGTCGAATTTATTTCTTCTTCACAACACACCATACAAAGCATGGACTCCTTTAGCTTCCGCAACTTCTCTTGCAGAGCTTTTGTTTGTTGGCAGCTAAGACCCTCACAATTGTCACAGTTCATGCTACTTTCTGAAGACTTAAGGGGAGAACTTGGTGGGGTTTGATCACTTCTTGAAACAAGATCCACAATGCCAGCATTATAAAGAGCTCGCCTTGCATGATCATAAACTTCTTTTGATGTTCTTTTGATGTCAAAGACGTATTTTTTACCAAGATTAATGTTTTCATTCAGGAATAGAGATGCTAGGTGGCCCTTTAAGTCTCGACTATACTGCATCATGACAGCACTGGTGACCGTGTCACACCTATAAGACAATAGGAAAAATGCAAACTTGGTTAGCTAATACCAATAAACCTATTCCTACAATAATTTGTTGCCAAAGTTGAAGTAACAGCACTGAAATTAAAGCGAAAGAGTCTGAAATAGTATTTAAGCACTTGTATTTAAGCTGAGCCAGTCCCAGTCTGCATGAGTACTCTACTTTGAAAAGTGCAAAATGGAAAGTGACAGTTATTCTACATCTTCAAAGATGTGAAGTGTTTGGTAAAATGGAGTTAGCCTATGAAAGGGACTTAAGGCATTATGCTAATATAAACAGCCAATGCTTGCTTAATCCAGAGTTCAGCTTGGCAACACCTCTTTACACAGTAAATTGGCATAACACCTTTCTTTAGACAGGGTCTCAAAAATTTTTAGCATAGAGTCAAGTAATGTCTTTAACCAAATTTCCGCTCAGTACTTTATATACTAGTATTATATCATCTGAAGGGAACCAGTGTGAATGCAGTGTAGAGAATTAAATTAAGCCATTTGTATTTGCCACTGAGTATTTCAGCTACCCTAAGCATGCTTGTCATCATCCTCACTGGGCCTAAGGTCCAAGATCTAAGCTTATGACCAAATGCTATTGCCTAGCTAAAATTCTGCTTAAATTAAAATCAGAAACTGCGAAGGACAGCAGAAGTTAGAAGCAGAGACAAAGATCAAAAAGTTAAGACTGTCTAAGAGGTTATATAATGCTTTAACTGCCTGGAAAAAAGTATGAAGAGTGCAGAACAGCAGTGCAAGGGCATATAATGATAGAGCAGAACAAGACATGCTTAACATCAAGCTCGCAAAATAAGCAGTGGTTAGCTGCTGATTAGCTGCAGTGCTTAGAAAGGCAACTAGTTGATGTTAATTGCTTTTAACTGTATTAAGATGATCTAATTTGAGAAGCTGGACAGGTCTTTGCCTAGTGTATGTATTCGCCTCTGCTTTAAGTCCAATTCTTCTCTTACAAAGTAATTGAAACTGAATGTGGCAGTTAATTTAGAGAAATCACCACTGTCTGACAGTTCTACTGATCAGTGTTGGACCTCACCGTAGGAATGAAAGGGGTTTAAAACAAATCAGCCATCAACAAATGAGTATAAGCACCCCTACCTCAAAGAGTAAAATGATAAAGACAATAAATAGCTCCTTGCATGAAACAAAATCCTGGACACATGAGCAAGGACAGAGGAATTGTAGGAAGATTTAAATACATGGAATGGGAAGGTGGCATACAGATAACTTCTAGCAACTGGAGGAGAAAAATAAAGGAGAAATAAGGAGTATGTGTGCATATGAGCTACACCTACAGATTCTGAAAGAGGGGATCTTTCTTATGCTTTGCTCTCTCATCTTCCCTCTTACATGTGGACAAAAAATATATGTATTGTTTATGAAGTATCAAAGAACATAGTACATGTATATTCTGAAGTGCTGTTCATAGCGGTAGACTGAGAAATTTTGCTTACTTGTCTTGTACTCCCACCCCACAAAATGGAAAGCAGCAAAAACCTGTTCAGCTTCTGGACTTAAGAGGAAAGTAGAGGCTGCAAAGACAATGAAATTTTGCAGAGAATTTCTGAAGTGCAGTCAGACTGCTGGTTGCTTAAGCACTTAATTCAAATACTGTGGAGAAGAGCAGCAGCAGCTGACTCTAGTGGCAATACTGACCTGTAAAATGCATGTGTCTCTGTAATGGCTCTATAGAGTCCACTCGCTGCCCTTGTACTGATCATCTTAAACAAGAGAACTACACTATTACCAGACTCCTTGGTAACAGTCAGATATACATTCTTCCCAGATTGAGTTGCCATTTGAACAACAGGATAAGCAATCCTATAAATGAATATAAGAAAAGAAAGTTTTAGCTTTTAAGGATAAGGGCATTTTCCACAAACTACTACAGTGCACTTTCATTGGATGTTACAATGATCTCCAATTGTTGTCTGTAATGCTGGATTGAAGATGCCACCTCAAAAATACACACAAAAATCAAGAGTATTAAGGCCAGTTGTCATCTCGATTATAAGCAGGTAGCGCCCTCAGACCCTACATTCCAACAACTCCTTTTAGTAATTCATAGAGCAGTTTTGTATATTTACGTAAGAAGTAGAGGCATTTGAGTACTTCTGAAAAGTGGAAGATGAAAGTGGTTCCACAAAAAACATACCTGTTGATAGGACTGAAATCATCTTTACAGATGGATATGCCTTCAGGTCCAACACCAATAAGGAGTTTTTGCCCTTCACTATCTCTCACCGAGTGCCACTCTACTCCATAGTTCTCCAGTGTTGTAACAATCTGGAGAATCTGGTATTCAGCAGATGCTTGACTTAGACCTTCTAGCTCCTTGTGCTTTGCAATAATGCTGTGGATAAAAAGATTAAGGATAGGTGAAATAACTCAAGTATGTGCCATTACTGTCAGTAGCTTGTTTTAACATGGGTTTTTAGATGACCTAGTTAAACAGATTATTAAATGCTCCTGACCTGCTTTATCTGGCTATAGATTTCCAGTAATCATGAACTGGAAAGAACTGAGAATTACTGATATATACTGAGACTCTGCAGGAGACAATATTGCACATTTGCTTAGAAATTAAAAAGCTATATTTAATCAAGACTTTCCACCTAACACCCACCAGCAATATATTTACCTGAAAAACCAGTAAGGTCATAACAAAATCTACAGAAAAGCATGACATACTGAAATTTACCTGATATTCAGGAATTCAGCTATGAAATTGTTTTGGGCATCCTGTTTACTTCTCAGTGTAAGATAAATTTTTGGGGTTTTTTTTGCACAAGTGCAGGTCTAAGACGTACTTAAAATTTAATTACCCAGCTCCAAGTATTTAGATACCTTTATTTCCCCAAGTACTAGAGTTCAACAGCTTTTGCTTTTCACAAAAAAATACTTATAATTGAGCTTGAAAATGAACTGAAATCAGAACGTTGGTTAAACTCAGGTTGCATTTTGATCTCTAAAGCTAAATTTTTTATTTTTTTAACAATACAAGATACACTATAGCATCAGCAATTAAAGGCATTACAAAACCTTATGCTTTTGGTCTCCAAAAAGGAGGTTATATCATTGTGCTCTTTTTACCTCTCCAAAATGGTAGTGGTGAGCTCTTTTGCACACAACTCTTCATAATTGTACTTGGCAGTGTTTTGGTTATAATCTCCAAACTTCATCTGTGCCAACAATGCACTAAGTTCAATTGCATGCTCTGAAGAACACTGAAGATTACCAGCGAGAAGATCTTCTTTTATATGCAAGAAAAACATATGCCTGCAACAGAATCAGCAATGTTTGCTTCACAAGCTGTTAAAAGATGTTGGTAATCAAGACGTATCAAATAACATCTCAGATTTTGTAATCAAGATATGTATCAAATAACATCTCAGGTATGTTTGGTAACCATTAGTTTGGTAATCAAGAATTTGCAATGAATGTACCAAGCAGAGAAAGTCAGGCATAAGGAGAGAAATGGGCCTCCATCTTATTGTTCACTTAAAGATGAGGCTAGAACTGAAGATGGTATCTAAAAGCACTATTAAAAGAAACGAGCAATTTAATATCATGTTCTTAAGAACTGCTTTAACTCCTAAGGACACTTAGTGATTTCAGTTTAGTGCATAAAATATCAATGAAGTATATTTGGATTAGTTTCCTATGTTTAAATTTCTTTGGTTGCCATTTACAAATTATTCTGCATTTCAGAAAAGCAAATTTGGGAATAGCAGCCCAGAACAGCATACACATGTCTATCACACAACAGGAGAAGCCACACTTTCTCTACACAGCTGAAATGCTTCTGCCACCAAAAAGAGAAGATGCTTTTGCCAGTGACATGATTAGCAGAATAACTGGGAACATCTGAAGAGGTGTTGTGGAATAAAATATAAAAACATGTACTGTGTAAGCATATTTGTCAGACCAACCTTTACACTTGCAATCAAGGCAGGTTTGACAGCTAACTGGAAAATTCACAAAGTTTCTCTTAATTATTTAATAGGTCAGTTAATTAGACAAATCAATTTCCATCAACATTAACAGCAGCCTACTGATTTCCCCTATAGTCTACCTTAACTTCTATAAATTCATCCTTATCTCCCCTCAGGGAAGACAATATAAATTTCTTACCATTTATTCTTAAGACTCAACATATTTATGGAAACCAGATGCAGAAGTAGTTATGTGCCACTGAAAGAAAATCTTTCAATAAATGAAGCCTAACACCCACAGGGATATGTCTTAGCTTCCACAGTAACGGGACATTTAATTTTACTTTTCTAAAATTAAGTGTAATCTGCTTTTCTTAAAAAGCTATATTGAATCACTCATCACTGAAGTTAAAGATGTTAGTGAGTGATTAGCTTTCCTTCCAACAGGAATTTTGGACAATATATTATGTATATCCTGTTGCAGAGCTCTACAATTCCATGCACAACAGGGCAAATAGGGCTCCTTTTTCAGCACTACGAGCAATTACATCACTTGCAAAACTTGTGTTCTTTCTTAGCTCTACTATAGTAAAAGCTGCAGCTAAGAAAATACTGCCCAAAAGATGCCCCACATACAGAACTTTTGCAATCAGGAAAAAATAGGTATTAAATTATCCCGTAAGATGCCCTACAATCCATTTCCTGCAGCAAGTCACAGCTCCAACACCTCCCTTTGCAAGCAGTTTGAGACATGCTAGAGCTTCATTGCAGTTGTGATGCAACTGCTTAATTGCATTACTCTGATGTCTAGACACCAATCTACACTTCAGCAGTTCTAGTGGGGGTCTGGTGGAAGCTAATATCCTCACTTCATGCAGGATACAAGTTTAGGTGGCAAGAGGACAAGAACTTCAGACAGTACAGTTGTCTCCACTGTTAGCAGGTTATTCCTTGCTTAGGCTTTTTTTTTTTTGAGCCAGTCCCAAACCTCTGCTCAAATCCCTTTCTCCTACCTTGCTAATTCATTACTCTCTTGGTTTAGGCCACGGAAAGCTATATCTGTGGCTTTTAAAATGCATTGGTTATACATATTCCTTTTGGGGCTCAGTCCATAAATCCACACAAATTATTTGATGAATTACTAAAACACTATAGCCAAAAAATTCAAATAGTAGGCATTTCCCTAATTCCAATCAACATTTCATAAAATAAATGGCTTTTCGTGCACTTTTGATCCTCTGTTAATACCAGAAGAGGTTTTCCAGTCATTATAAGTATGCACTAATTACACATACAGTATTTCAAAGAAATATCTGGCAATTTTATCCTCATTAGCTGACACATTTTTACAACTTCCACACCTAAATGCTTGTATCTTGAGTTTATTTTATGCATACAGCAGCATTGACTATGCAAAGAAAAGTCAATCTTCTCCCCTTGCTGGGAAGACCTTATTGACATCAAGACGGGAGCTGAAAAACAAAAGATTGCCCCTGCAAATACAGATGCATTACAGAAACAACTACAGCAGAGGCATAGCTTGTCACATTCTATTACTAAAAAGCCCGTAATGGCATAGATAGAGAAACGAATTTAAGGTACAATGCCACATAGCATCACATCAGCTAAGGTGCAGTAACTTCCCGTAACTCGCTCGTATCACATAAGGGAAAACATCTCAGACTCAGCTACTTTGTATTTTTCTGATAAAGGGGACAAAGGTATGGCATGTATAATGGACAGTTATTGCAAAGTAACTAAAGCTATGCAAATTCATGTCCTGACTTACACTATGGTAAGCTATTTTGTTGAGTCAGAGAAAACACAGTGCATTTCAGTCATTGGTCTGCACCTAAAAAACCCATTGCTGGCCCAAACCTATTGCCTAAACTGCACCCATAATAGGTCAGAAACTAATTAACATATGGCCTACCAGTGAAATTAGTTTTTGAATGACAGTGAATGACTTCATACTGATCTGTTACAGCAGCTGCCCTGAACTGAAGTTCAAGTAGCAAATTTACTGTTGTTAGGGTTGTGGTTTTTTTTTAATTTTGAGACATTAAATATGTTTGAGGAAGGAAAAGGATGTAGAAATCGAAAGACAGTGATGGCTGCAAACATTTCATGCATCTGAAAAAGTGATTATGATTAGTGCAGGTTCACATTAGCCCATCCAGTCTAAGATTGCACTTCTCCAAAGTTATATTAATATCCATTACAAAACCATCCCCTTTCAAGGTTCAAAACATGACACCAGCCAGAATCTGATTATAAAAGCAGATTTTTCTTTTTACACAAAAATACAAAAGTCTTTTGATCCTTAAACAGAAATGCAAAAGAATGTCCTTTTATTGCTGAATACAGACAAGGAAAACGAAAGCACTGGGAGCCTTGAGGCAGTTCCTTATCTACTTCTGCTAAGACTAAAGGACCCAACAGATTGTCTGTAGAAAACCCGGTCATATTACAGATTCTATGAGTTACCAGACAGTATTTATGTAAGTTTTTGTAAATTAGATTGTGACCTAATCACTTAATAGTACTCCATCTACCATCCCTTCTCTTGCTAGGAAACTCTAGATATGATGAAAAAATTGTTAAAGCTTTTCCCACCTCTAAAGATATTCAAGTTGTACAGTAAAAGGGTACTCAGTTTTTCAAGTAATTATTTCAGTGTTAGTATTTTATGCTTAATGGCATTTTTACCTAGCAAGTTTTAAAACACTAAGTTGTTTTGAAAATGAAAACTGAACTGTTTATAACTGAAATCCTCTAAAGGTTAGATTTCCAATATTGCCAGTAGAATGTCTTAGTTTGACCACCATATAAGAAACTAATTGTTTGTTTCTGCATCATTCACCACTTCAGTTACACATTATACATTAGTATTACCTGTTATAAATTTGACAAGTAACTAAAGTCAGACAAAAGGTATGTTTCCTACCCGCTGCGCCATTATTCTCTTAGCACATTCTGCAGCTTTTTACTACTCTTGCCAAAGTTCCATTTCATCTTTAAATCTTCATAGAAAACAAGTCTTCACAACTCTGAACTTTACGGAACAATTATTGTGGTTTCTAGTCATCTTAACACCTGCCAGACATGTTGGGACATTGAACAACTAGTGGCAGCTTTAAGAACAAATAGAATTTTCCATTCCACTTGTAGCCCGAGTTCTACACATGACAGCACTACTACAAAAGACATTCTATATAACCTAAACCAGCATTAGTTCCCCCCCCCCCGAACCTCATGCTAGCTAGATATATTCAATTATATAACATTTCCTTTGAATTTGGTAGTTCAAAACAGTACATAGAAATACTCATTAGAGGATGAAGCATCATGTTTGCCAAAGCTATACTTCATTAGTCATTGCCGAGGCAGAATTTCTTTGTTTCCAAAGGAAGAAAAAACAGTTTTAGAATTAGAACAGGATCACATGCTTTCTTCAAGCACTAGTTACACTGGTGGCTCTATATTCTTTTTGGATCCTTATTTTTGCCCCAGTGCTTATCATACAATTTAAGTTCTACACACATATTAAAATGCTCAGTAAAATCAAATGTACAGTGTGATTAATGTCTTTTAGTTGCATATAACTAATTTGATACAAATTCTGTAGAAACGGGAGGTTCCAACGAGATTTCAGCAGATGGCCCATTTTTCAAAAAATTACAGCTACCCAAGTCACAAACCTAGATACCACATCAATTGCTTTTTGCCTCCCTCTGAAGCAATTTATGCAGGCTGACTATACTGAACATCACTGCCAGAAACAGATGTCAATACTTCACTACAATGAAATTCCTACAGGAGGCAAATCACCTAGCTAGTGTTCATACAACTGACCTGGCAATAACAACCCCACAAAATAAGTACTATGAAAAGTGTAGAGTATATGTAATACAAGACTAATTTCTCTTCCTTAATTCACTGAAGACAAGTATGTGCATTAGGAATCAAAATTCTGCACCGAAAATTTTGTTTCTACTACTTTTTTTAATGAAGGAATGGAAAACAGGGCAAAGAGAAATCTAAAGACTATATTAAAAGTTAAGCTCTAAACTTCGGTGTCAGTGGAGAAAGTGACAAACCCCAATCCTTTACCAATAAAAGTATCTGTATATAACTAATGATTCCTGAACTAGAAGTATAGCCAAAAGAACACATTCTCTTGCCAAACTACTGGCAAGAATCTTAGCATACGTCCCAAGGAACTGTCTGTTCTCTTTGGGGTATGACACTTCCTGCCACAGGGTAAGGCTCTTTCCTGCTGTGAAGTAAATTTACAACTCTATATAGTCTTAAAGGAATCAAAATTGAGATATATTGATAAAGATCTCTAGATCTACAGAATCTAATTCTGTTTTTAAAAGTCATATAAGGCCACTCCATATGAAAAAGCAATGCCATGCACAGTTACCATTATGTTCCTCGATATCTTTGTTCTTATTTGCTCTCAGCAGAGTGGGTGAAAGGTTACCAACTGCAATTCAACTCTGATTTATACAAACAGATCCATTAAGCTCACCCTGGTGTCTATTGCAGCAGACTTTTATTGCATTATAAGAAACACCATTACACTGCTGCACCCGCGAGCCAATGCTATAGGATAAGAGAAGCCCGTTTCTTAGTTTTTACTAATTCATCAATATAACTGGATAACACTGCAAAAAAATGTACTTTGTAAATAGAATTCTAATACTGGCAAATATCATACAACTTTCAACAGCTTCCAGACCAAAATTACCTGTCTCAAGGCTGGCAAAACACACCTATTTTGAATGCTTCATGAAATCGTGTGGCTTGTTAGAATCTGACATATTATTTTAAATTGTCATGGCTTACATAAGAATGTTTTTCAGTCATATTACACAAGACAAATAACTTTGCCCATTTTGAAGTACATCTGGGAAAACTTAGATTGCTCAAAAAATGATTCAATGCAAAATTATTTCTACTTTTGTGCCATCACTGCAATGTTGACTTTATCCTGCCAGACTTAAACTCCATTGTTCTCCTGGAGGACCGTTTGGCAGAATTTGCCTCTTGTGCGGCTCGGCAAACACTCTCGTTGTTAAGGTGGATGCAAGTTTCAAGACTTCTCTGCTACGTTTCACAAAGAAAGCTTTTTTAGCCCGAGCAGCACAACTTTCCGCCCCGAGACAGAGGCGCAGGCCAATCAGGAGTTGAGCTCCCCGGGCTGCTGGGCCGTGCCCCAGCGCCGCAGCCGCCGATTCGCCCGGCCCGCCGAGGCGCTGTGAGCTGAGGTTACTCCCAGTCAATGACCTGGAGTTACTCCGCGGTGCTTCCCCCGCGGGGCGGGGGGGCGCAGCCGCGGGGCCGGGGCCAGCCCAGCGCCCGGGCCGCACCCGCCAGCGCCGCGGCTCCGCCCGGCCGAGCGGCCAGCCCCTCTGCTCCCCCAGCCAAAAAGTCCCCTGAAGATTCCGATTAGCGAGGCATAATCATTTCTCTAAGACCCAACTCCTCGCTGGAATTCAGTGCTTCATAAAATTCGATACAAAACCCACCCATAAATCATTCTGACAAAAAAAGCCCTACTTTTTACTTTTTCTACTGACAGTTGCATTACCTATCATGAAATACAGAAAACCGTGAAAACAAATGTGACATCAGCCAGAGCTTATGATCTAGATCTCGGATCATCACATGTATCTTTAAGCAAAAAGACAGCAGTCCTTTTCAAGCCAATGTGATTTTTCCATTCAAAAAAATGTGTAGTTATCCAAACTCCTCTGAACAAGTACACTGTTCACATTTCAGTCTTGTTTGCAAGACTCTTGTTGACAGCAGAAGATTAAATTTGAATAGCATTCTTGCACTGAAGCACTTTCATTCCACTGAAAACAACTCTAAACTACAAAATCCTGTGGTGAAATTCAGTACCAGTCAGTCAAAAAAAATTAGAAATTGAGATCCAAAGAACAATAGAAATAAACCACTTTTAACCCTGTAAAAAGAAACAAAGCATAGTAAGAAGAGTTTTTTTCCCCATTGATGCAATTCTCCCATTCACAAAGCGCTTAGTGAAGGTGGTTTGTTGCCATAGTGGTCAAAGGTACAATTACAGCCTGCTCTGCCTTTGCACGCAGTAGCAAGAAGGCTCCCTTGCATAAGAAGATTAAAATGCATGAGGTTGTGATCTTCCACTGGATTGCACCCTGATTAAAGGTAACAGAAGCAGACATTGATGTTCAGTTGCCAGACCAGCTTTTCACACAGCATGTAGAAACCTGAACATTAAGTTGCTACAAACATACACATAATGTCAGTGCAAGGCAAGGAAATCTAATGGAGCAGTACAACTGGTGTTGACAAAGCTTCCACACTATATAGTTTTTTAACTGGCAACAACTCAGTCACAACATTCACTATTATCATCGTGATGAAGCATATCAACAAAATTTAGAATTACTTGCAGCTTCCCAGATTTCAAAAGCAGTCTCAACATGCATCTAATTTATATATAAAAACAGCATCAGAAGCAGCAAGTAAAAGACAGGGAGACTTCCTCAGCATTCTGCACACGAGGGACTAGAAGGCAACAACTCTGCCAGAAACACCCTTTACATCAGCGGTGGACACACCTGCTAAAGGAAACCAAGTATACCCATCACTATTTCTTTGTCAACCAGCACACTGACTTTACAAGTAAAGGTAAGAAAAAAGGTGTCAGCTGTAACTGTACAGCTAATCCTTGCAATTCTATTCTATGATATACCTATTGACTTAAAGCTAGGTGACAGGTTTAACAAGTTTTTTTGTCTTCTCCTTGATACACACATGCTTACATGCAAACTAAATATGAATGCAGTTACCTGCATATGTAAATTCTCAAGCAGACCCCAGTAGAAAAGAATACTGAAACTTAGTGTCACCACTACAGAAATATACATTAACCACAGGCACACTATGGAATTCTAGGTCTGCTACACATAGACTTCTGGGCATACAAAACTAAAAGGAAGCTATCGCAAACTATTTTACAACTTGTATTTGTTTTTAGCAAGAACACTAAAAATACTCAGGATGTAGACAAAAAAGGTTAGCTGAAGCCTCAGAACTACTCATGTTTGTAAGACAGAGTGACATTAAATACTAGTTCCAATGCCTGTTGCTCTCCAACATTATAAGTAATTATTTCCAGAGCAGAATTTTAATAGATCTCTTCTGATGACTGAGCCTCAATTAATTGTAAAATTAATTGTTTGTTAAAACTATTAGTTTTAGAACAGTCTTACTTCATAAAAGAAAGCCTGTCCCACCTACAACCTTTTAAAGTCATGTTTATAGTGGAAAAGTACTTGCCACTTTGATGTATGTATACATGCTCTGTTACATTTTAGCTACACAACCTGTCTTTTAGGCCCTTGGGGTATGTTTCACCAGTTCAAGATCTCTATTAACTTGCACAACCTGCCAAGTCTTGCATTGACAGCATTGGAGGCAGGAACACAGGTGTCTGCAAAAACCTTGTGAAGTTGAACAAACATTCATCAAGGATAGCAGAAAAATGCCAATCATAGCTTCAGGTTTCCTCAGATTTATCCTGATTTGGTCTGTGTGGAGACATATCCAACATGCTCAGGATAATCTCTTCTGTATGAAATTGTGTTGCTCCTTTTGTTTCACACAAAAATCCTTCGTTATTTGTTTTTATACATATTCTCATTGAAAATATTTAAATACGAATACAATTTTCTTTAAAGAAAATACTCCAAAAGAGCCCAAAGATATGCCACGTATAGTAGAATTTATTTTTCCAAAATAAGGTACATCAAAACTGGAATTTGGTTAGAATGTATTTGCCTAACTAAAGCTATTATATAGGACAACTATGGTCTAACTCCATAGCATTCTGAAAACTTAAACCAGATTGATGAGCTGAAACCACTGCTTGCCAAAAGCCTCTCCTCTGCACATTAGTTTAAAAACCCAACAATATATGCATGCTCCTAACTCAAAACCTTTTTCCTATGAAATAAACACCAAACCATGCTGTCAGCCTCTGACCAAATTCTTTAGACAAATATTCTGTGCAGAACAACCACGTTGTATCCATGGCTTTAATTCTGAAAGTACCAAGTTAAGGTGAGTAGTGAAAACGTGTTTTAGCATTATCATGTAGATACTTGCCCCATTTGTATTAACTGTACTATCTAAAACTAACAGGAAAATTAGTTGAAAGGTCAGCGTTAAATATCTCTAAAGAGAGCCAAGCACATATAACTCAATTGCAACTCATGTGGTAATCAAACTCAAGGACTAAAAGCAAATGTTCACTACTAATCTTAGAAGGCTAATTCTTACAATGGGATAACACTGTAACAATTTAGTTAAGAGGACTGGCCACAGAAGAAGCAAAACAGCTGTTTCTTTTGTAGCCTCAAAGGGCCTGTAGCTATTTGAAAGTTACTGTAACATAACACCAGACAAAAAGGAATCCAGTAAGTTTTTTGCACTGTGGGAGGAATTGTTTCCTGCCTTTCTGTACCAGTGGTTTAGAATGACCTAGAGTAACACCCATGACCAGGGGTTACTATCGGACATACAAATATAAGTAATTTGCTACTGGTAACTTACTTTCTTCCATTTCCAGCACTAAGTGTTCATGGAATTACCTACACTCATTACTTACTGTTACCTACACAATACTTAAAATACTACCAGTTTTATTCCTTTTTTTTTTATTTTCAAAAAAGGAGTAATACATTTAAATAACACTAGGGTTTTAAAACTACACATAAAAGTCAAGCTAAGATTACCAGAAGATGGAAGAAATAAGGTCAGTGTGTAATCACTTTTTTAAGTTACAGAAATTGAAAATAAAATAAATTAGATCTACTTACAACCATCTTTACCTTACCTTGTCTGTTCTTGTAAGATAAGATGTGGTTCTACAAAAAACTTGACTCTTAATTTCAATCGATAAGGGGCTAAACCATCCATCTGCTGGGAGATCCTGTTCCTCAAATTCAGCCACAGATTCTCCCCTTTGCTGCCAGTGAACTGCAGTCCAAAATAATCAACTTCTATAATTCCCAACCTTCTGCAAACCTGAAAGAAAGAGATTCTTTATAACAAGCCTACAACAGAACAATGAAAAATATCACCTGAATCAAGTACTGTTTCAGACTGCTTGCTTAAGACACAAAAAATAAATCCTGCTATGAGCACCTTTATACAAAAGATTACTTGATTACTTGGATTTTAAGTTGTGTACAAAACAGCACGTAGACAAATACTAACAATAAACTGGGAATTTCTCCACTAGTCGAAAACCACATGGGCTTCCATGGTCAAATTCCTCCCCCCTCCTCATACACAGGACAGGCACTTAAGAGGGTCAGTGGATTTCCAAAAGAGGCGAGTATGTGTTATTCAACATCACAGCCAATAGTACTTTCTAGGCAAAAAGAAGAAAAAAGTAAAACCCACAAGTTTTATTTAGACGCCACCAACAGACTGGGCTGCTATGTTTGGCTCTCTCCAGCATCCTCACGGCAGCCGCCGCAGCCACAACGACAGCGAGGCGGTGGCGACAGAAGGGCGAAAGCACCTGGACGACAGCTTCAACCAGCACGGCCCCAGCAGGCCAGGGGGATCATCTCGGCACCTCCCGGGCGGCGTCACCCCGGCCAGCCGGGTCGAGCCCCCCACCCTAGGGACAGTTCGAGCAAGCTACAGCGGTGAGGCCGAGGCCTTCCCCAGGCTCCCCCGCCTGCCCTTCCCACAAGCGCAGCAAAGGAGAACTGAGAAGAGCCGGAGAGCCCGCAGGCGGGGGACGCAGCAACCTCTGCATACAACATAGGGGCGGGGGGGGGAGAACAAAAACCACCAAACCCCAAACCAAAACCCCAGAAGGAA
>VYXH01001841.1:45852-63215 GCA_013397275.1 Burhinus bistriatus
GCTGCTGCTGCCGCCGCTACCACGGGCACCCACAGCGGCTGCTGCGGAATGGCAGCTGTCGCTACAGGCTGCGGTACACGCGCGTCCCCGGCCGGCCGCCCACGTCCGGACACTGGCAGCGCCCAGCCAGCGCTCCCACAGTGCTCGGGATCTGCCGACTCCGCTCCCTCTATATATACCCTCCGTCTCCCCCTCCCCCNAGGCGCCGCCCATCTCTGCGCGCCGCCGCCTCCACCAATCAGCGCCGCCGTCCGCGGGAAGCGGCGGAGGCCGGCAGGGCGTTAGTTGTGGTCGCTCTCTGGCGCCCCCTGCCGGGGCGCAGGGCCGAGCCGGCGGGATTGCCCCCCGGCCCCGCCCCGCCCTGCTCGGCGAGGAAAGGCCCCACCGCAGGCGCTGCCCGACCTGGCTTGGCCGCCCGAAGGGCAGCTCTTCCTCTTCAGCACCCAGCGCCTCCAAATTGCCTTCATCCGCCGCCACCTGCAAGAGCCCAGAACTTCTTACCCTGGAATTATGTCCGGTTAAATAGCGGCGAAGTAAGTTCTTCTAAGTGAAGGTGGAGGCCAAATCCCCTTGGCAGGGACTCTCTACAAAGTTCATCTGAGAGCGAGTGGCTGTGAGCTATGAGATGACCCAGTGTTTTCATGGCTCATCTCTAGGCTTTGCAAACGCTCCTTTTCGCTGAGGGGAAAACAGCATCTGGATTAATGCTCTCTCTCCCGTGTTCTCTCTGGCCTTTGTCCAACTTTGTGTTATGCAGCATGCAAAGCACTGAAAATGTGGAAATTTTAAGAAGGACCGGTCAAGCGATATTGCAGCTGCCATGCACTGTCATGCTAATGGTCGACGGAGCTTTTATACTCGTTGAACTCTGTAGGTATGAAGCTTGTAGGTGATTGCTGGCCAGGGGAGGAACACCTGCACCGGGCGAGCCCTTAGAAGTATTTGTTTGACAAACATACACAAGGTACATAAAGTAGTTTATGGCTGCTATAACAATGTAAATTGAAACAACACAGAGGACTAAGTACAAAATGCACGCCGTGTAGGTTCCCCAAAAGAAATGCAGATCAAAGAAGTAGTGAGCAGTGCAGCAGTGAGGAACAAGTAGGCTGTCAGGGGAAGAAATAAGCGAGGAAATGGGGATCTGAAAATGCAGTGAAGGGTAATAGGAAGAAGAACAAGGCACAGCACTAATGCAAGGTCACCACAGGGCTGAATATTAGCTTGCTCCCGTGTGTATGGGTCACTTGCTTCTGTCTGGGTATTTCTGCTGTGCTTGCCAATTTGTATTAAAGAAACTCTCAGAACAGATGCTCGTTCTGCTGGGAACTCTGCAAACACAGTACATGGCTATCCTGATAAGCTTAGATAGAGCTGTATCCACTTTGTTCATGTGAACTCTGTAACTAGAAGACTGCTTAGTTCTGAATGAGGCAGAACAGTAGGAGGCAAGTAAGATTCAGAACATTAGATGTCAAACCTGAATGGTGCTGCATTTTACCTGTACGCTTACTAGCTCAGATTTTTCATGCCTAGGTCTATGTGTTTAAGTCGAAGAGCTTAGAGTCTTAAAAGACTAGATTCAGAGAGTGAAGGGTAGAAAAACCAAAATAACATGAAAGAAAGATGAACTAAATTGCAAAACTATGTTAAATCTGTGTTTTTATGGGGAAAAAAACCCGACTCTTTAGGAGGGACTTAATTATGAGGGGATTAGCCACTAACAAAAAAAATCACAAAATATTTTAGTATGGAAAAAAGCCTGTATTCTCCATTTGTTCTTTAGTTTCTGTTGGAGCGGATGCAGGAAATAAGATTTTAGTTTTATTTTAGTTTTACTTCTATGTATTGCGGTGTTACAGTATTTTGTGTGATTTCTATCTTTATGTCATAATCAAAGGAGTCCTAGAGCTGTTGTGAAGAAGAAGCACAAAAACTACCATGATGACTCATGCCATTAGTATTCTGATATCCTCTCCCTGACAGTAGCTCAGATCAGATGTTACAGAGGAAGATGCAAGGAATCTTTATGTAATTGTGAGATAATGTACTTATATATTTTCTCTAGCACCAAACAGTTAAAGCTAGCTTATACCTAATAGATTAGCTTTTGGTTATTTATCCATGTTACTTGTATACTAGGAATCAGTTCACCTTGTGCTAGGCATTGTCCAGACAAATAGAAACAGATGATTCTTGTCCCAGAGATCTTGCCTTTTCTCTACATATTAATATCCATTCTATGTTTTCCTTTTATCTAACTTAATGTAAATGCAGGTGTTCTTATTATGTCTGTAAAAGTGTTATCCTGCTTTGAAATCTGCTAAACTGTAAGCCACAAAAATAGCTTCTGGCAGTAAATTGCATAGATTGGTTAAGCCCTGTGTAAAAAAAGGGTTTCTTTTCAAGGGTATCATATGGACACTGCTGTCATAGAAATACATTCCCTTTCACAGTCTTTCTGTGATATTTTATTCATGCTGTACAGGAGACAGTAAAGGACCGAGTCCTGCAGTAGCACACAGGAGACAGCTCTTGTGACAAGTGCCCATTGCAACCCTTTGGGCTCTGTCTGAGAGAAAAACTGCAACGTCTTGCAGTCTCCTGCCTGGTCTCTTTGATGAATCAACACTCATTAAGGTCCGCCATCAAACTGCACATGGCATGGATGTTCACCCTTTGTGTGTTGTAAAAGAACATTGTCTATCAACATGTTATTTCAGTGCTGTATGTCATGAAATGCCCTGTGCTATACGACAAATATCTCTATGATAGGTCAGTCTTTTGCTATTGTATCATTTTGTGTGTAAGTAATTCACCTTACATACATTAATATATTTAAAGTTCCTTGGCTATCACTTGTTGGTTATTTTTCTTTGATGTAATTCCTCTACAAGTTCATTTTTGGTCACATCCTACTTCCTGTAGCAAATATTAGTTGTAGTGCCTCCTTGTCTGACATCTGAATGTAAAGCCTGCAAAAAATCCGACTGTTTGGAGAAAGGAAATAATAAGTTCCAGACCCTTGAATTTAGATCCCAACATGGCAATATTGACCCTTGTTTCCAGTAAAGGCTAATGCCTCTCCTTATACAGATTTTTTTTCTCAAGGTTCCCCTGGGAGTTGCCTCCAAGCAATTGCCGTGATACTCCACCTTGTGAGGAATCCAGCAATGTAGTTATGGTCTCTTTACCCAGATGTTTATGCAAGATCTTCTCTAAGACCCTCTCTTGTGTTGCTTGTTGCCCATGGTATTGGCTTTGATCAAATTCAGGATACTTTACTGCTACAGAATACTGTGCTATAGGGTAAAAGGTTAGAAATGCTCAGCTCCTGCGTGTGCTCAGGATGAGGCTTCACCAAATGTTTAGAAGTAACTATCATTTATCTTTACTGTCCATTGTTGGCAGCCACATTAAAGGCATGCATGGGGGTACTGTGTTGTCCCAGCTCTTGGTGCCAAAGGTGTGCTCTACAGTCTGTGAGGGAGACAATAACCCAGACAAATAATGAGCTTCTGTCACTCTGTATTACACAGCAGCCTGTCCTTCTCTAGGAAAGCTAAACACCAACAGGCTTCTCACAGTCCTGGTTGTGTGTGGTGCCTTTTGTTCTAGCAAGTGTGAATGGCTGCATGACAAAGTATTTTTAATTGTAATCCCAGTTTATATAACAATCAGAACCAGTATGAGGATGTTAGACCCTTGCTTTCTGTTTCCCTACTCTTGTCCTTGTGTATGCTCTTCTCCTGTTCTGATTTATTGCTTTCTCATTTGGTTTTAATTAAGAGATATTAAGTAGGTTTAAATAAATACAGATTGTTAGGCTATTGACAGGTCATTGGCTTCTCCCCACTCCCATCACAGGACAGCCATGAAAGGCCCATCTCCATAAGCCCAGAGGAGCCCATGGAGCAAAATGACAGCCCAAATTAAAGGCTCAGAGGAAAGGAGACCCTGTCTAATCACCTCCCTGGGCTGTCCCAGAAGAGCCTCAAGCCCCACTGTCCACCTATGAAACCCATCACCATGATCCATGGAGAGCAGCTCTCCAGGTTACCTTTTGGGCTAAGAGGATTGCTAGCTGTGAGTGTGGGACGCATTAGGGGAGGCAGGGGAAGAGCTTTTGAAGACTGAACGGGACTTATTATGGAATGTTTAGGGGGGGAATCAAAGGTGAGACAAAGGAGGGATTTAGGAGATTTGGACAGCAGCAAGTGTGGGAAATAGAGGTATAAGGGAATAAAAGGGTTCATCCATGTGTAAAGAGTTGGCTGGTCAGGATGCTTGTCTGGTGATGCTCTGCTCCTGACCAGCATAGTCTATCCTGTCTCGTTATTAAACTCCACCTTCAACTGTTTTCCACTCAGGGTCTCTTTACTCTGTGGGTGTATGGGGGTCTGTGGTGCAGCAGCTGGAGCGAATGCAGGTGTGACCGCTAGCAAAGCTCATGCCACTGAATAGGTGAAGTGGTTTGGGGCCAGGGTGGGTTTGGAGGTCTCTAAGGACCAGCTCTGGTATGTGAGCTGCTGCATGTCTGTAGGAGAGAGGGCATAAGGGATTGGCTACTGGGACCAGGGGAGTCCTGGACAGCTCTCGCTCTGTGTGTGTGTGTTTGATGATCTGTACCACCAGCTGGAGTGGGGTGCCACCTCAAGGACTTGTACGTCCAGATGGAGCAACTGAGGAGACTGGGATCTAGGGGCAGCTACTGGGCAGACTGAGTGTCTGAGACTAGCTGCTGGAGAGATCCACCTTGTAGGTATGTATGCATATTCCCACTAACGGACCTCCGTCCTGCTCAGCTGGAGCAGGGAGCAGGATGAGGCTGTTGGTGTTGGTGTGAGTGCCCTGAGTGTCTGTCTGTGATCTGTATGGCCGGCAGTGCATGTATGTATATTTGTGGTATCTACATGTGCTCTTTGTGCGTGTGTCTACTGGGAATACATGTTCAGCCTCGCTACTGGTTGGACCTGGGGGCATGGAGTGGCAGCAGCCTTGCCTCTCTCAGGCTGCCGGGTAAAGTATATTTTCCATTAACACAAATCCTTAGAGAAAAGCACTGGAAAGCATGTACCACAGCATTGTTACTTTAGTTCTGCTTTCCTTTTTTCTTTACATTTTCTGACTGTCTCCTTGTATTCTGTATCAAACTGAGTAACCAAGGACCAGGTCAGCACAAATTCATTTTAGGATGATTTGAAATGAAACTGAGTGGGATCACATGATTGTAGTCGGTCTCTTCTGCTATCTCCTCCCTGGGTAAAATTGCTTTGTGCATGAACAGAACAGTAGTGTCTAGCTTCTTTCTTGTCACTGTTAAGACTGCTAGTCATGTTGCAAATGCACATCAGTCATGTGGATGATGATCTTCCGACTGAGAAGCACGGAGGGAAGCATAAAATTGAGGAGCTATTCTGACAGTGATGGTTGCTTAGGGGAAACACCATCATCCATCCATAAACACACAAATACTTTCTTTTCTACCTGAAAGATTCTTCTAGTGTTCTTATATATATCATGCCTTTATCTTAACTTTCTGAAAAATATTCCTCTGCTCTGCATTGTCCTGCAATGCTTAATCAGCTTCTACAGAAAAAGTGAGTGTCAGTGATTTACATGCTTCCCACAGTGCTGGTTCACCTTTACCAATATAATGAACACAGAATACTGTGCTAAGATGGTCCATGCAGCTAACAGGCCATAAGCTGGCTGTTTTACAAAGCATTATTTGGTGGTCATCCTGAAGACTCTTGATAAAATTTAAAAAAAAAAAAAAAATGTTAGGGATGTAATTTCAATCTTGAAGTATCTGGTCTGGGACATTTTAAGAACATAAAAACAACGCCACCAGATCAGACCAAGGATTCACATAGTCCTGAGTCCTCTTTCTTGGGGATTTAGTCCAGTGGTAGACTGCATGCTTAACATGCAAGAGGTACTTGTTGATGCCTATATGCTGCAAAGTGCCCAAGGCCAATACCTCATGGCATATCAAACAATATAAGAAGAAATTCTTATTCTTACTCCCCAGAACCCTGTCCCAGCTTCCACTGAGTTGCAACATAAGGACTTCCAGTCTATTTTTGTGTTAGAGAAATAATTTTGCCAGGTAGAATTGCATTTCCTACTCCAAAACCTTCCCAGTTCGAGACCAGACTCCTTGTAGAAACCCTAATCTAGTTGTTGGGACATGTATCAGCTGCTTGTGAAATCTATTAATTTCATTTCATATCCAATTTATTTATACTTGATAGCGAAATGTGCCTCAGTCTCTGCACTTTTTCAGAAGCTCCTAACACCAAATCAGCTTTGAATTTGAGCTTGTTTTCCAGGTCATTGATTGCATTTCTGAGCATTTTACTTCCTGTAGGGTTTGTAGAATGGAGTCATCATTGATTATTTTCATGTTGTTAAAATGTGCTCTCATGATCTGGAATCAAAGCTTTCACAAATTAAATTCTCACTAATATTTGTTGCTACTACTGTCACTATAAGCTCATATATTAAAGCTGTTTGCCCTTCCTCACACCACTTCCAGAACTGCCAGGACATTGAGAAAAATGAATTGGAATTTAAACAGATTAAAATATGAAGAAAGACTTGGTATTATAGCTATCTTTGTATGTGTCAATCAACCAATAACCACAATTTTAAAAAATTTACATTATCATAATAATAAAAGGCAGTTCCACAAAATACAAATGGGTATAATAATAAAAAAATTGTATCAAAGGTATTTTTTTATTCTGCAGTATCAGAGCTGTCAAACAGTGATTTTATAAATCTTGTGGTATAACCCTTTGTTTTTAACTCTGTCAATCAATCAATATAACCCTTTTGATCTGCTTTTATTACAAATAACACCTAACAGACTTAACAAAATACATATTTCTCTATTTTTGGATCTGTGCAGTAGACCTAACTTTGCCTATACTCATTTCCACTGTTTATCTAGTGCAAACCCATCAGTTGTTTGTCTGAAGAAAACGCAACACACTGTCACTGATGGAAAAATTGAGAAAAACCCAACAGTGTCATTAAGGCTTGATATGATAATGGAGAATATAAAATAGCAAAATAATGTAAATTCTGATAATTAACTCTTCTACTTTTTTCTGGGGTTTTTTGCAAGGTTGATTTTTAATTAAGACTATATTGACTACCATACTTGTCTCATTTATTTATTTATTTGCTTGTTTATTTATTTATTTATTTATTTGTGGGGTGGAGGTGGTTTTTTGCTATTATTTTGTGCTACCTTGCAAGTTGCAGTTTTACTTACACCCCACCTCAATTCCAAGAAAGTATGTTGAGCGTGCGTAATAAATTTTTGTAACAGCTAACAGAGGAACTTCGGAGCATTCATTTTCCCTCAGTTCACAGACCCTGTACATCCTGAGCTCAGATGCATCCTCACTTTTAAAGTATCTGTCTGGGTAATCAAAAACATGTATGGTAAGGCACATATACAAGCAGGGTGAATACTAATGGCAAAGATGTTCTTAACTGTAACATTTTTTAAAAGTTGGAGTTCATGTCTTTGCAAATACAGTAAATATTCAACAAACTATATTACAATAATTTTAAACTGCTTTTCAAAGAAAAATTTACCTCCTCTCCTTGCCTCTTCTTTCCCTTGTTACATTTTGTCTCATCAAACAGCCTCACTGTGACATTCTTGTGCACTACAGAAACATTACCTCCACCACCCCGGCCTAACTGAAGCTAACAAAATTATTAGTAGTGGTAGTTTTATTAAAAAAAAGAAATCATATTTTCCTTTTATGATTCAAAAATATAGGCTTCTGAGAGTACTCGGTGGTCAGATGATGTCACACTGGTATGTGATTGCAGAAACTGAAATTATGTGAGGTGAATTCCTCCAGAGTTCTGATTAGACAAAAGGATCAATTTCTAATTTTATTGTCCTGTAATAATGGTCTGTTCTACTGATTTTAGAGCTACTTATCAGATTTCATGGATCCATGTGCAGGTCGAAAAATTTCACATCAATTTTTTAAAAATATCCTGTTTTATAAATCATTCACAAAAAGTTGGAAAGGGAAATGGCCATTTTCTGTCAAGAAATTTAACAGTAGGTATTCCCCTGGCTTCTTGTAAATATTAATTCTGAGGAAAAGAGAGTATTATGGTTTTATTATCAATTCAGTTTATATTTTTTATTTCACTTAGAATTTATAGAAACATCATTTTCTTTAACCTAGCAATAATTTTTTAATGATTAGTATCTTTAAAATATTTTATTATATTATTTTATTCTACATCCTAATATCTCTGTTACAATTAGTATAAATTTAATTCACATCACTCTTATTGGCAATTGAATATGTAATTTGCTTGTAGCCTAAAAAGGAGAAATAAGAACTACCTGGGTTTTTATATCTCTATGTGTCCTGATATACACTGAGCAATACTGTTTGCTGCTAAATACCATGTATCCTAAGTATTATTATTAAAAATGTTTGTTCGAGAACATAGCAGTTGATAGCTGTCAGTTGTATTTACTCCAAAAGATGTAGTCTCTAGGAATTAATGCCCCAGTATTTGGCAAATGAATGTCTGAAACAAAGGCACATGAACACAGAAGTGATCTGATTGCACAATGGTATAAGCATATTTTTCAGGAAGGCGTTTCGATGGACTGTTATCTTTCAACTGAAAGTATTTGCAGTCAGACAATTATGTTTTGTTTTAAATGCCAGTCAACAAGATTGCCAACAAAAAGAGAAGCAAAGCTGGTTGCCCTTAGAACCAATATAACTCACCACTGTTAGTCATTTTTTCACTTACAATATCTTCAAACTGCTCTATTTTCAGTAACACCAGTGTTCTTAGTTCTTATTTCATAATTAGAAAAAACTTAGGATCTATAGCTTTCATGACCGCAGTAAAGAGCTCATAAACTAATTGGAGAGATTCATATTTTCATAATTTTCAAATGTCGCTCATTATTTTTAACAAAACCAAAACTCTAATTGGACAACACAATGGAAGTTCCTCTCCTTTAGAGCTTGAAGCATGCATGGAATTTGTTGTGAGCAGAAGAGGAACAGATATGAAGTTGTGGTAATTCCGGTTAAGTAGAAATAGAATGATCAAATTAAGATAGGTCAGAAACTTCCAACTCTGCCATAAAAGGGAAATAAACCTTTTATACAGGTGATTTTTTCCTTTCTGTGAATAAGCTTATTCTTTCCTAAGAAAAGTCAAAGTAAGCAACTGCAGAGGGAGTAGGTTTGGAGAAGTTAATGTGGTGTGTGTGGGTTCTCACTACATGCCATGTTTTAGGGAGAATCTAGGTCAAAGTCAGTGATTTTGTCACTTGACAGATCCAGTATGTATCACTTCTGCAAAAAAGGGAAGATCTAAGTGACACAGAATTCTGCCACCCTGGCAGCACAGAGTGTTTTTCTGTGCTGAGGTATGGAGTAGGTAATGGCTTCTTTCACAGCCCTGAAGGGAAATTAGCTCACAGATTAGCTGCTTGGCCTGTGTACTTGTATCAAAGACAGCACGCTTAGGCAGGGAGGGGGAAGAAAAAAAAAAAAACCCAACACCAAAACAAAGAACAAACCCACCAAAAAAACCCCAAAGAAAACCCCAGCTATTTTGTCATTTAGTTAAAGAAAAAAATGGTTCCTGCTAGAAAAAAATAGTTCCTGCTAAAAATATACACACATATGTATGTATACATAATGTATGTTTGTATATATACACAAGTTCTTTGATTAAGACCTTCTGAGTGTGAAAGGTTAGTTATCTTGCATTGCATTGGGCGATACCAATTGTTTCATGAAGTCAATGAAAAAATTGCCGGTTTCAAGAAATGGAGAAAGTATGACAATTGATTTTCTGAAACATTTGTCTCACAGTTACATGACACATTCTTAGCAGGATCTGGAGCTTGTCAGACAAGAGGCAAAGCTCATGATACTGACTGTGTTGTGAATGAATTTGTTTGCACGAACAGGATCCCCAAACTGACACTTGCTTAGTGTATTCTTGAATGCAAAAGAAAAACAGTAATCATTTTCTGAAAGCTGCGATCTGGTAGGTAGACTACTTATTACAAATTTTTTTTAATAAGCTCATGAAAAAATATACTTTATTCGTAGAAACCTCCCAAACTTAGCTGCGGTTGCCTTTACAGCAGATAATGAAACTGCTAACAGAGCTGGTAGAAACAACTTGATACGTTATTTGATTAAACTAGTATAGTAAATAACCCAAACAGAAGTCACAAATGTTATACATCTTTAAGGATACATAGTTGATATATGTGAAAGGCTCCAATAGCCACATTTGCAGCTTACGGGCACTGCAGTGGTTCTATAGTATAGGGATGAATCTACTGTGGAGCATGAAAAGATTAGTGAGGAGAAAAAAACCAGCAAGGCTTTGGGGAGGTGCATTTGTAGGAGGAGAAAGAGGTTGTTTGCCTGGTGCAATTTGGGAAACTAGTTTGAGCAGTCAGTAGTGAGCTCAGGATCTGTGAAAACCAAGGCAGTGCAGAGGAGACAAAACAGACAAACAAAACAATACATATAAGTTTAGGAATAGAAAGAAAGTAATGAAAAAGTTATGTCCTTGATAATGAAAGAAGAGAAGTAGAACTTGATTTTCTTTCCTTGTGAAAGGGAGGAGGAAGAAAGGGGATAAAATTGAAAATATGAAGAAAACTACATGAAAAAGGTATCTGGAGACTCTTCTGGGAGAGCTCTGTACATTAACCACAAAATACATAAATGAATGCAATAGTTTACAGAGAATATAATCTTTTGATTCAGAATCATCAAAAACATTAAAAAGTCTTTTCAGTTATGTCATTTTTTCTGCATTTGCCTTCTTTTGAATTTGATTTCATACTTGATGAGTGTTTGAGAAAGCCTATCTGTAGATAGCAAAATATCTTAACAACCTCTAATGCCACAAGTGAAAGCATCTAAGATCGGTCAGAGATTAAGGTAAAATCCAAGAAAAATGGGCCAGAATTGTGCTTTTAACTTTACAAACCAAAAAATATTCACATTTCTCAAAAGGCAAAATGGATATGCAGAAATGGGTATTCCTGTATGAAAGTATCTCAAAATTATGGTTGATTTACAGTTGACCATAGCTAGGAAGAGAACAAAAAGCAAATTGTAGAGTTTTCTATAAAATGTATGCTACAAAAGTAGCAGTCAGATAAATTATACATATTCTCAGAGGCTACTTTGTATGTTTTACAGCTTAGCAAGAAAAACAATAATTTTCATAGACAGTTTTTGCACCTGCAGTTTTTGTGGGGAAAATGTATTGCTCTGAAAGAATTCCAGTGTGTTTTGTTGTAGTCTGTCAGTCATGTGCAAGTCATTGAAGTCAGAGCCAAGGTTAAAAAGAAAATATCTGTTTTATGATTCCATTCACTCTTCTAGCTCTATATCAATTCTTGTAACCAGAAAAAAAATGCTTGAGAACTGACAATTCTTTGTGATTTCCAAAACCTCAGTTCAACATCCATTAGACAGCATTTCTTTGAACACTCTCTTAGCTAAAATATTATGTTTGCACCTGGCAGCTCTCACAAATTTTAAAGAAAAGAAAGAAGTGTAGCTACAAGTGTAGTACACAACCAGCTCTAACTTTCAGCACAGAAAAAGCCATTTCCTGGTCTCTGCAGGTCTTAGAGATTGAGAAATTCCATTTACAAAGAGGATCATATACTCTTTATATTAATTACTATTTTAGACTGAGGAAAAAAACAAAACCAAACCAGAAAAGAAGAAGAGTGACATGCCCATCAAAGAGCATAGGACTGTATCTCTTGCTTGAGGAAACCTATTTTTCATGTGCCATCAGCATGGGCTCTTTCACTTGACTTGCTCTGTATTTTTCACAGAGCTCCAACAACTACTTTAATGTCAACGTTCATTTAAGGCCAGTATAAAACCCCCTGTCTCTTCCCATAGATTTTTAAATCCCTAAATGACCTCCAGATCGTTTTTAGAAGTTTTTTCCTTTCTCTGTAGTGTCTTTGGAATCACCAACCCTGTGCCTTTAAATATCTCCCTCCACTTATTACTGAGGCCTTCCAATTAACTGGTGACTGGAAATATGGTGTCCTGTGCATTACTCTTAATTACTATCATGGGAACTCATTCTTAGCAGGAACTCTGTGAGTCAAAACCTACATTTTGTAAGAACCCAGTTCCCGTTTTAAGCTGTTAGCATGTAGGTAACATAGCCCTTGATCTTGTTCTGCTATCCTTTTATCAGATGTTCAGAAAGGTTGTGTTTGTTCATTTTGGGGTTTTTTTAACATCAAACCACTCCCAGTTTTGTAGTCAATTTGCAAATCATATTTTGGTAGGTGGAAAAAATGATCTGTTTGTGAAGCTGCTTTTGGTTACGGCAGGAAGTCATTAATGGGCAGTTTCAGTGAGTGCTGGCATCGCATAAATAACAACTATTTCCATGAACATCAAAATTAATGAAGCCTATGGATTTGTCTTGTGGTTGGATTCCCAGCTGCTTAATAACCTGCTGCCTCTCACTGGGGCTTTTCCTTTGACTGGAGCATTCATAATGTCCCTCTCATGTGGTTTCTCTGGTGTCTAATAAAGGCTGAGTTCATGCTGCAATCTTTCCTCAGTGAAGAGACTAATGCTGTCTCTCTTCTCTACACAAGTACGCAGTTTCACAAATCTTATATCATAACTTTGAGACAACTGCCTTTCTGTCAGACTTAGCTGAGACTGGTCAACAGTTTCAGAAGTTACTGGATTAGGAATCAGCAGAGTGAGCGATACATGTACCATGTAAATACTTAGGAAACCAGGCTTAATGTTCCGGGTTTTGTTGTTTGGTTTTTTTTATACCCAGGAACCGAGGCCACAGTCTTCATGTCTATTTGTTTATGCATGTCTATCAGTTTTTGCTAGTGAGGAGTAAGTTAGCAGCCTCTGGGTTTGACTGTACGATTCTAAAAGGAGTGTGTTGGCAACCATCTTGAACTATCCATGGCCATTTCCCATAGGACAGACTTTGTAATTACCCTTCAGTGTCATAAATTCCCTTAAGTTTTCTGTTCTAGGCATCTTGTAGTACCGGCTGCCCGGCCGAGCACGGCCCTCACGTTGCTTGTGCAGGCAAACTAGGTTAGGCGCGAGTTTTTCCACAGCAATTGCTTTTCCAATGACTGCTTGCACCCCTTCTCTGTTGGAAAGAAAATTATCGATGAAGACCAGTACCTCAGGGAATATCTATATATCTTGTGGCATTTGCTAATTCTAGCATGTTAATTCTATTATCATGTATTGCCATTTGGGTTTGTTTGGCTTTGGCCTGGTAATCATGTTGCTACCCCAATTTTTACATGAGTCTTTTCAGATGGTCTCTCTTAGATCAAAGCCAACTTCTATGCAAACTTTCCGAATCTACATCAAAACCAATCTGTGGCACTTTGTGGTGAAATACCTCATGTCAAACTGAACAAATGTGGCAGTGTGTGGTGAACATCTTATAAAACAGATATTTAAGTGTATGCTAATATGCACTCTGTTTTGCTAACAGAATCTGACAGAGCCCTGCAGATACAAAAAGGAGAGAAAAATATTTGGCATCATTTAATCTAGAATTCCTTCCAGTGTAAACTGTAGAAAGTATTCCCTTTTATATATTTACTTACTTTTGCCATGTGAGGCATTACTTCAGTGAAGTGTTTCATCTCTTCTTTAAATGTGAAAAGTTATTCCCTTTATTTTCCCATTGCTCCCTCAGGAAAAAAACATCTCAAACATTGTTTTAGCCTATGCTTTACAATGGCCTTTTGCTGGGATCACAAACTCTGGTCCAGCATGACCCTTTCAGCTCTGCTCTGCAAAGAGGTTCCTTTTGCCCTGGCAGATATCCTTAAACTCTTCCTCAGTTGTTCTATTCTCCTGAGTTTCAACTGAGATCAGCCTCTTGATGAGAGCAAGAACTTGCTCTAATTTGAAAGTCAGTAATGGGTACTTTAAATGTAATACAATTGTAAATTACATGCCTCATGGAGACAGAGGTAGGGGCTTGAAGTAGTTGCTTTAACTGTTGATAGTCTTTCCTTCAGCGCTCCATTACTTTTGGGGACACTATACTGTCTTGTACATCTTTGTCCAATTAAAATGGACAAAGAAGTATCCTATTTACTGTCAGGGCTCCACCTTCTACTGTAAGTTTTGGCTTTTGCTATGATGGTGATTTTTTTCTGAACGGAAGGTTCTTGTTGTCGTTCTGTTTCACTGTACTCACACCAGCATGCTCTGCTAGTACTTGCAAATTCTTGCGAAGTGATATGGTTCACTGCAGTTCCTCTATCTTGTGTTATGACTAACAAGCCAAGCTTAGCTTGTGTTATTTACCACAGCGTGTGCTGGTTTTTTGCAGGCTTACTTTGACCTCCACATGTCTTCTTGCCTCAAGCTTCTTTTATCAGAACTGCATCATCTGAGCATTGTCTATTATATACAACTGATGTTCTGGACAAAATAATTTCTTGTTAGCAAATTCTAGTTATTTTGTCATGGACTAATTTTAGCCTCCCTGTTGCACTTGTTCTCTCATGTATGCACTCTCTTAGATTTACATCCCATGTCCTCATTATAATTTGGTCTTCTATTAGGTCCTGAATTGCCTCCCCAAATTATCAGTTTGTCTCTTCTCCTTTTGATTGCAGACTCCATTTTTCTAAAGTCTTTCTGTAATCTTTAGTGGATATTTACATACCTTACTTCAGACGACTAAGTTAGAAGGCTCGTGTCCTGCAGCTTCCTATACAGTCAGTGAAGAGAGAGAGGAATTCCTTAGAGGACAACTGCAGCATTCAAACTGGGCTCTGAATTACTCTTTGAGGAGCCTCCCACTCCCAGCCCTTCCCTTCCTCTCTCCATTAATAATCTACAAAAACTATTCCTCTAATTTAGCTACCTAATTTATAAGAATAAAGGTAGGTAGTCTGAGTACTCCTAAATGCTCAATAATGTATTTTTTCATGTGTTTTACTTCTAGATGCTATAATATTACATTTCTATAAAGTTTTATAGTTAGCTGTTTCTGCTTGAGCTAATGGCAAGCTATTAAAAGCATGCAACACTGTTACCCAAAATAAAGCTACCTTCTGACCAATCATCCTGTTTTTGCTGGCATCCACTGCTTTAAACTTCCCCAGTTGTCCTCTGCACTTTACCTCTCCTGCAGAGCTTTTAGCTGCTCCATCCCTTTACTGAGGTTATTTTCTTCATTTGTACCACCACTCCTGGTATCTCATCCCGTAGTTAAAAAATCATTCAAAGCCAAATATCTGTCAGAGCCCTGCTTTGTTCAGCATCTGACTCTGACTGATCAGCACTGTCTGCCATAAGTCTCTGAATAATCTCAGTGTCCACTTGCAGCTGGCTCATGTCCCAGCTTCTTAAAAAACACAGTTATTCAGAAGCAGTGCTTCTCCAAAACATTGGTATTATAAATCCAAATATATTCTTCAGAGCAAATCTAAAGAAAGGTCCAGAACATAAAAGTCACAGCCTTTGAAGCCTGTTCCAACCCTGGCATGCCAGTTTCGGATGGTATTAGTCTACATTCAGCCATAACTAATAACCATAATCAAAGAGAAACAGTATCGTAGGGTGAATTCTGCAAAGCAGATTCCTAAAGCACTTTAGCCAGATGGCTGTGCTAATCCATGAAGACTAATTTACAAAACCAGACAAAAATGTTCCAATGTTAAGAAACAAATTGTAAATAGGGGTACTAAAACAGGATGTAGTTTCTACTGAAAGTTACGTACCATTCCATTAAATTATTTTGTGTACTCCAAGAGATGTAGAAATAATGCCAATTTACTCTAGCATTACATGTGCAGTTAGAGCTTTTGAAGATTTGCATCCTTCATGCTTACTGCAGACACTTAACTATTGAACAGGGAGTGAGGGATTTTGAGGATGGAGTTTTGTGTTTACGTCTTCCAGACAGTCTATTGAAGAAAGTAAGATTTTATTTTAAACATTTTTTAGTTAGCATTTCCATTAATCTTTTATGATTTTTCATATTTTAAAAATTTGTTAGGAATCTGACATGCAATACAACCTACAGATTTAAAAGTACCTGATACTATTGTTCTTCATTATTTGAAGTATTAAAATATTTAGGCATCTTAAGCATCGATCAGAGTCCTAATGCTTTAGACTCTTCAACAGATGGAACGAACTGGTTCTACTTTTCATATTTGTACAATAGGTATGATTGAGTACTCTATAACAAGAACTGCTTTCATCGTGTATTGAAATGGGTCACCATCAGCCTAAGAACAGGAGGTATTTTAAATGGGTATCGCTAACCTGTCAAATCATCCATTTGAAATAGAAGCTTGTACCTTGAATCATGGTACCTAAAAAACACAGCATAGTATCAGAGTCCCATATTTGGGGCTTTGATAAAATTTTGGGTAAATGAGGAGAGGTGCCATGCTGGACCTTGTTGTCACCAACAAGGAAGGACTGGTGGGGAATGTCATGCTCAAGGGCAGCCTTGGCTGCAGTGATCATGAGATGGTGGAGTTCGAGATCCTTAGGGCAGTGAGGAGGGTGTGCAGTAAGCTTGCTACTCTGGACTTCAGGAGAGCAGAATTTGGCCTCTTCAGGGATCTGCTTGATGGAGTACAGTGGAATAAAGCCCTGGAAGGAAGAGGGGCCCAAGAAAGCTGGATAATATTCAAGGACCACATCCTCCAAGCTCAGGAGCGATGCATTCCAATGAAGAGGAAGTCAGGCAAAAATGCCAGGAGGCCTGCGTGGATGAACAAGCAGCTCCTGCACACACTCAAAAGCAAAAAGGAAGCCTACAGAGGGTGGAAGCAAGGACAAGTAGCTTGGGAGGAATATAGAGAAACTGTGTGAGCAGCCAGGGATCAGGTTAGAAAAGCTGAAGCCCAGAATAGAGTTAAATCTGACCAGGGCCATCAAGGGCATCAAGAAAAGCTTCTACAGGTACAGCAGTGACAAAAGGAAGACTAGGGAAAATGTGGGCCCACTCAGGAAGGAAAGAGGAGACCTGGTCACCTGGGACATGGAGAAGGCTGAGGTACTCAATGACTTTTTTGCCTCAGTCTTCACTGGCAAGTGCTCTAGCCCCACAGCCCAAGTTGTAGAAGGCAAAGGCAGGGACTGGGAGAACGAGGTATCTCCCACTGTAGGAGAAGATCAGGTTCAAGACCAGCTGAGGAAGCTGAAGGTGCACAAGTCTTTGGGACCTGATGAGATTCATCCACGGATCCTGAGGGAACTGGTGGGTGAAGTTGCTAAGCCACTATCCATCATATTTGAGAA
>VYXH01001841.1:63616-137540 GCA_013397275.1 Burhinus bistriatus
TGCCCATGGCAAGGGGGTTGGAACTAGGTGATCTTTAAGGTTCCTTCCAATCTAAACCATTCTATGGTTCTATTACAACACAGTTTAATAGAACAGTAATGGAAGAGGAAAATAACAATAGCAATAATAACAATGATAAAAGAATATACAAAATAAAGTGATACAACACAAGTTGCTCTCACCACCCCATGATTGGTTGCCCATCCCATCCCAAACAGTGATTGCAGATCCCTGCCTCCCGGCCAATCCCCATTTATATATGAAGCATGATGCCTAAGGTATGGAATGTCCTTTTGGCCAGCTTGTCCTGTCTATGCTTCCTCTTAGCTTCTATGGGAAGCTGAAAAAGTCCTTGACTAATATAAATGTTACTTTGCAACACCTAAAACAATGTTATCAACATTCTTCAACATTCTTCTCATACGAAATCCAAAACACAGCAGCTACTAGAAAGAAAATTAACTCTATCCCAGCTGAAACCAGGACAGCTTATCACTGTTTCTACTCGTGGAGAGTACAGGGTTCTTTACCGGTTGTATAATTTTGGAACAGATTCCAAGTTCTTCAACTGTGTTGATATAATGTGGGTCATTGCTGTTTGTACTGATTCATCAGTACTTTATACTATTATGGCCTTAAATCATATTAATATGGGCTAGGTCTGGAGGTGGATACACCTCAGTGTAAGAGGACAGAGTGCTGATAATGAGAACGTAAATCTGAAGGATAAACAAAGATTTTATCTTCAGTGATATTTATAAGCCAAAGTGGCTTTTATCCCTTCATCAGAATTAAGTAAAGCAGAATTAAGTAAAAATTCACTATGTTAATTAAAAGAATACAACAACCTAGGAAATTATGTTAGAGGAAAATATATCATAGTGAATCCGGCAGCCCAAGAGAGGCAAGGCTGCTGCAATGTTATGCCCCCATGTCCAACAAGTAGTGAGGACAGACTGCAGTGGTCAGGCACAAGGCATCACCAGACAAGCGTTCTGGCCAGCCCCTGCTTTCCATAGGGCATCTTTTGGAAGCTTTAAGGCTGTTAGCTGGAGGATTTTGTACATGGATCATAACAATTGTAATTATCTATGATACCTACACAGGCCTTACAGAGGATCATCCTTACACCCTCTTTCCTTAGAATAGCCATGAAAAGTTGAACTAGAGTCTGTAATGCATTATGGTTCATGCAAAAAATCACTATGGAATGAATAAAGTGATATAGAGCCCAAAAAAAACAATTAAGAAAAGCTTGACTGGGGTAAGAAAAAATTCTGCTTAAGGAAAGAAAGGCTGGACCACATCTGTCTTTGGATTATGCAGCAAACCGAAGGGAACACAGAGTGAGCAGAAGATAAGTAACCTGGATCATCCCAAGGGATGATAGTTAGTACGGTATCTTGCCAAGATTTTAGACTTAAAACAATTACTCATCTTGTGTGCAAGACGACAGCAGGATTGAAAGCTGCTTTTGGGTTTCAAAAAGGTTTTACGCTACTTGAAAGGACTGTTCAAAAGCAACAATGTCAACTGCCTCCAGGGATTTCTCTTGCTTATTTCGTGTACATAAAAATAAGAAAATTAAATAAGACTTCTTAATAAGACATTCATCTGATTAAATTTGTAATTATCTTGAATTAAATGTGTTTATGATGTCCTGAATACAATACTTCATCTTCACAAACTGTAAGACAGAGAGTTTGACAAGCAATTAGGAATCTCAAGACAGAAAGCACTATCAAAGTCCAAGGTATTCTTATTATTAATCATTGTGTAGATCCCCTCTACTGTAAATCAACATCAGGACATTGAAGTCAATGGAGTAATTGAAGCAACATTGATTTTTCACAAGCTGCAAAGCTGACCCAAAGCATTTCAGTTTTACTCAGGTTTCTTTAAAGAAATATAGTTGTATTTTTTCTCTTCTCCCCCTTTTTTTTAAGTCGAAGAAAGTAAATACCAGAGCTAGCATTAAGTGTGTAGAATTGGGCACATGAGAGGATTAAGAATGTGTATTGAATTATTTTTTCAGCCTTTCATATATGTAATGTTTCTATTCCTGTTTTTGAACCAGACTGTAATTTCAGTTATGGCAATTTAGTTATGGAGCATTGTTAATGAAATACAGTGCAATTACTGAGATAATGTCTGACTGATAGTACTTTGCAAGGGCTCCAGTGATAAATTTACATATTTTTCATATGGGAAAAGTTTGCCAGAATACATTACAAAATATTTGTGTAGTCACCTCCATTTGTTTGTTATCACAGTAAAAAATAAATGCAATGTATTAATGAGCACAAGGGGAGTTCCTACATACACTCAATAAAATACTATGCTTGTTGAAAGCAAACTTCTGTGTGTCAATTTAATTGTTCACCATTAAATAAGCAGGATATGTCACATAATACTGGGGTAAAAAATGTTTACCCCAGAGTTTTGGATTACCTGAATTTAAGGTACTTCTTTTGAGCTATCACATTTCCAAAAGCTAAAAAGATTGAGCAGGGTGAAGAGGAGAACATCCCTGTGGCAGCACTAGAATGGGTGGCTGGGGAACAATGCTGCTCGCGTCTGTACTTCCATACCTGTATCTGTTTTACAAGGCAGTAAAGATATAGACTGCCATTGAATAACCCTAGGGACTTTTGATCTACAGTATGCTGTGTTCCACACTCCTCTCATCACTCCTCCATCCCCTAGGGTTCTCCTTCTCCCAAGTTGCAAGTCCTCACTCTTTCTCCACAAGTCTGCACGCTCCAATCTGGTATCGCAAGCCTCCTTCTCTCCTGCCTTTTCTCACAAACACATGCTACAATTCCTCACTCCCCACAGCGTGCTACCAACCCACCTCCTTTCTGCTAAGATCAAGCTCCTCCAGCCTTAGAGCTTTCCATTTATTGCACACCTTATGCCTCTTCCTCAGGTCCAGCTTCCCCAGGAGGCTCCGGTACATTTCATGCCAGTATATTCTCCAGCTCTTCCCAGTCAGCTGCTCTTTCTGCTGTTTTCCTCCTTGCTATCCGTGCTCCCACGGCTACCAGCATGCATCAAGTCCCCTCCTGATTTCAGTGCCTTGCCTACAAAGTCTTGCTTGTGGCACATGAAAAAATCCAGGTACAGGTTGCATTTACCAAAAATCCAATTGGATGGGACTCTTAAGAAAAAAAAAAGTAAGATATGTTCAGAAGAAAAGCCACAAATGTATCACGGCCCTACTAATTTCTCAAAATTAGCATTGTAGTAATACATTATTTGTTTGAACTTGATGTTAAATAAATGCAGGTTCTGTTATGCAACATACCACATCACGGAGAATACAGTGTACCATGAATTTATCATATCTGACATGGAATGACCTCAAGCAATAGGTCAAAATGAAAGCACTTTTTTGATTCTTAGTCACAGTCAAACCCAATTACCCCATGGAAAATATCCAGTTTTGAAAGAATGGGTCAGATTTTGAGCCTGTAAAGCAGTCACTTACAAATCTGTGTGGGGTACTTCACCAGATCTATATTTACCTGAGCCTTGTCAAACTGCCTTCAAACAGATGTAAATAATTCTTGTCTTGAGTCATATCATTTTATTGCTAATGTAAACGAACTGAGGAGGAGACAAAGAACACAGAGAAGAATAGGAAAGGTCAGTGTTACTTTCTCTACAGTGACAATAAAACATGCTGCACCGGAGGCACCAAAACAGAGGTGGTGACGGTAGAAGAATTGGAAGGAAGGATAGCACAGTACTATCGTGCAGGAGCATGTGATTCATAAAGCAGTAATGCATGAAGAGGAGAAAGGGTGATTCACCCGAGAGAACACCACAACTTAGTACTGCAGCACCTCTCATTTCAGGGACCTGAAGGGATGCATCTACGTTGCAACCTCAGTGCACTTGCATTCTCTGCAAGCAGCAAGTCTGAAAAAAAGGACCTCAGGTCTGATCAGCTGCATGGAAATACAGCCAAAAAGTATTATACACCAACTCTCGGTATCTTTTTGAAAGAGGAATTGTATTTTTACCCCAGTTTCGTTGAAAAAGAACTGAGGCACAGATAGATTACCTGTCTTTCCCAATCCCAAAACACAAGTCGGTGGCTAAGCTTTCATTAAAACCCAGATACTTGCTCAGCAGTGTACCCTTAGTACTCAGAAATGACCTGTGAAAATCTATACGGCCTCAGAATTCCCCCGAATTAGCCAAAGAGCAGCAGCAGCAGTTGCTGTTGCAGCAGCAGCCAGTTTAGATCGCTCCATTCAGCTCTCCTGTCACGCGTTTCCCATGACTAGCTGCCTGACTAGGAACTCTGTATATTTTAAAATTGCATTTAAAAATTAATAACTGCAATTTCTAAAATAGTATTTCTGTATTGGACTGTAGCACTCTATAACTCAAACTTAATGTCTGCTGACACACATTTCATATACACAAGAGTATCAAACCTAGTAAGTAGAGAAAAGTGAGCTACAGGGGTAATTGGTAGCATCAGCTTTCAAGAAGATTGGTTGAATTTAAGAAATCACGAGAGAATTGCATTTTTGGGTCAGCAAGCTGGTAAGCCTAACAAGTGCAAATTCTATTATTTCCATGCCTGTCTCTCAGAAAGACTGAAAGGAGGAGAGGAAGAGATACACGGTACATCGGCAGAGCCGCACCGCTGATTAAGAGGATACCAGAAAGCTTAGTCTGCAGTCCCGAGCACTTGGATGCCATCTGTCTCTCCTCCTCAGAAGATCTGCAGTGCTGGACAAAGAGACGGGAGGGCTCTGGATAACCCGGCCAGCCCCAGCAATTTACTGCTGCTCCTGATCTAGAAATGGAGGGTTTAACTCATCTCTCATTTGCATGCACATCTGAGGCACAGAAATTAGGATTTTGCTTAGAATGATTTTCGCAGAACTGATCAAACCTAGTGCTAGGGAGGGGAGCGTCACTTTGCTAGGTGTGCCGGATGCTGAGAAGCAGTAACTGCGATACTACACTAATAGCTATATGTGACATGCTTAGTGTACCTAAGTGTGTCATTGTCTACCTTCAAAGATCAATCACCTCTTGGTGAAGGATGTCCCTAGTTTATACTGAATTAAGGACACTATAAAAGTAAATCAGGCAGGACTGGAAACCGAGGAATGTTTTCTGCCAATTAAGAATGCAAGAAGCAATTAATTAGGCAAATTGCAGTTGGAATTTGGCCAGTAAAATCAAATTCTGTTTTTATGAGAAGCAGCATAGGATGCTTAAGACCACAAGTCTAATCTGAACAAAGGAGAGGAGATGGAATAACTGCTCTTTTTTTCTTGTCTTAGTAACGTTGTTTTATTTTCCTGATTTTTGCTTATAAATTGCTTAATTATGTTCTCTATTCATAAACATTCTACTATACAGTTGCCTGGAAGTCTAATCCTACAATTGTTATTGCAAATTAACAGAAATGTGATTTGAAGGGATATACATTCAGACTGTAAAATATCAGAAGAAATCCTTTGATCAGAAAATTAAACGTATCTTAGTGAAGTCAGTACAGGTCTCATATATTCTAGTACAAATATGGAAACTCCAAATATGAATTTGGGGACTTGTTTAATTTTTATATCTGAATGAGACACTTTTTGTTTCTCTCGTGATTACAAAAGCCAGAGAAAATAAAGGTGTCATTTTTGACACAGATGTAAATTTGCTTTATGTTGGACATTTTTTATTTCTTTGCAAAGCAATTTTTTGTTGGATAAAGCGTAGGCAAATTTCTAAACAAAATGAAGAGCAAAGCATAGTCATAACAAGCAATACTCCCTGAACCTGATCGGGCCATAGTCTGTTAGGAAAATACCCTATGATAACAAAGTACTGTACAGGCAGATAAAGGTTTGTTGTTAATATGAAAGGTATGAAAGCTGAACAAAGAAAACTGACAGGATAAGATGATTTTAACTTTTAACTGTACATATAAATATATATGTGTGTGTATGTTATTGAGAGTGAAAGGAAAATATTCCTTCAGATGGGTTTACAAAGGGAAAAGCTAGAAGAAGCAATTTTCATTTTTCTTTTGTAATCTAGACAGTGTAAAATTATTCTGTCTTCACAACCTCAAGGCAAAGAAGACAGCCTGCTTCTCTAGCTATAAAAAACAATCTGTCAGATTTTTTTAAAGGAAGTCACAACTGATTTCTCATATAATAAAAGGCAGGAGGATTAGAGCTTTGTGGTGACAATGAAATCTGCTCAAAACTTTTACAGTGAAACCCAGAGCTCCAGCGAGGTCCTGCTTGAGGCATTGATCCTGCAATAAAAGCAGTTTAGATTCTGCAGGTTCAGGGCTTGAACTGCCAAACATTTAGAACTCCTTATTCATCAGGATTTAATTTTTTGCAAAAGTACCTATATTTGAATAGAACTGAAGGTTAACAAAATTAAAAGAACGTGCAACATAACGATTCCCACAACTACAGCATCTACACAATCCTTGTCCTCCCTTTAGAAAAGTAGTTGCAAGGGAGGTGGAAAAATATTTTTCAAAAAATACAGTTCTAAACAAACTGTGTCGTGTAATATGTTAAATTTACTATTCCGCCATATTACGTGCTATGTCCAATGGGCATTCTTTTTGTATATTGCCTATTTGCCATAACAGCTAATTTCTAGCTCTGGGGTGACGCTCAGTTGTTTCCCTTTTGTTGATTTGAATATGATCATAGTCTCCCCAAAGTTTTCAAGAGCCCCAATATTAAGTTATTGGACTACCCTCTAGGAAAATACATGTTCTTCTCTGGGTCTAAAGCCCGATCAGTGCCTATGAAAAGACTCTGATGAACTTTTAAACACTAAGCTCAGGCACCTGGGGTATAGTCAAAGGAATTGTGGCAAGGATCCAGCTTTTCTACTTAAAACCTTTTTGCAAAGACTGGATCATAGTCTTATTTAGAGTTGAACAAGCTCAATTTGTGCACATAGGGTGCAGGGAAATCTTCCAGAACTACTCTTGGTCATTTGCCAAAACAAAACAGAATCTGTCTCCAAATTAGTGAGCACTTAAGATCAGGAATTTTATGTTTGTATTTGTTTCTTTAGTCATTAGCATGCTGTGGAAGGTGTGCAAACAATCAGTCTCAAACGTCCTGATTCAGACAATCCTCTGTGCCAAGTTATTCGAAGTCCAGGACAGTATTTAATTTACCATTTTACAGAGATTGCCATTGTGTTATGTGCTGGCTAGCACGGAGAGCTAGCACAGGTCTGGTGCAGGTAAAGAAGATTCATAGCTTTGCCTGATAGCTACAGAGAGATTTTAAAGGAGCAAAAGGAACAGCAGCCTACAACTTCTTGAAGGGCAGTTACAAAGATGATGGAGCCAAACCCTTCTTTGTAGTTACAGACAACGTAGTGAGAGGCAATTGCCACATAGGTTTGGGTTGGGCATTAAGTAAAATACAGAGACGTGGTGGAACCTCTGTCCTTGCAGGTTTTGAGGACTTGGGCAGGCAAGGCCATGGCTGGCAGTAGTTCTGCTTTGAGAGGACTTCCAGAGATGCCTTCAGCTGTTATTTGTGTCACTCAATGAAGTCAGATATCCATTTTGTGTAAGCTTACTTACATAATCTTGTGCTTTTGGAAATCCCTACTTTAACGGGATTTAAACCTTCATGCTGTGTGCATGAGAGTGGAGATGGAAGAAGTAACAATGGATAGGAAAGAAAGGATACTCTTTGTGCTTACCTTGACTGATATTTTCCAAGTCCAAGGAAAAACATCAAGTAGGTATTTTGTTACTGACTGAAAAGATGTGACATTCGCATAACCCCCAAAAAGGTAATACTTTTAACTGAACTGTGTATGGATATTGTGCATGCATACACAAATCAAAATTCAGAATAGGTGAAATCTAAGGGACAGAACCTGATTACATAGAACAGGCTAGCATTTCACTCTTAAAATAAAAACTGTATTTTCCAGATGGATGCACCATGCAGTTTTTACTCATTGCATTCAGGTAGTTACAACACTGCATCTATCTTCCCTGTGCAAGTGAGAGCAGAGTTCGGTCCTGGAGTAATAAATTTGTTTTATTGTATGTAAATGGCATTCACCTTTTATTTATTTTAATGAAGTTTCAAAATCAGCTTTACTAGTACCTGTATTATATTTAGACATATATACACTTTCATCAAAGAGAAGTTTCCATCCCCTCATCAAGAAGTGTGTGATACTTCTCAAAGCTCAGGCATGCAAGCTGTCTTCGGCTTGAAGCCATGTCTTTGAAAATGAGCATCCATTTTCAGTTACTTGAGGAAGCTTTGGTTTGGGGAAAGGAGGAAGACTGGAGGCTGGGTTATTTTTGCTTCCACTCAAGTGGAAGAAGTCTTACCCAATGTTACTGTGGTAGAAACACAGGGAGGGAACGAGCAATGTAGAGATCTGCATAGTTGCCTGGAGGCCAGAGCTGAGTTTACAGCAGGCTGCTCACCTCTGATCACAACAGACCCCATAGCAGTGCCAAAAAGCAAGCATTCATACCAGACTAAGCAGAATACTACACCTATTTACAAAGAATAACATGTCAAGAGCAATTTTCTTTAGAAAATTTGTCATTAATCATGGTGGGCTAAAGGCTTCCTGCACAACTTAAGAAGACAAAAAAAGGAAGAGAGTATGTTACAGCAGAACTAGGAATTCACCTACCACATTACTTAATGTTCACTGGAACTTAAAAAGGTACTCAGCCATTTCATAAAATGATGACTCGTGTAGCATTACTTCTGTTTTCTTGCCTAGAAAAGGAGATGTTATTTATAAGAAAAGTAAAAGATTGAGAAAGCAGCTTGGTAAGATGTCCTGTCACATACTTCAGATCAGATTCCTCATTTATAATTTATAATTTCATGAGGCCATTCAGTTTGTAATTTCCTTTCTTCCCTTTTCTATCACCAAAATGTGAGAACAAAGGCAGAAATAATGAGCCAGGGAGAGCCTTTTGCCTCTAGAAATACCCTCACCCTGAAACTAGAAATCGTATTATGAATTTATCCAGTAAAGCTGAACAAGTTAATTAGGAAGCTAAAACATAGAAGTATTTTGTAGCCTCAATATTTTACATACACATTTCTAGACATTTTATGTATTTTAGAAACTATGTGTCTACCTGAAGCACAAGGCAATGGTAGCTACCAAAGCTGTGTTCTGGGACACCAGCAAGTTGTTCTAGCTCTGCAGCCTTGTGGTGGCTCCACAGAAGTTCTGCCTACTCTTGTTCACTGAAAGGGAGACATGACTACTGTCTTCCTGCAGATGAACCAGAAGGAGCTCAAGCTTCCTTAAACATGTCTGCCATGTTCATCCAAGTAACTTGAGGTGTACCAGCAGACAGATTAGGCTGCATTTTCATGGCATCTTTAAGCCAGTCTAGGTGCACATGGCAGCTGAAATGTGTGATCTCACCCTTCCCTGGCACCCCAGGAAATGTTCCTGCTCCCAGCTTTGCACTGGCACTTGCGCTCATGCATAAGGGAGATCAAAAAGTGATCTGGCTGGAAACTATTGCTTTTTGCTGGGTTTTCAGACAGAGCAGCTCCCCAACCTCACTTGCATAAGAGTGCATGATTGTGAGTGGCAACACAAGGAGGCATGGGGAAAGCATGGCATGGAGCAGAGGGGTGGGTAGCACCCATCTCTTTCAGCAGCAGCTATTACTTAAGTTAGCTCAAAACATTCATGCAACCACAACCACACTTACTCGACCATAGTACCTCCTCTGTCGAGATGGGAGTGCCAGTGAAGCAGTGTCCTTCCTGGCTGGGCACTCTCCCAGGAGCAGATTGCAAAGGCCAACAAATTCCTTCACCTTACTTCATGGTCTTAATCTGTGGCATACAAAGCTCTTGCCTCAACCTCTCAACTTGAAGTGTTTCTATTCTAGGGCCAGCTAGAGAACACTTTCAGATACAGCTGCTAGCAAGTAGGTTAGACATCTAGTAGAAGAAAACATCCTTGTTTTATCTTATAAGAAACTTCTCAGATTTCCGGTGGGACTTTGGTTCCCTTATAGCACACTGGCAATGTTAAAGGCCACACATGTGGTATAGATACTGGATTGTGCCATAAACGAGCTGGGAACCCAAAAAGGTTTCATCTGGCTGGAACACTTTGGGACAGCAATGCCTTGCAACAGCCAAAGGGTCAAAGGAAGGATGAAAGGCTAATGCTATACCTCTATAACTTTGTTACTACAGGTCCTAAAGTACTGTTTGGTTGTAAAAGTTCACTATCCATGCCCCTGACGGACATGCCTATATCAACCAGCCAAGGGCTTTATATAGCAGTGGAAGTCTAAGGCTAAATTAGAAAAATTGTATTAATGTATTGATGACAACTTACAGTTTGCATTCAACAGAATTGTAGAATATGCATTTTGATAGAATACACATGACAATTCAGAAAAGGGAATAATATTCTACCGTATCCCTTGTGGGACAAACACTGCCCGTAGATTTGTGTGGCATTTGCATGTACAGTTTAGAAGAGAATTTGTAGACATACATATCTAAATAGAAAGATAAATGGATTTTGTAAAATCAGAATTCCAGTTTGTACTGATACAGTTCACAATAAAAGACTGAAGAGTGCTTATAGTGGTCCTGTTCAGGTAAGTCTTCAACTTTTTGGAGCAGTTAAGTAACACTTTTCTTTTTTGCTTCTTGTAAAGGCCATGTAGCACTGTGGGAGAAAAGACAGTGGATTTGAAGTCCACCTTAAAAGTAGTGAGCTTGACCATTTTATCATGATTATTCCTACTGGAAGGCTGTTGAAGAACTTCATTGCCAATAGTAGTAGGATTGTTCTTTGAATTTTCAGCCCAAATCAATTCACTTTCTAAAACAAAAACAGAACAAAACCAAAAAACCAAACCCCGAAGTTGGTTGTTCAGCTGAATTCTCCTTTGTTACAAATTAAACTAATTTCATTTTGCCATTTCCCTTAGCAGAAATGACAAACAATTATACAGGAACAGTTTTATTGATCCCTTCTTTATAACCTTTATAGCCCTTTTTGTGTTAGAAGACATACATAAATTGATTTTTCTCACTTGAATTTTCTTGCTTCTAGACCAAAGATAGCCAGTTGTTTCAACCTCTATTCATAGATTCTATTTGCTGAACTACTTCTTTCTGCAGTTCTCTCTTCCAGCCTCCTCAGAGTGTGGTGACCTAAGCCGGCACACACCTAAGCCAGCATACAGCTCCCGCAGAAGCCTCTACAGGAGGAGCAGAGCACAATAATGATCTCCCACATGTTTTATGTGACATTTTTTGTTAATATGCCCCAGAATACTATTTGCTGCTTTTGGCATCATATTGCTGACTCATGTTTCACCTGTAATCCTCCATAACAACACTGCTGTTTCTCTGCCAAATATTCCCCAATTAGTATTTCTACATTTCATTTCCCTTCCTGAGCATAGCACTTCATACTCACCTTTCCCGCAATATTTGTACTGGAGGTGACATCCATATGTCATCATCATTCAGCCTGACTCCTTTATTACAGAAGAAATACCTGTAGCTCTTCTAGGAAACACTGCTTACAGGTGCGTTGACGATTAGTTACATCTGCTAGGGGAAAAAGAGACAGGTAGGGCTGCATATGGTGGAAAAACTTGGATCAACAATTATACAATTAAACTGTGGTGTGGATTCAGCAGGCCCTCGAAGCTATTTTATGCCTGTAGATCATTACCTAGAAGTGGATGTACAGGTCTCCTGGAGAACATCACAGAAAGAAGGCAGACTGCACAGTACATTTATGACAAGAACAAATGTATGCATTTGTGCTGCACCCCGTGAAACCAATGGATTGCGGCAGAACAGCAGGGCTGTAGGAGTCATTTGCTAGTGAAAAATGTGCAGAGCTGGTTTAAACCTTTCAAAGTACAAAAGGGAACAAGAATTCAAGCTCAGGCATAACAGCTACCATATGCCAGGTTTTTTTTGTATATTCTTCCTAAAAAATAGAGGGTGGGGGTGGGGAGAACATCTCATTTAGGCATAGATTGCCCTTATTTGCATTTGTGGAATTGTGCGAAGAACTTCTCCCTGTCCTTTGAGCTCAGGTCACCCACAGAGCAACCCTGATACTCCAGAAACCATTTGTTTTCTCTGTCTGTCCTAATGCTCACCCAGGAAGACTGCTAAGCTCAAATGATCAGCATAGTTGCCCTGTTATCTTCGCCATGCTGCAGAACAGGGCAAAGGAAATACACTGTAGACGCTCCGGTTCACACATTACCAAGTGCACTTCATGAAAAACTTGAAAGCCCATCCAAGCCTGATATCAGAGCTCCTTATCAGGAGGTGGCACTGCATAAAAGATTGTGCTAATTGTGACAATCCAGCCTTGGTGAGCAATTGTTTTGGAGGTGACAGGGTCATTTTTCCAAGGAAACCTGAGGTACCCCTTTCTGTAGCCAAAATAATGTTTTGTATTGGCATAGCTTGATGCACATTATCATCCTACATGATAATTTTTGCCCTGTAAGGGTGTATCTGCATATAATCTGTTCTTAGTTTACCTGTACAAATGGTGTTCAATGGGAAATGGCTGTTACTTCTCTGCAAAACCCACAGTTACACAATCGGTCAATATGGTCTGAAAACTTCATTTAGAAGGAACAGAAATACCTAGGGTAGCAAAATAAGGACTATTAGAGTAACGGCCCTTGTGCATTACTACTATGGGTTTGAGAAATGAAGAGTAACTTGTTTGGTAGGGTAATGTAAAATGGAAATGGAAAACCATAATGAAAATTTTGTGTCTCAACTATAGTCACTCTATTAGTGCATCTGCCAAAATTATTCACCACGAATGGCAAAACAAGTGTAATTGTCCCTCGTTATGCATAACTATTACGTTGCATAGTTCATACACCTAATACACTGGAACATACACTGGGTTTTCAGATTTTTCAGTAACACTGCTAACTATGTATATGTGTATATATGCACACATGTACATACATATAGATATACATACATAAGTATATACACATATATAGATATACAAAAACACAGACACAACAGTGCACTTCTAATTTTTTGCACTTGTAAAGTGTGGGTGAAACCATCAGTTTAAAATGCCATACCAGCTGTATATATTTTCACTTAAAAATTCCTATGAAGTTGCTTTACTTAAAACTGTTTTCATTATCATTTTTCTGTGAAGTTCTCTTCAATTTCTTCTGATTCTTGAGGTTAGTATTCAGGTTGAAATACAAAGCATTACGAATGAAATACAAAGCATGGATCTCACTGAGACCTTGCATGAACTCTGGGCCAGTGAAATCGCATCCCTTGAATATTCATGTCCTTGGGGGCTGCGTGATCCTCAGTATTGAACAGCATCCACAAGTACTTGATTTGCAACCCTCTTTACAGCCCATGACAGGTTGAAGACGCTTGGTCATTGAAACTTCCAACTCCCTGCTCCTTGTCAGAGAACCACTGATTAACAACTTAGAGGAAAGATTTATCCTCAGAACTTCACTTTTCATGATACTGACTCTCAACCTGTTCCTCAAGGCTTGGCAAGAAACATATTCCAGACCAGAGACTCTTAGATAAATTTAAGATTTGGATACAATGACAAAAATTCACATTCTCATCGTGATTGCTGCTGCTAAAAGCAAGGGCTGGTGAAGCTGAGAAGAACTGGCTTGTCGATTGTCTGTATGAAATGAACGTAAAGATAGTAGTTCCAAATATAGCAGCTTATGAAACTGAGCATCACCAGACTGTCACCGTGTCTAAAGAAAGCAGTAAATGAAATACTTGCTGACATCCATCAGACTATCATGATGGCAGTCTAATGGTATAGTTTAATGATTTTGATGGTGTAGTTTAATGGTAACAGACTGCCATGGTGGCAGTTTAACATGGTCTTGAGGCTGTTTCCATAAATGCATGGCCTCAATGCATACCGCATCCAGGTATAAGAGTGAGTGTGGGTATGGTGGACAATCAATATGCCATATTCCTGTCAAAGTCATGCAGGATCTCTCTTAAACCAGATAATCTTTAAAGGGGAAAATGCATGTTGATTGTAGTTGAATGTATATAGCCATTAAAATATTGGAAACAATGTTACAGAGGGCAAATAAAAAATAGTAAAATCCTTTTGTAAAATATAGAGTTACTAAAATACATTCCTGTATGTCATTATGGATCTCTAAGACTTAAAAAACTGAAAGAATGACTCAAAACCTTCGACCCTGAATGTTAGTATTAACTTTCTTCTGCTCACCTGAGTGGTCTTACTTTGTATCTCCAAAAAACGTTGCAAAGATCCTTTGTGCACTCTCCACCCATCTGTTTAGCACTGAACAGTCTACTTTCCCAGGTTTTGCCATACTCTTTAATGATCACATTTCCTCTTCTTGACTAACTGTTTTCTGATCCTACAAGTGCCAGATTATATGAAGTTTTTTTTTCCTGTGTGCCTCCAGTCAACAGATGCTGAGCTCAAACTACATCTGCTGAACTACTCTTTGGGTTGCTTTGTCAAGCATTATTTAAGTGAGGTTGCAAAAAATTATTTTGAGTAGGACTCACTTTCAACATGTATCGTATTCCACAATGAAAACTCCTTTTGTAAAGGGCCAATATGCAGCTGATATTAAATTAATTGCAGCAGCTATTAATTCAGATTACTTTCTTTGACTTTGCTCCTAGATCCTGTTTTACGCCTTCCATCAAAGCCAGTGTTCTCCAGTACCCTTTCCATAAAACAAGAGGTACAAAGCTGGCACCGCTCATAACTTATGTCTGACCATGATACTTGTGGCTGACAGACTAGCTACAGATGTAGTAAATACAGACTCATACAGCCTCTGATCCAGTCCTCAGACAAGGACCTAAACTTACACTGTCATAGTCAAGTACTCCATCCATAACTTAAACCACTGCACCTGGGATCATGACAGTTCTCTGCCTTACTACTATGGACAAGGACTGCTCTCTGCAAATCAGGAAATCACAAGCAAAACAATCAACTGGAAAGACATTAGTTAGTTGTAGGCAAAATAACTTGCTTACTATACTGATAAGATAATCGTTCAGAAAACAGTCTTATCTCTTTCTGACTACAGCCTGCCTGTCTTATCCCAGAGTCCAAAACAGATGACATGAATGTCTCCTTGTACTGTCCACTGCTTGGCACGTCTTTCACCAGACTTCAAAGTTCAGGGGCATCTTCTGTCTTATCTAGAAGAGTGAAAATATGAAAAACCGGCAAGGCAGACATGTAATCTAGGCCAATGACCTTTGAAAGAATTATACTTCGAACTTTGCCATTAGTCACGCTGCCAGCTCAGACAAGCAGTAATGCAATGAGTGGCTGATGCACCAAGTGTTCATTATTTGCACCATCATGAAGGCAACATCAGTTTATGTGGATACAAACCGGTATGTGAGCAGGAAAGGAAATTATTTACGTTAAAGCTGCTGTGGTTCTTCTAGACATCATCAATGTGGAGTTCATGGCTCACCCTCTGTGCTCACTTTCTTGCTCCCTCCATCACCTTCAGATCTGAATTATGAAGGAACAAGGAACAGAGGGATCCCGCTGCTTTCACCTTTGTGTGAAAGCAAGAAGAGGCACAGAGCATACAGCCAGCACTTACCAGCTTAAAGGCTCCTTTGTCGTTCACAGGAGATGCATGTACACCTACAGCGAGGTCATTCTGGACCCTGATCCCTGCCAGATCAGTGCTGGCTTTTTCCAGGGGAAGAGTAAAATTCCACAGCGAAGTACGGGATTCACTCTGCAAGAGCAAAATAAATTGGGAAAGGAAGAAAACACTGTCAAAAGCCTGAAGGATGGAGAGATGGTTTTTTTGCAGTTTGATGGATGACTCATTTTATTTGGCCCTGCATACTGCTGATACTCTCCCCATTTAAAATTTATAATGAAAGTTCTTAGTCAGTAACCCTTTTCAACACTATCAACACTAGTAATAAAGTTTACAAAATCCTAATCTTCCAGTCAATCTTCCTCACTCCCCATTATTTCTGCTCCCTGGAGTGCAAAGCGTGAGCCTATGAGTCTACCTCACACAATTTTCTTACTCTGTGGAGCTTGTGAACTTTACCTCTGTTTTTTTTCTCTGAGCTGACATGACTGTGAGTCATGAGATTCCTGTTTCTGTTTTCTTTTTCCAGCTGTTCCAGGCATGGTGAAAATTACTCACCCAAAGAACCATAAAGATGTACTTGTGGCTTGCTAAGAGGAAATCTGCAAATCACCTTTCCTTTTTTTTTTTCCCATTTGCTGTTTTTGAAAGGAATTCATTAATTCTCCTACCTCACTGGCACATTGGGAAACTGATGGTCCAGTTTCTCTGTGTGGGTAGATCACCAAACTATGCCAAGTCTTACCAAAGCCGTTAGGTATCCATGTAATCCTGGCCATCATCTGTACCATGGAAGTATGCAGAGAACACAATCAGTGAATTTTGAGGCTGTCATGGAAGAAACTGGAACTCAACTGATGTGTAAATATTCAAGACTAGCCCTACAGTAAATGAAACAGTCAGGAAGTGTCATACTCTTTTAGCTGTCTCCGAGCGTGCTGGACTCAAGCTTTCAGCTGGCATTGATTTCTTCTTGATATCGGGTGTTATTGTCAGTTACTGATGCATTTAGACAGCAAACAACAAATATCATTTTCTTTGTTAATGAGCTTGCCAGCATGACATAAGGGCTCATTTTTTAAAACTAAGATTTCCCTATTTGTCTCTAAAATGTGCTTTTCAGTTCTGGATGACAGAAGTGTAATTCTATAGTCCTTTTATATTTTGTTATCTTAGGAGTTGCTGGCATATCTTATATTTATGGACATCCCATAGTGAATAAACTATGCATAAAATTAAAAAAAAAAAAAAATTGTTCTGGCCAGTGTCAGAGCCACAGTGAAAATGAGACAAACTAGAGGAAAAGCAAGCACGTGGGGATGGAAATGGTTCTGGTATGGTCTGGATGGTGAGATAGGAGAAAATGTCTTTTTTTCTATGATAAGGTAAGGGCTTATTTTCTTAAGCAGTAGAGGTAAAGCACTCCAACACAGAAATCACGGGCTGTATTTTTCAGGAAGAAGATTGTGCGCTAGGGATATCAGTTTATTAGAATTACATTCCCTTGTGCTTCACTTTCACTCTCTACCAAATGTCAGGGTCTGGTCTCTGGTGGACAAGTGACTTGCTAGAGCACGGTTCCCTCTTCTTGCTCCCTCCTTTCTCCCCAGCCCTAGGATTTATGAAAGGTACCAAGCTGCCTCTCAAAATTTGCTCTGCTCTGAAGTTATATATAGATCCCTTGCTGGAGGTCTTTAATCATAGGGGCCACAAGAAACAAGCTTTTGAAAAATATTCATGTTACATTTGTTCATAAACATGTTTTATATAAGAACAATATTCTTCAGTTAAGAACTGTTCTTTAAGTTGCAAAATACATACTTTGGCATTGAATTAAGGTTGTCCAACCTCCCACTTCTCCCCTCTTCCATTCTTACCATGCTTGTGGGAAAATCATTTCCTTGTGTTCAACATGGTATGATCCTAGGCCACGATGACAAATTATTTTTCTTATAGGAATATACCTCATTTGGTACATGGCCAAATATTGCTGAACGAGTGAGCAGCTATTCGATAGACTGCTTTCTTCTTGCTTAGCATAAAGCCCCAAGGTCTATTAACATCACCAGCCAAACCCTACTAAAAGGACCTAGTAAAATTTTCCCAGGGGTTATTGCTGGCAATCATCCCTACAGTATCTTGGTGAATCGTCAGCACATTCTGGCCTAATTTAAGGTTTTTAGGCCTGATGTTCTGTGACTGCTTAACATTACACAGTCCCATTGATTTCAAATGCAGCCATGAATGCGGCAGCACTTTCACACATCAGTCTCCTTAAACAAGACGTTCAGAATATTAAGAATACAAATTTGCAAGTATCTATGAAAAAATTGGCTTAAAAGACTTACCTCACATCACAAGAATGTGTTGCGTAAGTAAGACCGAGTTACTTGGTATCGTATTTATCTTTTACAGGTAATTAAAAAATAATAAACTTAAGGTTAGTCAAATTCTCTCTCCATCCATCTGTTCACCTGCCTGCCTCTCTGTCCTGACAATGTGGGAACCTGCTGGGCAGTTTCAGCCCAGTTTCACAGAAGGTCAGTGATGTCAAATGCTCTTAAGACTGTGCGCACTTGGGTAGTTGTGAGGACCCAGAATGGGCTCAGACACAACACGGGCAGCCATTTGCTTAGGCCAACAGAGAAGTTACAGAAGTAGGGAAAGGGGTTTAAGAGGTGGAAGGCTAGAAACCATGGAAAAACAGTTTTTATTAGTTCTGTATTTCATGAAAAGATTTCTTTTTCTATCGACTTACATACCTCTCAACCTTTTTAGGTAAGGCCCCTCTTTTTTATTAATCTCCTTCACTATACAACCCTAATTAACCCCGAGAGAAAGCTTAGGGGGAAAAAAGAGTAACTGACTATATCTTTAAAGACTGCACCAGAATGTATATACATCAGAAGGAAAGGTGTGGACAGCAAATTAAACCTGCAAAAGGCTGCCTTAATTCTGGCATTTCCTACCTTACATGTGTTTGATACTTGAACCTTAGAATCCTTGCTTTTAATAAGGTGTTTTGAAAATCTAATATTTACATATACACAGATGGGAGCCACAGGACTAAGAATGCACACAAAGCATTTCTGACTGCAATATTGTTCCTGCAATTGAGCATTTGAAATATAGAGTTCTTGACATTGTCTTATTAGTGAATTGCTAAATCTGATATATTTTAAATTCAGGGTTCAACTATAGTATTTGAAAGCAGGAAACAATTACTGAATTTGCTTTTAGAAATGCTTAAGTGATAGCAGGATGTGCAAAGTATGACAGCATTTTCACACTGATGCAGCTGGGTCCTGAGTTCAAAAATAGATTTATTTTATGGATTTCAAATAACACATTTAATGCCTTGCATCTTGAAAGAACTGAACAGACAGAGTTTCATTGATTTCAACAGACTGACTTACAGATAACAAAAGGGCAACAAAGTTCTATTTGCGCATTTTTTTTCTAGTATTCCTCTTTCTTACAGGAAAAATATTAGACATCGGGAACTAGATGATAATTGACTGAAGAAAAAAAATCCCACAAGATATCTGTAGTTAATCGATGTCATAATATATGACCCCAGTGAGAAAGACACGGCTGTAAGCAGGATGTAAGCCTCTAAGCTGCACATAAAAAATACACTTGTATGAAGGCAAGAGTTAATTACACAAATGTTGTATGTACACCTACTCATGTATGGAGATGAATTAGGAAAAAAAGCCATTCTGAGGAAATAAGATTTCTAAGGTCCCAGATCAACCTTCAAGGCAAATACAGAAAGTCCCAGGCTTTCACAGACTGCGATGCTCTGGGCTTTTGGGGTCCAGGTCACCGTGACGAATTTGGCATATGCTAATGTAGGTCTGGAAGCCTAAGGTAGAAATTTGCATCTGTGCATGACTAGGGCAGGAATCAAAAAAAAATACCAAGAGGGTGATATAGAGAAAAGAAGAAATGGTAGTGCAGGAAGCATACAAGTGAATCAGATCAAGCTTTTGCAAAGCAAAACACCTGGGATATATGGGAGATGCCTTACCGACTACATGGGTTAACTTGTCACAAATCCTTTTGAGTCCTAACTTGTTGAAGTTTTTGAGTCAATCTGATAACAGAGGGAATGAAAACATCATTCACTGGCAATAAAATCAGGTGTGCCTGAGAGGTTTTCTCTTCCCCGTGATGCCTGCATTCTGGGATTTAGCTTGGAAAACTTGCTTTGAAAAGCATGGTAAGCATCATACAGTAATTCATGCCCTAAATCTCCCAGCCCCTCTGGCCTTGCCCCCCAGAACCAGGAACCCCACTCAGAAGTGCTTTCCCTCTCTTGAGAAATAAGGTTTTGCTGCTCTGTTTTTCTAGCAGAAACCGGCATAATATCGGGAGGAACAAGACAGGAATTGGAGACAACATTTCCTGATTTGCTTAAAGAGAGGAAAATGCAGAGGGAATAACTGACAAAGGAAAGGAGAAGTTGTGAATGGAACTGACATATCAAGGCATTCACTTAAGCGTTTGATGGTTTTAACCCTCTGTGAAATTCCAGATGGGGATTTGAAAGCAAGAGCCTGCTGCCCGCGGCCAGGTCAGTACTTCATCATTTCTAACGAGGTGGCATCACTCAACCGGACAGAAATAGACTGTTCCTCCACAGAATCTAACAGCCAAGCAAAATCTGCAGGAGTTCCTTATAGTTCATAAATACAGTCAAGCTACAAACCCATGATTTACAGGCCTTTAAAATCACTGATTATTCGGGCATCTCCTGTGATAAAGTGTCACACGATTTAATTATCTTCCACAGTATCAATTTAGCACGATCCCTCAAGACATGCCATTGAACTCTGCCTTCACACTGAGCAAATGGTTCAATTACATCCTCTTCAGCCTTTCGGACACAGAGGAGACGCATGTTCATTGGTTGTACGCCCCACTGAAGTGCCAGGCACCCATAGTCATCTTTGGCAACTTGACCTTGCTACTTTTTTTTTTTTTTTGTGTCTGTGCCAGCTATGAGCCCCGTGCCCCATCGAAGAGCAGAACCCAAGGTGGGGAAGAGCGGAGGAAGCCCCCAGGCACGCTGACTTTTGTCCCAGTAGGATGCTTGCTCTGCCTGCTCTTTGCCTTCTTCCCTGTCATACCTTCCTGTCCCTGCTTGGTAAGCAGTTTCCAAATGGAGAATGCTTCCACCTCATTGCCTTACATAACCTGCCGGTAGTTATGGAAAGAGGCTAGGAAAACATTCAGAGATACTTCCACTTAAGCAAGCTTTTGTTCCCACACGTTTCACAGGGACCCAACTCCTCGTTTGATCCTGCAGCAAAGTCACATAGCTGGTACGCAACAGCCTCCATAAATTTTCTGATGACAGAAGCTCACAAAACCTTGTATGAGACCATAAGAATAGCATATGGTTTCATTGCAGAATAAAGCAAAGCTGAACACACCCCCACCCCCACTACCCCTTAGTTCACAACAGATCGAGGGGAAAACCATAAGGTGAACATACTTGACAGCAGAACGCCTGGGATTATGAATCCAGAATAGCGAAAGAGAAACCGCAACTTTTTTTCTGTTGAGAAGTTTATGAAGAAACCCTACATCTGAGCAGGCCAAACTTCACAACAGCTTGGCTCCAGACCTAGTGTTGTGGCTCAGAGTTATCTCTGCTTATTGCAGGGTACGTTGTTTCAAAAGAAGCATTCTAATTTTCCGAGGTCCTTGCCGTGCCCAAGGTTGTCCTTTAATCTTGCAGCGCAGGTTAATTCTGCCCGGCTGAAGGGTAGAGCACCACCAGCACACGCGGTTTGGGCTGGGCAGCCAGGCACTGCATGCATGCTTGCTTTAGCTATAAGTTGCACAGATTCCTGCTGGGTTTTTAAGAAAAAACCTCTTCCTCCTTATAAGGGAAGCAAAGCCAACGCTTACACGCTGGAAAAGTCATTAAAAGCAACAAGGCCAGCAGGAGCCTGACAAAAAGGTTTTCACCTTTCCAAAATTCAAATGCCAGATCCCTGCAAATGACTGAACCACACTCAAGTTAGTGATGCTGAGCAAGCCTCCAAACAGCTCTGGGACTTGAGAAAGCAGATGGATACAAGGAGATGGGTGCATTAGGTCTGCAAAGTCAGCTTCGTTGAATTCCGGCAAAGGAAATTCTTCTTCCAGCACCGTTTAAAAGAGTCAGTGGTTTGGGGGATAATCCACTATATTATTGTTATTAGTATTACTGATATTATTATATTTAAAGACCCTCTCATCCAAGCTCTGTCTCGTATCTTACATGGTTTTCAGAAAATTAAGTTTGTTACATTCCATCTATATGAATCGCAGCTTGCTCAAGTGCATAAGGAGCACAGCAAGGAGAAAAATCATTTATGTGAGGGAAGCAGTCAATTACTCCATTGATGTGTGTGCTGTTTTATCGGCTTTTCACTGCCAATCAGTGTCACAGCTTTTCATCTCTTTTTCTGAAGAAGTGCACGTTATTTTATGCAGTTCAACTGATTTTAGCCTGGCAGCACTCTAAATAAAGCTGTCCCTTGTCAAACAGTTAGCTTCTTTCCCTTTGCACATCACCCCTGAATATTGCCGGAGAAACAACAAGCCACCATGAGCAGTTATTGGCCTAGGCATGCACCAGAAGGCAATCTGGCCATCTCCATTTCACGTCAATGCAAAACGCAGCTGGAGAGTAAGAAGTGTTTTTGTAGCCTGGGAGCCATCTCAAAGCAGAGCAAGGTTCACAGTATCCTCCTCTGGAGCCTTTGGGCAGGAGGCAAACTCTGATTACTTGGTGCAAAGTTGAGTTATTTTGAAATGTCAGGACTGAGGAGGGATTTGGTGGTGTGGGTTTTTGTGGGCTGTTGTTCGGGTTTTTTTAAGTAGCTAAGTGAGAAGCAATTTGATGGGGAAGCTGCAGCAGTCTCATCACACTGGCGCTGATTTTATCTGCACTACCCTTTGAGCATTGGGTTGCAATTTTTCCTAGCTAGTGGTTTCAGCAAAGGTTCCTGTTCAGATAATAAAGATACCATAGCCATATAAGCTGTCAAAGACCCTTTGCACTTACAGACAGGGCTCCTGAATCTCTGAAACAGCCCCTGTTGCACCAGAGACCTCTGTTTATGCAAACTGTCCTAGTCTCTGCAAAGGCTGTGCTGAAAACAACAGGAGATTGTTGTGTTCCTCCAGACAGAAAAAGAAAAATAAAAGCAGCATTCAACCAGGACCCCCTCAAGAGGGTCTTGCTTGAGTGAAATGGTGCTGGAAACTCGTAAAAGCTTTGCAATGTCCTACTCAGCTGGGAACTATGCTCACTGCAGAAGGGACAACTTAGTTCATTCATGCTGTACAGCAACATTCACATTTTTCCAGCTCAGTGACTCTGACATGCGGACATGGATAAAGACAGAGTGGCGAAGACAGACATTTCAGTTTTTCCTCTAGGCTTTTAGCTCTAAGACAATATTATCCAGTGATTAGGTTACTGCCATCCAGACCCAGCTGTTATTTTTGGATCTGCCCTTTTCCAGGTTTCTGACATCAGACAGTCCCTAAATTTCAATGTTCCTCAGTTCCCTCATCTATAAAATGGGGGTGAAAAATGCTTTTAAATATGAGGGTAAAACAGTTTTAAAAAGCTGCGATGTTTTCCTATCAATGACTCTGGAAAGACAAACTGTTTCTATCTTACAAGCTACCATTATCTTGTAAGAGGACCTGTCGACTCTTCAAATACATGGCAGAATTTTGTTGTGACTGGGTAAATAGTTTTTGTTGTGTCCATCAGGTAACCTGGTATCAAAAATCACTCTTATCGTAGACATCTGTGTTTGGAGTTCCCCAACCATTCAATAGATTACTTTTTTTCCCTAAAATAACTCCACATAGAAGCATGCCCTTAACGTTCACATCTTTCACTGAAATCAACCAACAATATAGGATCAGGCCAGGTCAGAGAGCTTTAGAGGCACTTTGTAGATTGATTTGCTCAGCCAAACTGTTATTTAATTTAGTATGAAGACATGTCCTGTCCCATCTCAATTCACACAGCTCTAGAGGGATGTCACAAGAAAATACTGTCCTCCTTGGAAGAAAAATAGAAAAGATAGTTCATTTTATTACTTTCTAGTTTGAAACCAGTTTCTGTCTCAAATTTTCCCCCGACTCTACAGAGAGAATCAATTGGAGCACAGGCTCCCCTCTGCAGTGGTGGAATAAGGAACTTTGACAGTACCTGAAGGAACTGTTCCTATAATTCAAATACAACCCTGACCTGGAGGGATGAAGTCAGAAGATATATATCTGCTTAAGTCCATCAGCTGATTAACACATGAAATTTTCTCACAGTATTTTATGATTTATGAAGGCTGATTTGAGTGAAAAATAAAATCGCACCAAGCATGGAGAAAATTCATCAAAGTTTTTGTGGAACATAGGCTTGCAGGAATGACAGTGCTACTACTAAAAGAAAAATAGCACCACTTAAATGTACCTTGCAAAGGCAGATGAACAAACAAATGCCCCTTCACTACATAAGGTATCAACAGCTTTTTCCTCAAGAGTTTTTCCTTAAATTGTTGATGATAAACACTTGAAAGTATTATCAGAATGGTCTTTACTTATCTTTGTGATGAGCAAAACTTTGTCCTTCTGCCCAGGGTGAGTTAAACCTAGTCTAATTGGGGATTTCTGCATATATTTCAGTCAATTTTATTCGAAAAGCAGAGAAAAGGGATGAAAATAGCAAGCATCATTAGAAAAACTGAATGCTTCCGTAGTTTTTAGCCTATTTAAGGCATGCCTGCTGGGCTTTTGGACTATAGCACCAAGTCGCTCAGTACGCCTATTTGACCAGTGGTTTAAGGTGAGGAAGGATGAAGAAGGATTTTGTGATGAAGCGTAGCAGATACCTAAGAAACAAGAGAATCCTAGCGTGTAATAATATTGTAGGAATTGTTACAGAATAATTTAAAAGTCTAACTGGCAGAAGCATTACCTGACCTGGTCAGCGAGGGGAAGTTATGTGTTCAATTATAAGTTAAAATCAATACATGTGCAGAGAAGTCATAAGGTACGTCTTTAAGAAATACAAAGGTAACATACTGGTCAAAAAAGATAAAGACAGTGTTTTGGAAATTGAGATTTAGGTGCACTTGCTCAGATGCACCAGTTACCTGTGAACTGTGTCACAACATTGGTTAACATTTTTACTTTATAATATTGCTTAATTCTGGCAAACTTGTGCAGAAAATAACAAGCTTTATAGGTGAATATTTGCATTTAAAAAATGCAATAGATAGACTGGATTAGAAAAGGTTCTCTCTTTATACCTATGGTCTCTTTGCTGATTTATCAGAAGCAACAAAATTAGAGAGCCTGCCAAGGCTTAGCTTGCTCAGCGGAACCCTTGTGAGGCTGCAGGCATCAGCCTTGCAGGAAAATGCTGGTGCTGGCCTTATCGGGGGGAGGTCAGCTCCCACAGGGACTGGGTGGCAGCCGCTCCAGTGCTTATTAAATGGATTAGTTCGCAGTTCCTGGGATGGCGCCACACCTCTTGCTCCACAAAACAAAGGATTAAGCCCCATTTACAAGAAGCTAGCAAACACCACAAGCTGATGCATTCTTGGGCTCAGGAGCACAGGGGTCAGCAATGCAGGGTTTGGCTGCCTGCATCAGACAATCTCCTTCATGTTTTCAAGAACGGTTTGAGTCTCCTTCACAATAAAACTTTAATTTCAGGTCCTTATAAGAAACAAACAACCCCTCCAACAATAACAGGAAAGATATTCCAAAAAAGGAAACTTAAGGTATTTTAGTAGCATAGCAAGATGTCTGCGGCATAGTTCAGCTCTGCCTTACCCTGTGGCACCAAGAGAGAATGTGGCTGGTTTTATCTGTTATTTTTCCACAGCTTGTCTCTTGGCTTCCTCAGCCATCGCAGCCCTGTATTTACACAGCTGCCTCTGAAACTGTAAGTCAGCAGCAGAGATTGTTGCATAAACAAACGGAACATGTGGATCTTGCCAAATATCACTTATCCCAGTTTTCACCCTCTTTAAGGAGTTTATGTTTTGGCACTAACAGACTTCCTGAAAATTAAAAAGAAAATGCTTTCTGCTGTGTTTCATGTATAATGCATATCTGTTTTGGCAGAAAAAAAATGTTTTGAATAGCTTTAGGATGGGAGAAAATACAAATAAGAGAGGTAATGCAGTGAAAGTCACTGTAACATCAAGACCAGCACTGAGGATGCTGTGTGTGTCACCTACCACCTGAGCCATGGAGACCCCTCCGCTCCCAGCCCTGCCCACAACCCTTCAGCTTTTGTTAGAGAAACACATCCTGCCAGGTCAGGCTTATTAACGCAGGCTCACATGCTGGGGCCAGACTCAGAAGTTGCGCTTGCTTCTCTCCCTCCTTCAGTCATAACCTGGACACAGTGGGATATCAGAATGGGGCAAGAGCTTTTCACACTTTAAGGATGAATTTTAAAACATGACTTTTTCAGCAGCATTTTGATGATAAATTGACTTTCAGCATGAGGGACATGACTGACTAACCTCCAACATCTGTTTCCTTAATTTTTTTTTCTTATTTACACTGGTTGTGATAAAGGAATTTATGTCGTTGTTTGCCTCTGGAGATGGAAAATAGCCCCTGCATGCTGAATAAATGCTATGCAACAGGGAATACCACACTGAATATGGGAGACAGATCAGGATGCAGACATCTGTATTCTGAAATTAAGTTATCAAAGGTCTCCAAAGCTACAGATGTTGCTATAAATAGATTGACATCCTGCGTTACTAGAAACTTCAGAGGAATCTGCTTCTCAGTAGTTCATTCCTCTGTTGCACTAAGTGAAAATACAGATCAGGGTAGATAGGGTTGTACTAAGTTCAATAACAGAAGAGGTGTGTTATTGAACACAAGAAATAGCCGGATATCCCTTTAGCAGCATCAAACCATAGACTCCATAGAGTAATTTAGGCTGAGAGGGACTATCTGAGGACAGGCTGCCCAGGGACAGGTCCTCTAATGCATCCCACAGAGGGGTGTACCTCTCCGGGCACCCATGCCAGTGTGGGATGACCCTCAGGGTGAAACATTTTTCTTTACATCTGACTGCAACTTCCCTTTGTGCAACTTGTGGCTGCTGCCTCTCCTATCACTGTGCACCTTCAAGAGAAGTCTGACTCAGTCTTTCCTATGCCCTCATGTTAGGCATAGGTATCAGCAAGAAGATCTCCCCGTTGCCTTATCTTCCTTAGGCTAAACAAACCCCATTTTGCGGGTACAGTTTTGCAGCAGTTTCTACCATTGAGGGTATTCATTCTTTCACTGCTCTGCTCCCCTCCCCAGAACACAAAAGGTGTGGAGACAGACTATTTGCAGAGGTTGAGCGTGAAGAAATAGTGTGTCAGGAGAAATGAGTGTCATAAGGAACGAAAAGCATCTCAGACTTGCCCCTACTTTTAGCAAATGATTGTGGGCTTTTCCAGTACAGCTGTGCCAACCAAGGATAAAGATAAATCTGAGCCCATTCAAACAAAACTTCTGCAGCAGGAAGCACCCTGTCTGCAATCCCACTACCTTTTATTATAGCCTCGTTGGGCCACACAATCTGTGAAGTTTAGGTCAAGGTCAGTGTGTGGGTGGAAAAAACTGAAGGAGCAAGTAGCAGTACCTGCTGTGGGAAGAGATGTCAGCTCTCCAGCACTTTGTCTCATGTGATGAGGTGTTGAAACACTGCCGTCACACCATGCTTGCAAAGTACTGCAGTGCTGGCAGGGATGTAAACATTTAGGTCTTGTTCAAATCCAGCAGGCTGCAGCTGTTGAGGTCTACTGGGAGGCCCAGGTGCAGGGGAAATCTTATCGCTCTCTACAACTACCTGAAAGCAGGTTGTAGCAAGGTGGGGGTCGGTCTCTTCTCCCAAGTAACAAGCAATAGGACTAGAGGAAATGGCCTCAAGTTGCACCAGGGGAGGGTTAGATTGGATATTAGGAAAAATTTCTTCATGGAAAGGGTTATCAAACATTGGAACAGGCTGCTCAGGGAAGTGGTTGAGTCACCATCCCTGGAAGAATTTAAAGGACATGTAGATGAGGTACTTAGACACACGGTTCAGTGATGCACTTGGCAGTGCTACATTAATGCTTGGACTCAATGATCTTAAAGGTCTCTTCCAACCTAAATGATTCTGTGATTCTGCATGGAGGCTATAGGTGTCGGGCAAAAGAGGCTTAAAGAAACCTTTCACAATAGATTATGGTCCAGGAGAGAGCTGGCTTGTTCCTCAGACCCCACTCTGTATTTGCAGAGCTGCTGTCAAGGAGTGTCATACTGGAAAGTACCCTTACAGCACCGGCATCCAGATGAGCATGGACTGGGCTATCGTATGTATCAAATAAGGCAGCCACATTTCATTTTCCCTGTGAGCAATCATTCTGAGAAGAAAAAAACAAAGCAATGTAACAGTAGGGAATCTCACTAATTAAGGTCTCCCAGATTGCCCTGAGGGATTAAGCAGGAAAAGCTGTCACCAAGCCTGCGAGACATCAAGACAGACTTTCCGATGTCAGGGCCAGCAGGTTCAATGGGGATTGGTAGAAGCCCACTCTCTGGAAAATATCTGTACAAGAAAATTCATTAGCATTGAAGATGAATGAGTGCTATTTGAAGAACAAGAGGTTCATGTAAGCCTTAGTGAATTTTATTTCACCTAATAAAAAAAAATATTTTACTACTGGATTTTCCTTTTAGATGCTTTCAGTTAATTACACTGCCAGTATCTGCAGCCAGAATAATACCTTGTGTCTCTTTGTAGTTGGATCCTTTTCAGCTGAGGCCAAATGAGACTTCAGCCTTTGAATGCACCTGGAATGGCAAGAAGCAGTCAGAGCCAACAGTGGTGGCTTCCTAGAGGTGCTGAGAGGATTTGGAAAGACATTCCTTCACTTTGAATTTAGTCCAGGTGATGATACCTGAATTAGCATTATTTTAAAGAGTACCATCCTTATCACATCCTTAGGAACTAATTTTTTTCTGTAATCAGCTTCAAGTTCCAAATTAGAATATTCCTATACTCAATTTATGCAGGTAATTTTCCATAATTATTATTAGCAGTGGCACAAAGTAAGTCTAGCACATACGTTTTTATTTTTCATAAAGAGAAACTGCGAACCTAAATTATCTAATGCAGTTCAAGGTTTCTGGTATTTCCTGAACTTCCTTTGCCTTCTTACTGTTAACTTGAGCCAGAAAGTCCAGGACAATATATCCTGTTCTGCTGAAGAGTAATTATTTCACTCACGCTAACCCATAAGGGGGTCAGACTTCATTAATTCTAATCTATTTTACACAGATGTTAAACCAAATTAATTTTTAAGTTTAAATAAAACATAGGTTTTAAATATAAATTAGCAATATCTAAGAAATCATCAAAGAGGGTAGTACTGCTCTTATTGAACTGACACCCATGGTACTTCAACAGATGAAGAATCAGACCCGTTCATTTCTCCATTAGTTAAATGGCCCAGACTCAGTGGTGTCTTACATGACTGATATGTGAAAAGCAGGCATTGGTCATCCCTAAGTATGTTGTTTACAAAATTTACAACTGTATAAAAACAGTTGTTATTTAATATTTGAGTTCAGTGATACTGTAAGTCCTTAGAGTTGGTACACTTCTACCACAATAAGAACTGAAAGACTTCTTAAAATGCTTGCTCTCCCTCATTTTTGGGCAGCAATGGAGTTTTTGGACAGCTACGGTAGGAATAAACAAGTTGACCAGAAATTAGAGACAACTGTTGCCATTGTAAGGAAAGAGGTGGCACTTAGGAATATTTATACTGGAGAGAAAAAATCGGGCTTTTAAAAACATTTGCTCCTGTAAACTGGAAGAACCATAGCTGGATGGAGGTTTCTGCATGACTCACCTGATCTGCTGAATCAACCTGTGTTAGTAGTGTGTTACAGTGACACACCTGAACAGAAAGGAAAGTGTCTAGCTAAGCCATAATAGCACAGGATTTCTGCTGAAAAATCAACTGGGAAAACCATAAACAGTGCCCAGTCAGAGCATATAAGGAGTAAGAATATGTTGCTTTGACAGGATTTCTTTTATGGTTGTGGCACTGTGTTTTCTCACCTGAAGCAGATGGTACCCTTGAACAAGGCAGTGAAATTGCTCTGGCAGATATCCTTACCAATAAATACTATTAATTAAATATTATTAAATTGAAGTTTCACAGTGTTATTAAAACTGTTTTAAAGATGGATAAGCAAGAAGCTCAACCCTGCAACTCATTGCCCAGTGGGATTGCCCCCCCCAAAAATGTCTAAACGTGACCTCTACAAGGCCACATAGCACTCAAAGTTGTGTGCTAGGTAAGGAAGTGTTTTATTAGGTACAGTCCAGAATACTTATCTTATCTGTAATCTTGAAACTTAAAGCCAACGGTGGAAGTGACATAAATTGTTAGCAAAAAAATCACAAGAACACAGGCACGTTTCCCAGCAAATTGAAGATACAAAAGGAAAACCGTGTGTGCGATAAGCAAGCCAAAACCAACTGCCCAATATGTATCACTTCCCATATATTTTGGTTTTCCTTTAGTGTTCCGTATTTTTTTGCCTTTTTTAGTCTGCAAAGCATGCTCCAATTAAAGGAACGATTGCCTATATACTGTCTAAAGGACACCCTAGTGAAACATTCCTTTGATCTACCGTACTCTTAGGAGACTCTCTGCTTGCATCATGTTTTCTGAACGTGGTTAAGCCATTAGATTTCAAGTTATATTTCAGTATGTCTCAGAGATTGAAAGGGGTAATGTAAGCACATAGGTTAGTTGTGCTGATTGAGACTGACCACTGATGACAGGACATATCCCAATATCAGTACTTCCTAAGGAAATGCAGGAGTGTGTAAAGAGAGAAGACAAACATATAGCCTTTTTCGTACTCACGATTGACACTGAGCATTAAAAATATATTGCACGTATATATAGACACATAATCCAAATATTTATCCTGTGGGGATAAAGTAGGTTTATCTAAACTCCTGATTACCAATAAAACCTTCAAACTACCCATTTAAGTAAATGCTTCTTGTAAATAGTGGTCTTGAGTACTTTTCAGCAGTAATGCAGTCATTTGAACTGTCTGCTGTTTTGAAAGTGGAAAGAAAACTGGAGGCATTTAAAACAAGAATAAAGTCATATCCAGCATTTGTAAGATGTTGCCAATTCACTGTTTGCATCCTTACTGCCTCTAAAGCAAACAAACAGGAATAACTTCAGCTCAGGGGTAAAAAGCAAGTACCTAACACTTTTGCTCTGCTATGAGAAGCAAAGAATACTGTTAATGCATTGCCCAAATAGTTCTCATTTGAAGTGAGGACATTTGTAGTTCCAGGAAGACTTTTTTGCAATGCTGATTTTTGAAGGATATAAGTTATTCCAATGACAACGGGCAGCAGAGTTTGGAAAAAGTCCACCTAGAGCAATTGAGTGAAACTTGATATTTCAATGATTTATAGTTTTGTTCCATTCTAGCTCATGACATAAGAGAACAAGAGAAAAGCCAGTGAGAGGTTCAGCTGTCCCAGCCTCATGCTGTAGCATACAACTGCAAGGCTCGGTCAAGGACGAGCCACTTGCCTCTTTTGAAAGGTTAGTGCTTCTGGATACTGTTAACATACACAATACCTATTTACCTCTCCAAGTCTGAGGGTAGTAAACCCATTTTATAGTTGCAAGCCCTTAGGTGGGGCAGGAACCTTCCTCCTGGTGCCAGAAGTCACCAGCTTCCATCCTTCACGTTCTCCAGAGGTTGCACTTACCTTAATACTGGGGTGGAGTACACCGCCTGTCCCTCTACTGCAGACGGGATCTCAGGCTCTTCAAGCTGCTACATTTCAGAGAAGATCCCATCTATCTCCCTTTCCTCTTCTCTGATGCTGTTCTCCTGAAAACCCTACACCTGGCACCACAGCTCCTCCAAGGCAGCACGCCTCCCGCGTGACAGAGGGACATCTCTCCTGGCCCCAGTGAGAGGCCCCAAGCAGCCTGGGACACTTGCAGAGCTGCATGCACCATCTGAAACTCACTCTGTGTTGAAGCCTCTACCCTGGCACAGACAGCTGCCGGGGAAGATTTTCTTTACTGTGAGGGTGGTGAGACACTGGAACAGGTTACCCAGAGAAGTTGTGAATGCCCCATCCCTGGAGGTGTTCAAGGCCAGGTTGGAGGGGACTTTGAGCAACCTGGTCTAGTGGAAGGTGTCCCCATCCATGGCAGGGAGGTTGGAACTAGATGATCTTTTAGGTCTCTTTCAATCCAAACCATTCTATGAAACTACTCTGTGGCATATTATCACCATGTTTGAGACCATTTCAGCAGAACAAATTCACCTGAGGTTTGTTTTTTTTTTCTTTGGGTGGTTTTTGGGGTTTTTTTTACCCTTCTGTATAAACTGCTCTATTAGTTTGCTGTGCTCTAGAAGCTGCACTCTTATAAATAGTTCTCACCTTAGCACTGGCTCAAAGGGTGCTTGACCCTCCCTAACTGGGGGCAGCTGTAGCAAAGGTTTTGGGCACCTGGATCAAGGGCAGCTGATGATGCTTGTTAGAAGCTGCTAGAGCAGCTCCCCTTACCTTGTCCTTACCTGATGGCTGCAGGTACCCTGGAGTTTCTCAAAAGGTTCCCAAGTATTCCCTGATGATCTTGGACCTTGTCACTAGAAGGTCAAGAAACTCCTGAAACTGAACCCAGAGACCTCTGTGTGAAGTGCTGCGTCTGTTGGCTGCCTCTGTTAGCTGTGCTCTCATAATACCCAGTTCATAATATCCCGAATTAAGCCTCTTTTAAACCATACAGGGGACAGTGGGTCAGTAAAATGATGTGATTTATAAAACAAGAGTAATGGGAGTAATTTTTCACAGCAGGTCCAGCTCAGTGTGTAGCTGCCTCTCGCTCCAGCCAGGTCTAGGTGTTGCAGAAGATCATGAAATACTTGCACTTCTTCCACTTCAATTTTACAATACTACTTCAGATGTTGAAGCTGGAAGATTAAACCTCAATTCACTATCATGATTTATGGTACCAGTGGATGTTTGGGTAAGCTATGCCCCTGTCTAGTTTTCAATCCTACTAAATTCTTGATCTCCAGTGCTATGCCAATGAATTCAAGAGTCTTTTTCTACAGAAAAAGATGACAATTCCTAGGACTCATTTCACTTACATCTCATGTTACCATGCCAGGTTCTCTTCTCTGCTGCTGGAAATGCAAAACCTGGCTGTTATATTGACCCTTCTACTTCATTTAACGCAGGCCTTAAAATGAAAATGACACTTGATCCCACAGGCCTTGAACACAGCCCTGCTTTTGTGGATCAATATTATGAGTCTCATTAAAAGGCAACCCAGGCCTTTAGTTAGCTCAATAACGTAGCTCACTTCTGCTGTTAAGCTGACTCAACAAGTATGAAAGACGCTACTTCGTATTTTACCAACGTTAGCCACAAGCAAATATGGTTTATAGTGCCATAGTCAAACCAGCTGTAAAAATTAACAAGTACTTCTGCTCAAGTTCACTACCCTGTTCCACTCCAGCTGGAACGAAATTCATAAAACTTAAAATGCAGCTGAGGGAAGGCTTTTGCACCTTTATTGCTTGATGTTGTTTCCTGAACCATTATGCTGCTATTCCAGCCAATCTCACGACCACTCGGGCATGATATGGAATTATTATTCAAACAGGAAATTTCAGGTCCGGCACTTGGTTTCCTGTTGACATAATTCACATTGGGGGGGGGGGCGGGGCATTTTGCTTGTTTTCCAGTAGAATAACAGTAATGAAAATCAATCAGTGGCTGACAGTGAATGCTAAGACCCATATGATGCTAAAAAGATGGTAGCTTTTAAACAGATAATGGGTTTCTGGAGGTGGGGGGACAAGGAGACTCAAAGGTGCAAACATCTGAGACCTTTGGCAGACTGCAGCAATGCTTCTGGCACTGGGTAAAGCTACATCGCATTTGCCAATTCATATTTTAGGATTCTCTCCTTATTTGCTTACAACTAGCAACTACACTATGTGTTGCTTGTCCAACATCTTCACATCAAGACAGTGTTTAATGTTTGAAGCAGCACTGGGAAAGAAGCATCAGAAGACATTAGAAGACTACGCATCACACCAATTTAATGTATTACAGAGCAAATCAATTGTGATGGATGGAACTTCAAATAATAATCTGATTACAGAGGGACAAAACCAAGAAGCATCCAGGGAATTCTACAATGTGGAAACCCAGCAGATTACATCTGAAATTAATCTTAACTAGATAATCGGTTTTGTGTTCCGGATTTGCATGCACAAAGACAACTGACAAAAATGTTTATCACCCCAAGGGCTACCATAGGAGCCAGGGATAGAAACCCTCTCTTCCTCGATGAACATCAATGTTGCTATTCATTTCCAAAGGGCTTGCACATACCAAGACCAAATTTGGCTTTATAGCTTTTCCATTCTCAAGGGCACATTTCTGTTATACTCCATGGGGTTTTGGCCATTTCAGAGGGTTATTATGAGCTCTTTGCAGGGGGACAGTCTAAGTCCTCTATCCTGCAGACACTTAAGCATGTCCTTGTGTTTAAGGCTATGAATAGTCACACTGACTCCTCTGGGATTACTTGGATACTGAAAGTCAAGCACATATCAAAGTGTCTGCAGGATTGCTGCCTAGGGAACAAGACAAAAAGGCTCTAGAAAAAATATTCCTTAATGAGTCTCTATTAAAAAGAACACAAATGTTATTGAACTTTGGTTAGTTTGTTACCGATCAAGAAGTACCCTGACTCTAGCAGTGTGTATTTTCCACTGTAATTTTTATTATTTGGATACATGCTATTATGTATGCATACAGTGATGTTATCTACGCTAGTATCTTGCAGATATTTTACTTTGAATGTCATAAGCACATAAAATCAGTTAATTCCTTCCATGTTATGAATGCAGAATACTGATTGTGGAGCTATTAGTAATATGCATTCAGAGTATACACTGTATGGACTCTGAAGGATCCACAATTGAATGCTGAATAATTCACAAAATTCGACAAAATGCAAATAAGGTGACCGACATGATATGGGAATGCTGAATTCCCGGACGAATACAAAGGAGGTATTAGTATTTTGTTCCTCTTATAGAAAAATTACTCGTGAGTCTATGATTTAATTCATTTCAATTTTTATTAAAAACCCTTTCAGTACTCTGACCCATTGCATATGACAGCTGCATTGCAAAATTAACACTAATTTGCAAGTGCAGCTGGGCTCCCTTGAGAGTGAGACAAAGCGCACAACATTGTTGAGAGAGAAATTAAGGGTGGAGTTACATATATGTTTAATTGTATAGTACATACGTTTCAGAATAATTTATTATAAATATACCCCAATGACATCAGTGCAAATTTTGCACCTATGAAAACCACTGTTCCCTGCCAGGGAACTGGGACAGGTGTACCTTGCATTACTATTTAATCTTAGGCACCTGATCCCTCCCTGTTTACTGCTTCTGGGTTCCAAACACTGCTATGCAGAGATGTGGAGTTTGAGTTTAGGGAACTGAAGGACTGGTTTTTCCCTTGCTGGAGGCAAGCCGGAGGCAGCCACGGCTTTGGGAGGGAAAGTTTCTTGCAGACTATTGCAGTGCCGAACACCAGCACATCCTTGCCTGTTTTGCAATAGTTAGCATAGCGCAGCAAGCCAGGCCCAGACTCAGCTGGATACTTGCTCGTAAGCATGGGTTTGTCCAAAGGAATTGCTTGAAGTTTAAGGTTTTCTTTGATGGACTAGGGCCTTAAAAAGACTGTTGGAGCTCTTTGAGGTTTTCTTCTGCTGTATGTTAATAAAATAGCAATAACTTAGCCAGCAATTTAGAAATGTCTAATATATATATATAAACATCTAAGTTCTAAAATATTTAAGTTTCAGTGTATATCCAATTTAGCTTTGGAAAGTTCTAGTATAGCAACTTTCAACCTGAAAGCTTTAAAAAGTAATTATTATTTACAAATTATCTAAAATCCACAGGCAAAAAGACACTGATGGAAGTTAGCACAAACAGTAAGGTCAGGATTCAGACCCCAGCTGTTGAAGGCTTCTTGCCAGTCAGACACTTATTTAGAGATGGCCACATCAGGTTTTATGTGGCTGTTTACAGAGCTCAGATCCACTCAGGGTTTGATACTGTGCCATGCCTAGGTTATAATTACCCCGATTTCTAACCTTCTCTGTCCTTCCCTCCTCTGGCCTATGACTGTCAGTCTGAGTTTGAGCTGATCTATGTTTCTAATGCTTCTTCTCGGGCATGGCTGAAAGCCCCCAGCAGTGACCTCTCTCATCCTGCACTTTCTGCATTTCACTATAAGCTTTTTCTGTTAGCAAAATCTCTTGCCCCTTTAGCTCTCATGTCACACATGTACCAAGCTGGTGATCTAAGCCATTCTTTGTGAGCCTGTCCTGTCCTTTTTGGAGGCGGTTGAAACATGCTGACAAAATGCAGTGCGAGGAGGACTTCTACCTTACCTCTTCAGAGACACATGGAGCATTGCAGGCTCCCACGTTGTCAAGGTAAGTCCTTCTTATGTCACCTCTGTCTACTGGGGTCAAATAAAATAACACCCTTTGCACTTCAAAAGCTTAAGTTTATTGTGGGATGTTTAAACCTTCACAGCATCTTATAGGTTGTTATAGAATGTGATCTGTTGTACCCACTTACTTAGTGGCAGTGTTTGTCTGCAAGCAAGCGTTCTTGCAATACCTGCCAGCATGACACCATGTCCAAGACCTGAGCCAATTCATTTCGGAACTGATCTGGGCACCCACCAAAGCACCGTGTCCTGACAAGTGCACAGAAACCATAACCCTTTTCAAGAAATGAGAAGAAGTAACCGCGGCAGTATCATTGGTGCACTCACAAGGTACTTGATGTTCGATGTATGCCAGATTAAAACCTGCCTTGGTCATCACATCATGGATATTAATGTAAAATAAAACAAGAATTAATAGGAAATTTTGGCTCTTGATAAAATCAAGTATTCCTTTGCTAAACTCTGCCTCACAGAGATGGCGGTAGCCTCTCTATTATTTGTCTAATAAAATATATTATTTGTCTAATAAAACAGAATGTTAAGATTTATCTATCAGTGGTTTGCTAAACATCTCATTCATTTTGGTTTGCATAGTAAAGCTTTGGGATGAGGGTGCTGATATTTTTTTAATACCTTCCAGTCCCCGGGGAAGCTGGAAAAGGTTAAAAATTTATTGCGGGCACTCTGAATACACTAATGTCTTGCAGACAAACCTGGCATTGATCCTTTCCCCTCTCCCACTAAATCTTCAGCAGATGAGAGTAGCTATTTGCTTTCCACTGTGCAAGCAGAGCTCCTTGAAGAGAAATAAAATCTTTCTAACTTGGAACATACTGCTTGGAGCAGTCTTGGATTTCTGTTACACAACAACTGATTATTTCCATCCTAGCAATATCTGGGGCAAAGAAATTGTGTCTTCAAGAGCATCAGCTCTAGGTGAGCAGAAAAAGAACTGACAACATGGAGATGTCAGCAGAAGCATGCAAAGCATTTATTTATCTGGGCACAGGCAGAGCTGGAATAGCAACAAAAAAAGCATGCATATTTTTTTTAATTAGGAAAAAAGGTGCAGAGTGTTCAACTAGGAAGCAGGTTAATTTATATGAATATAAGGAACAACTCAGTGTAAAGACAGGAATTTTATTGTGATGGTGATGATAAGTGAGGAACAGTGTCATATCTTCCAAAGTATTTCTGGTGCTTCTTTTTGTAGAGCACTTATTGAAAAAAATTGGGTTGACTACATTTCAGGATTCAAAAAACATTTCTTACGAGTGCATGGCGCACTCCAGCTCTAACTTGTGAAATACTAGATTAAAATGGTACATATTGTTATCAATATGGCTTTACCAAGATGCTACCAGATCTCTTGCACTGTAGTATCTGCCATTGAAAAAGATGGGGTAGTACCATTTAGTTCCAAATTTGGCCCTCAGAGATGTATACTCTCAGCTCTTGCAAAAATTAATGGAAAAAGTACATGAAATCTGGCTTTAGAGCATAACCCTTTATGAACTCTGCTTCTGAAGCATTTCTGTATTGCTTTGATTTACAGAAGTATGTGCTACAGTGGCACCTGAAGATCTCACCTGTTCTTGGGAGTCCTTTGAGCTGGGTACCATTCAGGCTCACAACTGGACAGTCTCTGCGGAGTCCTAGTCTGATTTGTTGCCCTCTCTAGGCGGCAGAGAGGGAGCCAGAGAATTGAAAGATGCCCTGTGATATTGTCCGCTTCCATATAAACAACGTTTATTGAGACATAAACAGGGTTGAGCTAAATTGTATATGAATTTACATAACTATAGACTTGTAAGCAAATTCCTTTTGAAAGGATTTGGCTGGCTAGACTTCAGCAGCATCCTTTTATGAGAAGATCAGGTAGAAATACAAAGTAAGACTAGTGTAGCACAACTTACAAAGACGGCAGGTAATTTAATAGGAGCTGAAGATGTGCACCAGCTGGAGTCACTCGCTGTGTGTCTGGGTCCCAAGGGTGACGGCATCTTCATACAACTGCTCATTCTTCTGTGCAGCTAATAAAACCCAGTGACTTGCTGTTAGTATATAGTTACCAGAATTTTGCACAGGAAAGGTCTGACTTGTTATCAAATACAGATCTGATCTTGTCATTAGTCTTCAATGCATAAATCACGTCCTATTTTATGCGACTGTTTTAAGGGAAACACATTCACTATCAACTACGTACCTGATGCATTCAATAAATGCACGTACAAACAGTAAAGCTCTACTTTTGCCCTGCGTACCACAGTGCAGAAAGCAGCTGCATAAAGAAGGCAGAGTGAAAGAATATGGGTGGTGTTTGCATGAATCCTGTAATCCAGAAACCTCAGAAAGAAAATCCGAATGGGAGCAGTAGGCTGACTGGGCTGCCCTAGGACTGTCTGGTTGCGGCTGTGGCCTGGAGTTACCTTCCTGACTAATCACCCCTTTGCTTGCATAGGACTTGTTTGTGAAATGTCTCTGCACATAAAGCAGAGCTCTCTCACCTACATTTCTTCCCCAAAGAACAATACTCCTTGCACTAAAGGTTGCATAACTGAACATTTGAACACATAAAAAGTGCTCTCAAATCATATGGGGAAATTCAGGAATGTTTTTTCTTTCTGGTACTCCATTTTCTTTCCTACAAGAAGGCTCTCTTTCTTTAGGGTGGGTTTTTTGTTACCTTCAAACATTCTTCTTTGCCTCTTACTGATTGCCACATCCCAAAACTTCCACTATTTGTATTAACAGATGTGATGGTGAGGTTGGGAACTGACTTGCAGACTGCTTTTAACTTCAATTGTTTTTTAAACCAAAAGCAGCTAAAATGCTAGAAAACTCTGGATAAGAGACACCTCTGCTCTGTTTAAGAGAGGATTATTGTGGTTTAGTTTAAACTGCTCCCTTAACCAAATTGACATAAGCTTGCTTGATATCTATTTAAGTTTCCATATTATTTTTTCTCTTGTTTAATTAAATGCATTTTGAATTATGCTTTCAGGCAAACCTGCACAACTCTGTACATACACAAGCTCTCAGATGGTGTTACCAAGATCCCATTTGGAAATGGTACAGCTCATTAGCTTTGCTGGCTCCAAGACAGTTCAGAGCAGTTTGAATTTCCTGCCAATTCAGTGGTATTATTTAGTTTGTATTTAAAAGCTCCTGTTTCCTTTTGACCCATGATGATCAGCAAGCGCAAGCACTGAAGGGCCTGGTCTTTCATCAGCGTCTGCAAGAGCAGAAGAGCTCTGAGACTTTGGATAAGTGCAGTGCATTGCCTTTTGCTTCCTTTTACTGCTGTTTTATGGAAAAGAAGGAAGAGACAATGTGAGCTTTTGTAGAAAAGTGAGGTGACCTTTCCAAGTTACATGTGGGATCTGCTGCTGTTTCTATAGAGACCAAATGCATTAACCTGAGTCAAGTGGGAATGCCTGAGGCTCGTTGAAAGGGATATCGTTTCTCAGAGAAAGCTGGAAGATTTAAGTAAAAGGGTTGATTCATGTGTTTTACTTTTTAAACAAAGGGAAGCTGCATTTAAATGTCCTCAATTGGACGTCTGAGCAAAGACATACTTTTTGCGCCTGGTTTCAGCTTCCAATTTCTAACTTGCATCAGCCTTACCAAAAAACTGTCCTACTTTAGGGTCCAAAATGCTTCTTCAGCTGAATAAGACTCTACAAGAATTGGTTTTGAACCAGTGAAAGATGCTTCTTGTTCACTCAAAGAATCTGCAAAAATACTCTGAAGTGCCATTTAGCTTGTCCATCCTGCATCCACGAACTCATAAACCGAAATCAAATCTCCGCTCAAGGCAGATCCTAAGACCTAACACATTCCCTTCAGACCTAAACCCATTTTGTTTCAGTACTCAGAAATGGTGCACAGAATAAAATACTTTTGATCTGGTGTAAGAAAGATTAAAAAAAAAAGAAAGTATTCTAAAGGGATCAGTTGCATTTCTTTTCTGGGAGCTGACAAGAAAAGAGAACAATGATCAATTTCTATACTAACTAAAAAATAAACTATTTCACTTATTTAAGGTGATGGCCTATTTAATTTGCAGGTGGGTGGACATGAATCATATCACAAGTACTGTTTGCTGTCATCTGTCTAGATATACACCTGTCCTGGTTTGGGGCCAAACCAGGACAATACCGTCTGATCACAGAAGGAAATTCAGCTTCTGCCTACGTAACCAGGGAGTTCAAGTTTTTGGTGGGGGAACAGAGGGAAAAGCTAGGATTTTCTCCAAATCCAGATTTCTACTTAGTCCAACAGGTACATTTGGTAAAACAAAACTTGCTCTGTGGAAAATCATCCCCCAGCCCTCTCCAGTCGTTTCCCCTCTGCGTATTTGGAAGTCTGAAAACAGGATTTTTGTTTAATGATTTTTCTCTTTTCATCTCTTAGGCATGCACTGATATGCCCACCCCTGGCTTTGGGAAGGGGAGTATGCCTGCTGGCCTGTAGAATTTAAAAAGAGAAAATAACAGCGAATACCAGCTCATTTTTTAAAAAAATTAAAAAAAAAAAAAAAGAAAGAAAAACATAGTTACAAAATGGCACAGTTTAAGGGCTGATTTAAGGCTAATTTGACAATTGTTGCATAGGAGAGAACCATGTAACTTACAAATAGGAAAAATTCTAATTATCATCCATGAAAAGGATTACTGTGATTAGTTTGAACTGTGTTGAACCTTTGACTACTTTAAGGAAAGTATTATTCGAAAAGGCAGCCAATACATAAACAGCTCTTCATCTTTTACCTCGTTTGGCTGGCTTTTAGATCAAACAAGTCGGATCAAAGTTTGTTTTTACAAAGTCTCCTTTAGATGCAAGACTCCCAAAAGTACTTTATAAAATGGCCCTTTGAGAAATACAATATCTATCAGGTAATAACTTAGAAATGCAGAATTCAGCAGAATAAAGAGAGATGCTGGGTATCAGCAATGAACTAATTGGTTTTGTCATCTCAAATACAAAATTAAATATTTCTAAACGTCTTTCATTTTCCATTCTGCTCACTGGTAACATAACACATACAAAATGCTGCTGTAAGGACTTGAACACTCTATTGATCTTAATAGCTTTGATGGCACCGCTCACTGCTGCATGTTAGCACTCCCGGAATGCTTAATGGTCAATTTTAGGATGCCCTTTGAGCTATCATCTAATTGTACAACCCAAGGGTGAAGGTTGTGTCTCAAACACAACTCACTTAAAGTATCTTGCTCTTCCTGTTTGCTGGCTTGCTGCAGCTGGGAAACAGAGATTGTCCGCTGCCGGTACCTGGTGCTCTGGTTGTAATAGGTCATGGAGCGAGAGCATGTGGGGAGGAGGAGAGCGCTGACAAGGAGCAGGAAAGCTTTCTAAATTGGAGCTGTTCTGATCCAGTGCTCTGTGGGTACATGTTCTTTGTTCGATAAGGGTTAAGCTTTTTATTAAAGACATTCATGTGGGTTCATGTGGGTGCTTTGTGTGCCTGCACAATACGATACCTCCAGATAAATAAAAGAGCATTAGTTTGGAACACAATCCTGGTTTATCCAGTGCAATAGCACATGCATATGAATAGACTGGAAATATTGACATAGAATAACAGAAAAGGTTAAGTCAATGTTTGCTCAATGCTGCAATCCAAAAGTCATTTTTAGTGCGGCAAATTCTGAGATTCCCGAGCAGGAAGTAAACAGAAAGGTCAAAGCAATTAACAGATAAGTTAGGTGAGCCCAGTGCATGCACAAACAGGCACAGCAAAGCACACCGCTTGTTCCAGTCTGCTGGTCAGCCTGAACACATTGGTAACATCTTAATGCCTATGGTTTTGCAGCTGCGTGTTTTCCTCCCTTGCAGGGGGCATTAAGTTCATCCTTACTTAGGGCTTTGTGACAGCCAGCAAGGGCATCGAGGCCCTGCTGGGGACCAAGCAATACAGGGATGTACGTTTGTGGGGGCTGTGTTTAATCGAAATAGGGAGCCACTCCTGGTCATATTGGCAACGAATATATCGACTTCTATAGGAGCAGGACTGGGAGCCAAAGGAGTCATCAATCTTGTTACAGAGTATTGAGCAGAAGTATAATAGATACTCAATCCAGTCTGTATATTTTTCATTTGCAATAGCAATGTATCACTGGATAACCTATCTTTATAGGAATTGATCTGACAGCCAGAATCTGTAACTAAGGACAAGTAGTGCGGTTCGGGAAGGTGGGATCAAGCAGGCAGGAGAGTAGCAGGTCTTCGAGTTTTCCTGGCTAGCAGCAAGCAGAGCCAGTTACCTGGCCAAACCCCAATCTGTTTTACTGCTGCAAATTACACCATCTGCACCACCTCATGCTGGGCAGCAGTGAAGCAGTTAATGTGACTTTTGTGGGAGAGATATGAGCTCCTTGCAAGCCTAGGTAAGTAAGTCAATATTACAAAGCAAACTCCATAAAGAACATCAGGTTCTCCAGCAGAGAACCTTCATTAAAGCAGCAAGCAAAGCAATACCCTTATTTCCCAGGGGTCAACCACTTACACCTTAAACTTTGAAAAATGAAATTTATTCCCCGTATTCCAAAAGACATTCTACATAGCAGTCCCCTTTTGGGATTATAAAATCAAAATCTCTGACATTTTCCTGAAATTTCTGTGATGAGAAGGAGGGCATAGGGATCACGTTGTTAGAGCTAGCAACAATCTGAAGGATACTAGAGTGCCCCGCAATGCAAGAGCTCTCTTTTTTGAATATCTGAGCCACCCTTGGCTGAGATGGGGTACCTGCAGGAAGAAATCGACACTCCAGCAAAGTCTGGAAGTATAGATGGCTTCCAGGGAGAAACAGAACTAAAGCCTCAGACTGGAGCTCCTCAAAACTCTATATTCAGCTGCAGGTATTTCTCAGATGAGGCTTATTTCTATCTGAAGTTTATATCACATGTTAATATGAATGTGCAGCCACAAATGTGGGCACTTCAAGCAGCACGTGGCAACTGGAAGAAGACTTGGGTGAATGAATATGGTTTAGGACTCAGGGCCAAAAAATGTCTAACTTGGGGCTCTTTATCCTTGAGATGAGAAGATGGAAAGGGAACATTGTAACTTCAAAGTTCATAACAGACTGCTGCAAAAGAAGTAGCTTCTTTTCTTTATTTTCTTGTCAGATGGAATAAGAAATAACATGCTGAAGCTGTAGGAAGATTCAGGTCAGGCACTAGCAAAATAAACTTTCTGGGAGCAACACACTGAAGCACTGGAGTAGCTTCACTTGGAAGTTCTCGGGTTCTTCTTTGCTTTAGGTATTGAAGTCCTAGACCAATCTGGTGACCTAAATATAGCTGACATTATCTTGTGAAGGGGCCAGACCAGCCTGCTTCTTGAAGTCCCTTCAACACTGCTTCTTTTGCTCAGGGTCAGGAAAACTCCACCATGGACCAGGTCAGTTCCAAGACTTCAGAGAACTTCAGAGAAGATGCAGGAGGGACGATGTTTACCCTGGCATAGTGGTCTGCTCAGTCACATGCATTACACTTGCCACAGAGATGGCACTCAAAACCTTGCAGTGTGCTTGTTTTTCCCCTCATGCGTGATTTCTGTGATGGTAAATAATATTGGAGAGGTTTTTACCCAGTTTGTCAACTACTTTCTTAGCCACAAAATGTGACAGCATGTGGCACCACTTGTCTGAGGGTAGAAATTTTTAAAATTTAAAATAAATTTCCAAGTTGAGGCTGATAGAAGTCAAAGGGGAGTTGCAGACCAAAACAAACACTTAAAATGAATATTAATGTTTCCCTATATAACTGACTCTCATAGAGAGCAACTTTTCTCATGCCACATATTTGAGATGCTCAGGTAAATCTTAGAAATATGCCTCGGAACACTGAAAGTAATGCACAACATGTACAAAGTTGTACTGTTTTCCCTGACATCAGCTGCATTTGAGATTTTGGGAACAGCTTGTATTACCACATTTGTCAATCTCTTGTCCTGTTCTGTTTCCACATTATTCTAACTTGAAGTATAAAAAATGTTCCTGTTTTATTTAATCATTTATATGTTACAGACATCAGACCACAATGAGGGCAAGTGGAGTGAAAGAGCTAAAGCAATGCCTATAAGGTATGTGCAAGTCTATGAAATAGCTCACCGGGAGGTAAACCAAAATATTGGATATGAAAAGCTTTTCTTTTTGTAGTTCTCCAAGAAATATTTAGACTTAATAAACTAAATGTGTTAGACATTTCATAAAGAGTTCTCTCTGTGCTCAGACTACTGAACTGACAGGCTAAGATGAAAAGGAGAATTAATTAGAATTAGTCTTAGTAGGAATAGGGGAACTGTTGGAAACAGATCAAATTCTTGCAGTAGAAAGGAAGAGGCTGTTTCATTATCTAAAAAAAAAGGAAGACCAAACATTTTTTGATCTTGAAATCAACTGATCCAAAGCAATTTGCACCTGACCAACTGAGCAGTATTTATTCAACAGCCTGCAATGTAATGTGGAAACACCTAAACTAACTTGAGTCAAGCTGGGTAAAAGAAAGCAGTGTAAATTAGTTGGAATAGACTTCCATTCTGACATGATTAGACTGCTTTCAGTGCTTAAGGTGTACTGTTTTAAGCTAGCTCAAACCTTTTCACACTGCACTAGCACAGACTTCTCGGTGCTGCTCTTTTGCTGCAGAAAGTTGTACTATGGTTGAACAGAAAAGGTAGAAAATAACTAAATTTTAAGTTGATCTGAAAAGTCTTTTTTTTTATTTTTCCATTCCCTAGAAAAGTGTGTTTAAAGACCTTATATTTGACTTTTAATTTTATGTTTTCTATAGATTTGCATTTTTTTCTCAGCATTTTACACGTCTAAGTAAAATGTTCTTTTGAAACAAAAAAGGATGTTTTGAAAAATTTAATTTTAATAAGGGGAGGGGCTTGCTAAAACAATTTGAGTTTGGTGGTAAATTGTGCATACTTTTGATTGATCTGATTTTTTGGTAGTTGACAGTTTAGTTAAAAATTATTTGCTCTGTGCCCATCAGCATTTTCAGTGTATTTAACTAAAAAACCCCCTTTGTTATCCATGTGTATCTGCTTACCTGCATCACAGTACAGTTTTAATGTCAAAATGGAATTTGACCATCATGTGGTCCTGCTAACAGACTTCTGACCAATGAGCATGAGAAAATTACACCTACCTGCCTTGCTCTTTTCCCACTGCAGTGTGCTCAGGGAAAGTCATGAGTGACTGCAGACTGTAAGACATGCAGCCACTTAAAAGATTTCCATCCTAAACAGACATATAACAAAATGTAATCTCTCCCTGCGCTACCAAGGATGTCTTTCATGTCCTACAGTATCTAAGAAATACCCAGCTCATCCATTCTCTTTCTGAGAGGGAGAAGAAAAAAAAAAAAAAGAATTCAAGACCTTGGAAAGTCTTATGACTGCTAGATAGAGAAGCAAATTTGGATAATAGGGCCCATGTGACACAAGCGAACAGTACATGTTCTACCTAAAGAAAAAGAAACAGCTATGGGATTCAGGAAAGGTGAAGACTGGTGCCTTAGAGCAGTGTCTTCCAACCAGTAATCACTGAAAAGGCTATAACCAAACATCCAAAATATCCTTTCTGGGGTAAAATGACTCATATACTACTAAATCCTACCCCAAAAAGCGCTTTCCGATGTGAAGATTTAGAAGGCAGAATAGTTTGTTTAATTAATTAGAAAATAGATATTACGCCCAGGAATCATTGTATTTTCATCCTCCTTCTTAAAACTATTTTGCCTTCCCCAAGCTTAAAGGACAATTTAGTTTAATCAAGATAGCTTTATGTTTCAAGATATATATTTGGTCTGAGTGCCATTTAATGTGTTCCGAAGAGCTGAGATACCCCTCTGAAGCTGTCTCTCAGGCAAAAACGTATGTTGCCACATGTATATAGAGGAAAACAGTTTCAGAAGTGTAGGCAGGGATTTTCAGAGGTAATTAAAGTGAAAGAGCTCAATAGCAAGCACCTCTGGTCATATCGCAGTTACCCTGGGGATATTTATAGTGCCCTGAAAAACAGTAGAGAGGAAAAAGAAAGAAAAGAACCAGAAAAAAGAAAAACCAACACAGCTCAAGGAGAATAAAGTCACTGGTCTTTTAAAACCAACTCAAACTGCTTTTAGAAACTGTGCAAGGATAAAAGGAGTGCACCAAGTGTGGTTAACAGAATACCCAGGTATTCCTTGCAGCTAATTCATGCTTACTGTAACAAACTGCCCCTTCCTTCTCATATTAACTAGGTTTCAAATGACTGGAAGAAACAAGCCAAGGGAATATCACTGAAACAAATCAATGAGCAATACTTGTCACCGAGCGAGGCAGACAGTGCCACGTGAGGGCACAGGCTGCATTAAAGTATTTGCCAGTTTTTTAGACAGGCAATTATCACCTCAGTCTTTTGTAGGCTTCTGATGTATAATGTCATATTCACACACAAACATGTTCTCTCTCACTTCTGCATTTGCCATTGTAACCACATTTCTGTAATTGGGCTCTTTTGATGGGGATTAGCAAGCTACTTTAACATGGCAGCTATGGCAGTTCACCTGGAAGAGATGAGGGTCAGTGGGGTCAGAGAAGCAGCCAGGCAAGTTAATCATCCTCTGAATATGAAAATGACAGAGGAGGGAAGCCGTCTATTCTGTGCAATTAAAGACCTTTTGCAAGAGTAGCCAATTGAGCTCCATATAGCTTGTTCACCAGAGAAAGTGAATAGTAAAAGGATTTTGGGGGGCCAAAGGCACATGCTGTACTGCTGACAGCAGTCAGAACTGGATAATTATGTCGTACCAGAAATAAGTACCCCAAAGAGAAATAAACTTGTTACATATGGATATCCCTGGAGGTGAACACCCAATGTCTTTTTTCCCTTACCATGCCTAGCAGGGTCTGGAGGAAGCTTTCAGGACTCCGTTTTTAGCAAGAGGAACCTCTTTTTCCTAACCCTAGGTTCACTTATTTGCACCACAACTTCAATGGCCACAGACGAGCTCAGCAACAGCATCACCAAAGTTGCCATAAGTGTTGCATGAGTGTGGCTTAAACAGAGAGGGAAAAGACAGGACTGCCAAATCAGAGCTCAGACTTCACTGCCCGTTGGCCCAGGCATAACAGGTTGCAGCTTAACACAGACCCAGTAGATTTTTTCTTAATAATATAGTGTTATCTTCGCCATTGCAATGAAGACTAGACACCTTTAACCAGCTAGTGACAGACGGAAACAGAGTTATGCTCTTGTAAACAGCTAATTCCACCTCTGGTGTGTTGCTTGACCTCCAGTCTTCCAAAGGAAGGCAAAACACCCCTAACAAAAATACATTTTACCTGGAAGACTGAAAGGCTTCCAATGAAAGATAAAATTGAACATGTTCAACCCTAACATTTATGTTATTGTTCTAAAAAGTACAAAAGACAGAAATGTTTAGACATTAGATGGTCAGTCTCTGGGGTAGGGATGTATTTTCCTTGTGTGTCTATAGTGCCTAGCATAATGAATATCTCTCCAAGCTAAATAAGCAGTAACTACTGGGATACTTTCAATGTCTACTGAGATGCCTCACAATATGTGAACAAACACCAAAAAAAAAGTATTTTTTAATATCTGAAATGTCACTATCAGGAGGAATTATTTGTTTATCCACCAGGAACTCCAAGGGTGGATACATAAATAGAAAACCTAGTTATACGTAACTGCTGCCTGATGTTTAAAGATTAAAAATCAGATAAAATCTCACACAGCTTTCCACTGCTGCAGTGGGCATACACTCACTATACCTGTGAGCACAGAAAATGAAACCCATTCTCCTAAGACAGAGCAATTCCCTACCTGAACGGTACTCATCTGTCTGTGTTCATGTTGAAAAATCTCTGAAAATCTCTCTGACACATATTTTCCCGCAGGCACTGAAATATCCAAGTAACTCTGAAGTTAGTGGGTGTTAGGAACCTAAATGACTTTGGAGATCTGAGTCTTCATGTCAGGTGAATTCTTTCTACTTTCTTTAACACTGAGGCCCTTTATGCAGAAGGCTGAATACCAGTTGCAAATACTCTGTGATGACTGCTGAGAATATGGGACCTTTGAAAGGTGGCCGAAAATGAAGCTATGCTGTGCAATACTAATATATCAAATACATCACTGCTTCCGGGCTGTTTAATTATGTGGCTGAAGGAGGCTATTGCATGAGTCCTTCATACAGATCTGCCAGTATCCTTTAAGGACGAAGCTCAACTGTACATGATAGGGTGGATAATACATCTTTTGTTGCTATGTGGGTAAGCACAATAATCGAAACTCTTTAGAGGATAATTGGTGTGCTCTATTTTAGAAGGAAATAATCTGGTTTCCAAGGGGACTAACTATGAGGCCCAAAGCCTGTAGTTTATCTCAGTGTAGGAATGGGATCATTATGGAGGAAAACAGAGCATCCATCCAATTCAATTACCCCAATTGTATTACGAATGTAAAAGAGGAAATTGTATGTATCCCAAAAAGGAAAGTTTCCCACTCTTCCCCTTCCACCCCACTTGGAACCTACCCTGGAAGCACTTGGTCTCCTGCAGACTACAATGGGGCTTTTGTGCTCAGAAAGCTTGCAAGGTTTGTTCCTTGCAGATTACCCAGCTACCTCTTAAACCTTTCTTCATCCTACATGATCAACATGCTGGAGCTTGCCCACTTGGTAGACTACTGCATCTACAACTCCTTGCTGGTATTTTTGCAATCAACAAAAAAGTAATCGAAAAAAACACTGCTTGGAAGGGGCAAAACCTTTGCCAAGTATGAATCAGCTACTATAAAATTTTGTCTCTTTCTGGGAAAAATGTTACTTGGAACTTTCAACTAAAAATTGTTAGGGGTGGGGAGAGAAACCATGTTACCCACTCCAGAAGCTTTTATTCAGTATTTGGATATTGCTGTGTTGCTCTCTTCTTCCAACCAGACCAACATCCTCAGATGACCAGGAGGTTATGCGATCTGAGCTGCTGATCAGCATATAGATACTGAAAATATTGCAGTGGGGAATGAACTGCTGAGGTTCTGCTCATGAGGGAGCTGGTGCCAGGCTGGGATATTCTGCCTGACCAACAGAGCTACCTGCCCTGCTGCTGGGCTGGTGTTTAATTAACCACTGCAACCATCAGCTCTGTTACACTGGTTTCTAGCATTTATGGGTCAGGTCATCTGCTAGTAGAATTCATTGTAAAGCTGTACCTTTCTGCTTAGCAATATTTTTACCTTCTCCCTCCTTGTTAACAGATTTCCTTTCCTCTTCCTCAGTAATCTGGAGTCTTCAGTAACTTGGATCCTGTTTTGGTTCTGTGTGTTGACTGCCTATGCCTGTGATCAGATCAACTTATCAAATGCCATTAAAAATGAATGCATTTGAGCCTATTTTGCTGTTCTGTTTCAAATATAGTCATATATCCAGGCCCAGTGTGTTGGATTATTGAACTTCAATCAGTATGCTCTGGAAATACTTTGGCACTCCTGTTGTGGCACCCAGAAAGCATGCTCAGAGGGCAGCACCAGTGCATTTTAGGATGATTTATTACATGTAGAGAATAGTATGAAGTGTCAGACATCCATCATATTTGTACTGACCTAACTGAGTAAACCAACTTACTTTTTACAGAGGGTTATGAAGGTCTGACCATAAGAAGAGAAAGAAATATATTCCAGGCTGTTGAGTATATTATTTGGTTCTAAATTATTCAGAGCTTCTAAGTAGTGGCCTAGTAGCACAGGTTTGACATTTGGCTTTTCTTCTTCTTAAAACTTTGAGTTCAGTGCAGCTTTAATAATCTGTGCCTGCTCACTGGAAAGGAACGGATACACCAATTCATCAGAGTAAGTACATAAGTCAATATGGTAGCTGGAGATGCTCTCTGCAAATCCTGTACATTACTGCAGATGGGACTGAAATCCTGATGATCTACTGCCAGTGACTGTTGTAGGTGATCAAAACGAGCGTTCATCAAGAGGGCCACATCTAATTTTGCATATGCTTCCACTGCAGCTCTGGTGCCATACCACCGAGGCTGGACAGCTGTTGCTCTCTGAGCCAGCCAAGGGAACCCCACCTCGCATGCACTACAGTTACAGCAGTGACTTCAGTTTCCAGTCTGAAAAAAGCTGGAAAAAACAAGAATCCCCTGACCTTCCTGTTTCACAACCCTTTGCAGATGCAGAATATTATGAAATACATATTTGAAAGATGCTTATTTCACTTTTTGTGGCTTGCAGTCTGAAAAACATGTATTGGGAGCTGATGAACAAGCACTGCTAGAGCATCTTCGCCCACAAGCTGTTTCCTCTTCATGCTCTGCCAGTTGGGCACAGCTTTGTAGGAACATTTAGATCCTCATCCATTATAGATTTTAGCAGGAATTAGGCATTGTGCAGCTGGGCCTCAATATACATTTGTCTGGTGCAGAGTTCTTTCATAACACAGAGTTTGTTTTAGGAGCAGAGGATTCCAGGAGACCCTGCAAGCCATCAGAACCAGTTCTTCAAAATGCAGATAAAACAGCCATTCAACAAACCGTCATGCATCATTAGGTGAAAACTGCCCCCATTTCTCTATGCCTTCCATAGAGACTTCTGATAAGTGACTGAAAGAGAGCAAGCCCATCACGATACCTGTCTAATACAATGCTTGTTCTGTCAGTGCTGTCATCATCTCAGTTCCAGGGGAAATAAACTCAAATCTGAATTAACTTCCCTGGAAAAGACTTTGCTATTAGAAAGGTTTCCAATGCAGTTGTAACAGACCTCAACGAATAGCAGAATTGTTTTATTGCAGGTGAAGCATTGTTTAAGAAAAAACATGAGTTCTTGAACCATATAGTTCTTGACAGCACCACTTAGAATAGGAAATATCACAATGCAGCTCAACAACAGCTCAGTAAAAGTTGCCTTTTAAATGGCAACTAGTAAATGCCAGGGGCAAGGTTACAAAGCAGCTCGTTAGCAGCTCAAGTGTACTCTAGCCACTTCTTTCTGTCTTTCTCTCTCTCAACAGGAGGCAATTTTAGACTGCAGAGCACAGATGTGTCTGTCAGATACATCCTTCTTCCTGCATCTTAAATAAGTCTCTCAGAGATTGCGAGCCATTAATCTCATAAAAAACAGGTACTCAAATAGGATTAGAAAAAATATAACAACAAAAATCACCTAAGAATTGTCACTAGCTGTAAGAACCAAATGGACACATCCTGCAGTGAAAAAAACACCATCTGCTGTTGCTATTATTATTCAGACTCCTAGAACAAAGGCCAGAGGAATCCATTTATCTATGTATTTCTAACTTGCCCATCCTTTTGAGACCAAATGCCAATGCCAGGTGCATTCCCTTAAATACTTTATTTAGCCACTCCACAACGCATGTTTGGGTACACTGTCATGGCGGTCACTAATGGAGTGATTTTGCACTTTTGTGATCGTTTTTGATTGGTGAGTGAAGTGAGCACAGCTTCTTCTCCCTCAGCTCCCCATGCTCAGGCTGGTATCCCACAGACAGGTCCTTCCTGTCTGCCAAGGAAAAAGCAGGGAAGTATTTCACCCAGGAGTGAGTGAACTGAACCTCACCGCTTCACAGCCAGGGATTTTCCCCCCATCTCCCCAGGTCACTTAAAATGGAGTCCAGCAGAAGCAATATGAAAATGTTATGTACTACAGAGTACATAAATACTCTAAATATTCCAGTAAACAATCAGTTCAAATGTTGTGGAGCCGCTGAGACTGAGAAAAAATTATCAGCTCAATCTGATGTTTTTGGAGACTGGAGCATGGGTCAGTTTTAATGAGTCGTTTGCCCAAGGTTGCACACAAAAGCACTGTCGGGGTCGGAGCTTTCAAGTCCTGTGTCTATGACTTGGAGTTCATTACAAATTACTCTCTGACTATACTTTTTGTGCATTACACACAGTAGGCAGGCACCAGATAAACTTAAGAGAAACAAATAGTGTTTTCCAATATGACACCTGAAAAATTAGGTTAGCCTTTGACTGAATCTCTGCACAATGGTTAAAATAAGGGCTTGAAAATTGTGAAACCCAGGCTTTATTCCCGACTCTGCCCCTGACTGACTGTACGATCCTGAGAAAGTTGTTCATTTGCTCTGTGCCTTTTGTTTCCCCATCTGGGAAAGCTGATACTTTCTCCTAGGTACATATGGGGAGCTCAGTTCTTTGCTGTTTATAGTGCACTTTGACATATGCGTACAAAAAGCATTTTGAAAGTGGAAGTTACAAGTGCTGACTGTAACATTTTCAATGCTTTCAATTTCAGGTGAGTTTCCTCTCAAGACTAAAATAAAACAAGACTTTTAAAGGATATTTTCCTAGCCTAACTAGAAATTATATGTGTAAAGTAATAAAAATATTGCAGAAAAGCTTTGGTTACATTGTTTCACAAAACCCCCTAATATTAATTTGCCTTTTTTAACTACTCTACAATTTATCACTGTTATCAGAGCTGGGGAAAAGGTTTTCTCTGCACTCTGTTCCTGAGAACATATTGAGTCCTTGCCAATCAGGAAAAGCCATATTTTCTTGAGCACAAACTTATTCTTCCATTTTCCTCCTGCCAAAACAACTTGTCTCCTGTTTTATGACACAGAGCAGTCAAATCACATTCTAGACACAGACCTGGATCCATCTACAAGGTGAAATGTACCACTCATAAAGCAAAACCAAGTTAACCTCTTGTGCACACTCGCTAAACACAATTCTGAATCACTTTGCCTTCTGAAAACCACCTCTTTAAGAAAAAAATAAAAGCTATGCTACCAAAATCTATGTTAATTCACTAACTTCTATTCAGAACTTCTCACACAGATCTTTTATCAAAACAGCCCTGGCTGGCTTTAATGCTTTACTTACGCTGCATCAAAGCTCATATGGTATTTGATATAATTTACTTGCTGCTTTCAGTGTAAGCTTCTTTCCAACTTGTTTCTTTTAAATGAACTGTTGCTTTAATGCTGTAAATATTCAGCAAACATCAATATTATGGCCAGCAGAATGCGGTTCAGTGTACCAGTGCCAGCTTTTCATTGATTGCTGCTTGTATGTGCCAGGTTTAAGACAGGCTTTTAATAAGCTCAAAATATATTCATGGGATTGGTCTCAAAATGTCTCTAGTGGAATAATCAAGCTCATAAGAGACTGTAGAGAAAAACAACAATTTTACTTAAAGAATTCCAGCTCAGACACTCAGTCAAAACAATTCCTGGCTTAGCCTCATTAAGCAGGTCTCAAGCTGAACGTCCAGATGACAAAGGCAGCTCTGAAGGGCTGCTTAGGGCTTCCCCCAGCCCTGGCACCAGGCCTTTGCAGACATTGCATTGCCACCCCGTGGGGAGACTTCAGGCTGCTCTCAAGTCCCAGTCCCCAAGGCCATCAGCATGTTTGTTTCTCCCCGGGGACTCCACTGCAACCAGGGATCCCAGCCTACCTCCATGAACCCTCATCAGCCAAGTTCCACAGGCTGAACGAAGTCCGCCCTGCCCACCAGCCCCTGCTACTATCCCACATGTTAACTATAGTTGGTATCTTCATCTTAGGCTTTGGCTGTCCAAAAACCTGAGCTACCCCCCAAAACCCTGGGCAACTTCCACCCACTGATGCAGAGCTGAAAAGTGCTGGGACAGAGGAAGGTCACCGGGCACTGGGGGCTGAGGGACACCAGCCTCCAGCCTGAAGGACCCAGGCAGCAGCAGAAGGCCATTGCCCGAGGGAATAGTGAAGAGGGAGAGAAGGGGACAGAGGTAAGGGCAGTATAAGCAACAGCAGGATAAGATACCCAGTTTTAGTGGAAAGCAGAATAATGTGTAGCACTTTAAAGAAGAAGCAGTTTGGGAGGGGAATGCAAAGGTGAACATGGGTGAGGGCTTGTCTCTTGATGTCAAACATAGAGAGCTCCTCTGTACTAGCAACCCATTATTTTTGTTATCGTATTTCAGCAATTCTAGCAGTTCTGCAAATGAGAACTGAATCAAGCCTGGAGCTTTCTGAGAAGAAAAAAAGGGCAGAAATAGAACAAAGGCAGGCACAAGAACAAATGGAGGATACTCTCTTCAACTGGAAGCTGTAACTGTTAGAGTTTACTAGGACCTCGGAGATAGTGAGTGAATCTTTAGAGCCAGTGGGATGATTTGACCACATTAATGGTGAACATACTAAAGAGAAGAATCTGAGAAAAAACACATTTTGTGAAAATGGAAAGGAAATAACAAGACAATGGTTGTAATTTCATAGACTTACAAGTTGATTTTAAAGACTTTAGACTAAAACTAAATCTTTAAACATAATCTTTCCAAACCTTAAGTCAAGAAAACAGATCAGAATTAAGACCTGAACTCACCTAGGGAGATAAGCTACCTTTTCCTTTACAACATTTTCCATACAGACCAGAATAAATACAACATGTTCTGGAAACCCTTCTTGCAAAATATGAGCCCTTGTCTCATGTTCGAATGCAAGTGTATTTCCCTGCCTTATCTTCACCATCCAGCACGTTTTAAGAGCAATGATTCTCACTCTAGAATCAGTGCTCTGCCTTCTGTTAGTCACTCAGGCGTGTTCCCAGGGGAACATTAATTTGACCTGTGGCAAACAGATATTCCTCAGTGCAGTTCAAGCTGGGATAACTCAAATGTAAATGAATATAACAAACTTCAATCTTTTTTTAACAGAAAGGATGCAGACCCAGAAAAAAACCTGCTATTTACGCAGCCTTTCTATGACGTGGTTAGATTAATTTTAGATTCTGGAGGTGGTACTGTTTTTGCTGTTCTGTATTTTTAAAGCACCGTCATCACACAAACATTGACTTTATCACATATCATACCATTATGTTATTTCCCCATTGCGAAGTTAAGAATGTGAGTTTGAGAGGGATGTGTACAAGTCCACACAGGCTACAGAAGGGACTGGAAATGAATCCAGGTCTCCTGAGACTCAAACACTTTGTCAGAAGATTACCTTTCATCTAGGTTAGATTTCTTGCTTTACTTGTACAGAGACACCAGCACTAGACTTGCACAGAAATAAGACGGAGTTTGAGAGACTGAAGCAAGTGTTAGACCATTTTCCACAGTAGTCACCATTCTTTTTGTCATAGGAGAATTAATGTGTAAGCTTGAAGTTCTGGAAGAAGACCTAGTCTGTTCCACTTTCCTCCTCTACCACCCTTTAAAAAACAAACCATGTCCTTTAGCCTTGAATGCTCAAGGCTAAACTCTCACTTTAAGCACATACACAGGAACAAGCTCTTGCTTCTGCTCGCATCAAGATCCCGAAACTCCTGCTAAAAATGAGATAACCACTTCTGAGAATGAATCAATCAATTGAATGACCTTCTTTGGGGTTCAAAATATGTAGCTAGAAATTGTTTATTCAGGTGTTTATTTTTCTCACATATTTCTGGCTTTGCCTGGGACTAAAACTCACGGTGTTCAATATAGTTCAGAGACAGTCTTTTTCTGTCTAAAGAGAACTTGAATTTTTGAAAGATTGACAGGCTTTACAAAACTGATCGTGATTTCTCCACAACACTGACTGCTCAGTGAGCTGTCAGATATTATGCAACTGCAGAACAAAAAAGTAAGTGTGTTATTTGCTGGAATTGAAATATCAATTAGATCCTGTGATAAGTTAATTCATATCTTTAATGAAGAGTGATATTTTCCTTTGATGTGCAGGAAAGAAAGTGCCCTGAATATCAAAAATGTTTGCTAAGTTTGCTACGGAAGGCAATCACTCTTTCTCTTTTTGAAGTATTTTGCTTAAAGGGGGGTGAAGCTTTGAACTGAAAAACGTTCACCAAGCTTAATGCCTCCTATCAAACTATATGCATCTGCCTCCCTGAATAACATAAAATAGAAGCAAAACTGGAAAATATAAAAGTTCCTGCATGGTCTTTGTTTTATTTATTAATCTCAGAGGACAAGAATGGGCCAAGAAAAAGGACATGAGGTAATTTCTCATTATTAAATGGATTTAATTTTAAAAACAAGTCTGGGTGGAGGCTTAATTCCTTCTCCCACTTTCCCTGGCAACTTCCAGTGCACCTGTAGCCACTGCAACTGCTTGGGTCTCAGAGCCCAAGGATGGCAGGCTATGATTGAATTACACACAGAGGCAGTGAATAAGTTGAAATATTTCATGATTGAAAAGGTCATTGTTTGGCTTAAATGCTGGCCATGCCTGACAAATAACTATGAAGGACTTACAGTCAAGGTGCAACTCTGGAATGTGCTCTGGTCTTCTGCTGATAGGTGTCAAAGGAACTTGATATGACATCAAGTGTGTTAGATTAAGTAGGATTTTGATTGCTGTGTTTTCCTCATGATCAACTTGGGATCCTCAGCTGTGGATGAAAACCAAAGCCTAGAGTTAGTTTAACTGGACTGATGAAGATCAGTTCCCAGCTCTGTATTCTGGAGATCCTCAAGTTCTGATTTAAATTCACATATCTTGATGTAGGTGCATGTCAAGAACAGAGCAGGCTCAGTTCACAAGGTCTGCGGAGTAGGTCTTCAGCAAGACTAATCAGTGCCTGTGCCACTGGAGAGCTTAACAAATGACCATTCCCCCAACAAGAGGCCATTTGCAGTTCTTTCAAGCTGGCCTTCCAGCTTCTCTCTATTGTCTGCTTCTCCAGGTCTGATTAGGCAGGAAGAAAGGATGGAGCAGCGGTCAGGAGAATAACCTAGAACTCTTCAGACCTGTGTTCAGTTTGATATTTTACTGCTCCATGAATTCAGGTAAAAAAATGGAAGAAGAAACCTATGAGGATTATTGAATTTAGTCCCAAGCAACTAGGCAATCACATATGCAATGTTAAGGGCAAATACCATCTCCTTCAACACATAGCTTAAAACACCTTATAGCAAATGTAAGATTACTCATAGAAAAAAATGACCCAAAATAGAGTGTGCTTCAGGAAGAAGGATCAGGTCTACCCTGGTTTGTGTCACAGAGATTAAAATTTACTTAATTCACAGAGGTGCATCCAGAAGAAGTGGTGAGACGTGACAGTGAAGTCTCAGCAAAAAGAGGCAGCTGAATTAGAGCATGATGTTTACTCCCCAGCTCTGCACTTAATGCAATTGGTATGTCACTGAAGTAATGAAACCATCCTAGGGTTGATTTTGCTTTTAAAAATTAGCTTGTGTTTGGCTAGAGGACCAAGGCACAAAACTGTTTTTGTTCTTGGCTGTTATTTAATACAATTATCTATGTTTTTGAAGAATTCTTAGTAACAGATTTACAACTTGGGCTTAAAACTGGAAGGATCAAGCCAAGATGCTTTTTCTGAGACCCTAAAGATCCCTACTCATTTTTTTGGAAGGGTAAGCCATTAGCTGCTAACAGTGATTAGTAAACCATCCTTGTACAGAAATAAAAGCATCAATTATATCAGCTGCTTTCCAGTTCTATTGTAGCACATAAAAAAAAATATTTTTAAATTCTGAAAAATACAGCCCATGCCTAGAGCTGTTTAAATGGTTGAAAACAAATGTGTCATGATTTGGCTTCCATAATCTTTTTCTTTGCCTTTTTCTCATGCACAAAAGGCTAAAGCCATTTCCTTCTGTTTGAAGAATTTTGTCCTCTGAAATGCATTTTCCTGAAATGCAGTAGGCCTTTAATGAAGCAAATAGGATTAGGCCACTGAAGGAGGTTTATCCTGATTTTTGAAAATCTAAATCCAATACTGTTTGAACAATGCTGGCCCTTCTTGCATTAATCCTAGTCCAAATGATATTCTGAACTTTCTGTCAAAGTGCATTGTATAATAACAGGACAGTGATATGGGTTGCTAGAATATCTCTGCTCCTTATAACAGAACATTTAATACGGCCAACACTCTGTAAATGTTCCATTGCCACCATATAAATACATATATTAGAGAAACAATATTTTAGGCTGTCCTTCTCCAGGAAACTCCAGTCAGGTTAAAATGGCCTCTGTATCCAGACTTCAGAGCCATGGGCAAGCCTGGGTAAGCAGCCCACAGCACAGCCACAGTGTAAAATTCGGGCATTAGAAGCCTCACAAAACAAACCAGGTCATCCAGGTAACTGTGTGGTTCCGCCAAGAAAGCTGCTTCTGAACTGGAGGCTGGTCCCAGCTCGGTTATGCTGGTCAAGGTTGCATCTCATCTTTTCCCTACCTACATAAGCAGATAAAACCTGCCAGAATAGCTCTGCTGGCCTGAACTGGAGCGATTTGATGTGGGAGTCCCTCAGAACTGCCACTGAAGGGATGAACAAAGACAGAATCTCAGTGGCAGTCAGCACAGAAATCTGCCTTTACTATGGCCAAATTCAGTGCTTCCAATTCTTCTCAACTATGCTGGCTCTGCCTTTTGAACTACCAAAATATTAAGCCAAAAATTTCCCCATGTATCCTGTAAACTGTACAGTGAAGGAACGCTCACGTAACAATTTCCTTCCTGGTTTCTTCTGACCTGAATTGTGCTGTAAATGACGCTTTCGAACACACTGTGCACTCCAGCCGACGCCAGGTCCATGGTATAGTCATCATTCCTGATCTGCACAGGGCAGATTCTGTGCTGCAGTTCAGCGGTTGTCAGGAGCATTTGTACGGCTCCCTCAGATGCTCCCGAGCTGCCACATGTGATCCTGGCTGTATTTCTCCCTTCTGCCTCCCAAAGGGGCAGCATTTGAATAGCCAAAGCTGCTGCCCTGCCCTTGGCAAAAACTTCAGGATTTCTTCAACAGTGTTTTTATGGTTTGCTCTATGGAGAAAAAAAAGAATCACTGCAATATAGCATGGAGGAGAGGTAATGGAGGACTGCAGCAATTGTCTCCAGCCCATCACAGCATCTAGCCTTCCTACTGTGCCCTGTATATCATATGGCGTACAGTTTTCCTTTCTAAGGGTGAGGCATTTGATTGGATGTGTGCAGGTGGGAAACTGCACAACTGTGATACTGTCCCTCAAGGAATCATTGGGTTTAGTGTGTTAAATCCAGCTCTATTACAGCTAAATTTGGATGCAATTCTGAGCAGGTGTTGTTGCACTGAATTTTGAGAGGTCTCTATAGCCTAGTGGACATGTGGTGCACTCTGGTCTTTCTGGGGGCAGAGGGGGCAGAGGGTGCGGGATGCAGTGTGGGGGTGAGTTTCTCACTACTCCCATTAGCTATCCGCATGGGGATGTTAGCACATTGCATTTCCCTCCCAATTCATGAACTCTACTCATCCCAAGCGAACCCATCCCAAGTGAGCGGTGCCAACCAGCTTGCATAGCTCTCATCATGCCAGGCATTTACTGCACTGGTTGAATCTACTCCAAACACTTTTGCCTTTATCCTGCCTCTCTTTTTGCCCATGCCTTCTGAAAATATTGTATCCTAAGTCAGTTTTTCTGCTTAATCAGCCTCATACTATACATATATATATTACAGTCCATCACCCCTATAACCCAGTTTCCTGCTTTCTTCCAAGTTCACAGTCTTCGCGACTTCACTTCCCAGAGACACATAGTTCTCCCTCATCTCACTGTTCTTTCCATCCTACTCTCAGTCCTCACCCTTGCCTCCTGTACTTCACAGCACTCTGTCTCCACCTAGCAATCCTCCGCTTCTTCTTATGCCATTTTTATGGTCCTGATCAGCATTGACTTCTTTACCTGAGCTTTGTGTCTCATCTGATTCAGTGCTGCGCTTTCCCATGTGTGCACTTTATAATTAATCATTGGATTGGGTCTGTCTCACTCTCAACACAAGACTCTCAGGTCACTCATCTTATCTTCCTACAACACTCGTAGCACCTATGGTGTTATATAAATAATCCAAATGGGCACTGTGTCATGTAAGCTATGTCATACATCCTGGACCATGGCCAGAGCACAGACGGAGATTTCTGTTCGTGGCATCAGTCCTCTGCCTGCTCCCCTGTTCCTAGCATATTCTTTTTTTGCAGATTCTGAGAATAACCAGGACACCAGTGTTCTTCTAGAGCCCAGTTCCTGTGTATTTTCCACTGTGACTCCAACGACAGGGGCATTTTACTTTTCTTCCCATTTCCTCAATCTTTTTTGCATAAACAAAAAGCCCATACGGAATACATTGCAATTAGCACTTCCTCAGATGCACTCATCTGTTGAGAGCACTCAGCGCTGAGCCATTCTTCTGCAGGTGGGTAACTTAATGCCTCCTCGTACCACTTTTATTTATCTCAAGTTAATTGCCAGAAGTAGCAGGCTCTCAGTGTTCTGCATTGAATTAATGATCATAAAAATACTTAAGATGATGGATTGTGTGGCTGTGACAGCTACCAGTAAACCACAGATGGAACAGGTATTCTCAGAGACAAAACCAAGAGCACTTGAAAAAGCTGGTGCAGACAGGATGTAGAAAAAGGCCTGAAGTTGATACACATTCAGCAGCTGGCGACAGAAGATTCTGTTTAGACTTTTCAGATCCATCTTAATGCAATAAGGTCTTTGCAGATGCAGACATTTCTCCCTGCTCTTATTTTTACACCTAGTGGGAACAATGGTTTACATGTGAAGTACACGCCACTGTCACTAGCGCCTTTTCAGCACTGTAGTCACTGGGACCTGGGAATTGGACTGTGAGGTGTCCACATGACAGAGCAGAGTATGACAGCTTTGTATGCCAATTGTTTTTCAGCCCGTCTCTAGAGCAGAACAGGGATGGAAACTTTCGCCTTCTCCCAACAGAAGGTCTAAACATATGCATACTGGCACTATGAACCACAATGATGGGCGAGCTCATCTTTTGCAAGGCACCATGCAAACAAAAGCTATTCCACTTTGAAAGAGCCAACAGTCTGAAACCTTCATCCAACAGTTGCCTTGCCCTTGAAGCTAAATGGTTGGCCCTGCCTTGCAGAAAGCTATATACTGTTGTATATTAGCAGGATGGAGCCCAGAAAAACAAGTGTTTATTAGTGATTAGTGCTCGTCACTAATCTGTTAACTCCTTATAGATACTGGGGTGCGTGTGTTGTGAGGAAAGACACAAGTGCTAGAGCGGTGCTGCTGTGACGCACCAACCCATTGGGCTTTGTGCAAGAGGAGCTTTACAGAAGGTGTTGCATCTATGCATGTACTGCATCGACGTTCTCAGCAAGCTCTTCCTAACAATGTTTGTGGTGCATATATTGTTGTGAGAAGCCAGCTGGCTGCCATCTGAGAGCAGATGCCAAGTGGCTGTCAGATTGTCATCTTGAGTTTTAGTATTCGACTACTCTTTCTGTGAATTGGCTTTTGGCCTTTTTTTCCCCAGGAGGAGTTGTGCCTGAGCCAAATAACCTCAGATTTATCTCCTGTAAAAGAAATCAAAGTATGAGTCACTATTGCTTCTGTTGAAACAATTTATAAATCAGAATTTTGGTGCCTTAAGTGGTTGGCCCCCCCCTTTTTTGTAGTTACATAACTTTTCTCCTGCAGTTCCTAAAAGAAGTCTCAGAAAAACACATAACAGCCACTTCAGACAGTTTACTCATTCAATCTGTCCATTATGTAATTAATTAGAAAAGCTGAGAGAAATACAGTTTTTCAGTTTCTGAGCTCCTGATGCTCACATTTTAAGTTTTAATAAAAAGGCTGGTTGAATATGGTCTTCAGTATAGTACTGGTCAGTCCTGGAGAAATGCCACCACTTTATCCAAAGATGCAATACAAAAATAAATGAAAACTAACTGAAAAGTTCTCAAATTTGTACAGCAAAAATCCCCGGAACAATTTTTCTGTAAGTAGTGATCCAAAAGATGCAACTTGAAGTAGCCTTAAAGGATTGCTGCTTTTAAGAGAAGGGCTTCACACGCGCTCTTTGGGAATGGAAATTTTCAGATGTGTCATGGTAGGCAATTTAACTCACTGCTCTTGTGGGAAAATAATACCCTTAAGAAGACCAGAATAGAAAGAAATTGCTATTGCCATTGAAGCAAGAAAGTATGTGCTGGGAAGATTCTTACATAAGTAGGAAAAGCACGTTCTCCATAAAAACTACTTGTTAAAAAATATACAAGGGCCCAGCAAAGAGATAGTTCCAAGTAACTTGTGCCATCATGCAGGATTTCCATTCTGCATTATTATTTGGCCACCTGAAACTAATCATACTTGTGATAGATCCCATTAATACAGAAGCACTATACAGGATGGATATTTGTTATATTATTTCTAATTCTGCTAATCCAGTGAAATAGTTGTTTCTTTTTATACTGCAGGTATTCACATTTAACTTCTGACAATAAAATGTTGTTGAAGTTTGTCCAATGACATGAATGTAAGCATCTGCTTGTTCACTACCGGACTGAAACAGCACTAGGATTCTGACTGAAACCAAAGGGCTCTCAAATAGCTACCCCAAAGGATGGGAATCAAATAGCGCATGTTCTTACTGCCCTCACTAATGCACAAGCTACAGCACTAACCAAATGGTAAAGAGCACAATCAATCAGACGCATACTCATCTGTACATTTTTGTTTAAGACTTACCTAGGATTAGTTTCACAGGTAGACTTTAGTTCTCATGGATGTAACTGTCAGAACGAGAGTGAGATATTATTTCATATTTCCTGGCTTTAAATAGGTAAGAAACGTGTTTGCACCACTCCAATCTGCAGGAAGCTCTCATTTGATATTTCTACAATAAATTGGAACTTTCTCCTTTATTTTTTTTCCCAGTGGAAAGAGGATAAGGCCAAGGAAACTGAAAGGAGGAAAGATGTTTTGTATACAGGTACAGTTACAGAAGCAGGTTTTAAGCAGAAGAATAAAAGCAAAGTGAAATGCACCTTGGAACTCCCAATGAAAAGATCACGAAAATGTTAAAGGACTTGAAAGGTCTAATACAGAAAGATCATATTGTTGTGTGCTGCCAGCTCCCATAGAACTAAGCTGGTAACAAGGAAATACATTTATTTTTAGGTCTTTTCAAGAAGGAGAGGGCTGATGTCCTGACACAGCAAAAAACCTTGGGACACTGCCAGCACTTGGCACAGTAATCCTTTCTGTATAGCTCATGTGGTGAGAAATGCTGGCTTGAGTGAAGAACTCTTGATGTCATTTTGGTAACAGCAGTAGGAAATTAAAATGTTAAAGTAGAGACAGCAAAGAATAGCAAAACACAACCTCCAATGCAGCAACATGCTATTTCCTGGGTATCAGTGCCTGGGCTGGCAAAGGTTGGAGGGTCCTAAAATAGACATTGTTCAGTATTTGTTGCATGTCCTGAAGTGGCACATCAGAATTTTCTTGAGATCTCTAAGTGAAAATGTTCTCTCATTTGAAAGAGGCAAATTGCAGCAAAATCAGGCACCTTTTTCTTTACCACTGAGCTTCTAGTAAGTTTGCATTCCCAGGAATTTATAAAAGCACCGAGAAAGAAACCAAGGCATTTTGAACCACAGCTGGGATTAGAGGCATTGCTGCAGTGACACTGGAAAGCAGGTGTCTAAATTACTGTGCTTGAGGGAGGGCATGAAAAGCCAGACAGGAGGAAATGCAAGCAGCAGGGGCGTACCCCTTCCAGACCCAGCTAAACTGGATTTTAGGAGAAAGTAGATGATGAGAAGAAAGAAGACATGAATCACTGCAATGGAGATACACAGGAGAGGCAGGGCAGCCCCAAGCACACACCTTATTGGCTCTTGACAGCTCTTCATCTTAATTTTGCATCTTATTACACACATTTGGCAGGTTAATAAAATGAAAAAAAGATAATTATCGGGGCACAGCAAGGGCCAGCAGCTCCAGGAGCAGTGGCAGCTCCCTATGGAGCTCAGCAGGGCCCATCCCATTGTCCCAGCCTGGTCGCAGGGCAGGCCAGGGGGCACCAGGGGAAGGGGACAGGGATAGGCCAAGGCTAGGCTGGGACATGGCCCATGGCCAGGCAGGGCAGGGCTGTGGGGAGCTGGAGATGAGGCACTGCTGCAGCATCGCTGGGGCAGGGACTGAGTGCCAGGCAGCTGAGATGGGGTCCTGGGATGGGCAGGGACATTGTGGCTGTTGGTGCCCTTGGATCCCTCACAGTTAAAGTTGTATGTGTGCAAAGTTGGACAGATTCAGAGATATCCAGAAAAAAAATCCAAGGTCTTGCTCAGGAAAGCATATACCAGTCTCGTAGTAAATATTATTTCAGTCGGACATTCCAGAAACTCTGAAAAGAGGATAAAAACATATTTGGCACATGTTCATTAAAATAAAAGGAGCAAACCAAGTATGGATGTCTTAAAAAATATTTGGCTGTTTTTGAGATAAAAAAAATTGTGTTTTTCTAATTTATTGTTTCTAATCTTCACGTATTGTTTTTCTCCAAGTTTCTCTGGCTCATCTTAAAATCACTGCATTTGATGGGAAGCTTGTGTCCTCTGACCAGGCTTGTTGAAATGAGTATTTCTCATGAAAATTTTATTTTTGTGAAAATGTGAAATGGAAAAGGGTTTTCAAAAGAAGGAATCTTTAAAAAAAAAAAAAACCACAGGAAAAAAAATATTTTAAATAGCAATCTTTGAAATATCATCAATTTTTAAAATTCATTTTGGCCTGCAAGGAGGTACATAGGACAGTTGAAGAGAAAAATCTCCCCATGGTTGGTCTCCAGGAGTTACAGAAATATTCCCATTAAATAGTGAAATGGTACCTGAAAGATGTGAAGAGCTCTGAGACTGTTTTAGTCCTGGTCTGGCCAGGTCTCTGAAGGTCTTGCAAAAAGGGACAGGGAAAGGGACAGTTCTTTCCCACAGGGATGCTGGGCTGCTAGAGGAAGAAGGATGCTCCTGCCAGCACTGACCACATGGTTCTCCATGCGACGGAGGATGCACCTGGGCCTATGCCCAGGCTCTTCACCTCACCAATGGCTCTGGGAGCAAGGTCTCTTGGCACACAGCCGGAGCCAGCTCAGGGACCTCTGCTGGGCACTCCCTTGCTTGGCTCACTTTGTCCTTGACAGTTTTCCTTGCATCACTGACAACCCTGGCTGCTGTTACCACCAACCCATTTGCTTTCCCAGGCCATGATACATGGTCCTCTGCTCCTCCTGCGCATGCGCCAAAACTGCTTCACTTTGAGGAACACTGCAGCCACCTGTGAGGATCATAACTGGGCTGGCCTGGGCACTGGTAAAAGGAAACCTGGTTCTCCCTGGATTCCCCTGGCTAGAGCCTCTCTACCCCAAGAGGACTGGGGCACCACTCTGGCCTCTTCTGCCCCAGGGGTGTGTGGCCATGCCGCTGACCTTCCTGCCTCTCTTTACAGCTTCCAGCGTGTGATTGGATCTGGCGAGTCCCAGCACACCAGCCAGGCAGCATCATCCCACAGCTCCCTGGCTCCTGAGAAGAGGGGCTGGTCAGGCCAGGCTGGGACAGAAACTCCCTAGTGGGCCTCTGCAATGGAGTGACACCAGAGCAACACTGGGGCCAACTGAAGACCAGGTGACTGGCTGAACTTCTGGACAGTAGTACAATCAACTATTTGACTACTTGTCACAAGAGCTCCACAGATGGGAATTTCAAACAGTCCTGAAGATTCCGAATGGCATGTCCTGCTTTCACTAGATCAATCCATAGGCACAATCTGTGTGTGTTTCTGTGTCGACTAGCAACATGGGTGGAGGATCTGGCCATACAGAAATTCCTTCGGGTGGTTCCTGCTGCAAAACTGACCAAACTGTGTATAGAGAAGATGTCCGTATAGACTGTTCCTGCAGATGCAGAAGTGGTCACATAGGGCAGTCTTCTCTACATTGTTAAGACAGTTAGGAGATGTTTTGCACATAGTACAAGGGGTGATGGATTCTGTCTGTGCTGGAGCGGTCATGTAGGGGCACTGGCTAGTTGGATATGGGAATTAACATTACAAGTAACACAACAGTGAACACTATACTGCTTTTCCAGCTTGTTCAAAGGCTGGTTTAAAATACTTTTCCCTGTAATTTCTGAGGCATGCAGCCCCGCTAAAAATTGCTTTAAAGGCCCTGGTTATTTCAGAACCCGTTTCGCCTTTTAGACCAATGGCTCAGGCTGGCTTGGATAATATCTATGAGTGTTAAGATGTACTTTAGTGTTTGGAAAACTGTTGCATACCCACCAATCCTGCCTGCCTATCCACCTTTGCCACAGTCACTTTATTCCTTTTGAAATGCTCTCTTAGCACCTTGTGTAAGCTGTAGGCCTCCTGGTTTGCAAGCCAAGTTGCCACTTGGTTTCTGTTCAAACTGGCAATTTGCCTTTTAGCAGCTTCAAAAAGGAGATTTATACCCCCAAACCTTCTCAAATCCCTAGGCGTATAATAAAGTCTTTTAACAGAAGCAGTGGCATAGATATGTCTACTGTCACGATGATACTACACACGTGTAAGAAATAAAACATTGGGCTAAACAATGTTTCTTTTTGTTGAAAGCCACCTTCTGTGCTTGTCCTCCTTTCCTGGGCTGCTGTGGGCCCGGACAGATCAGGGCACCTCTCTGCCTCCTGCCTCCTCAGTCAGTCACCAGAGCTTTTTGAAACTTTCTATAAGGTCGCTGACCTACAGATGAGTAAATATGCACTGCACCAGCCCACACCCCGTGATGGCCTTACAGGTAGCTGTGGTCCCCCCACAGCCCCAGCTGAAGGCAGCAAATGGCCGTCCCCATGTATGCTGCAGCCAGGGCTTCCTGCTCTGACATACCTCCAGAAAATAAAAAGACTTTCACTGTATGGAAGTACAAAGGTTTGTTTCCAACAAAGCATTTGGGATTCCATCTCCTAATGTAGGCTTTTAGCTCCTTTGTAGAGTCCCAGCTTCACACCAATGCCAGCAGTATCTCTTTGAAGACTAACAGCCTAAAAGCTTTACTGGATTTGGCCTAGCATTCCTGTTGGTTTCTTGTCCCATGGCTACATTTTCCAATCTGTTCTAATTTAAATGACTTTTTATTATCTTCATGGTAATCACACACTTACAGTTGCAGCATGTAGTTTGCAAGAAGGAAGACCAAAATGTTTCCCAGTAATGGCTATTTGGGGACTACACAAACAGCCTAAAAATATTCAGAGCATGTAAAAACACAAAGCTGTGAAAGATTTTTTTTTTTTTTTAAGTAAAATTAATGGGATGAAGCTGAGAAAAAAAAAATGTAAGTCAGATGGTATCAGGAAGGATGTCCTGGCACTCCATTAAACGGCAAAATAATCTGATGGAAGTGGTTGGAAGCATCATTAGCCCCAACCATTTAAAGCAAGACAAGGCAAAGCAATGAATGGAGCAGTGATCTTTGTGGCCACAGAGCACCACATGAAGCAGTTAATGAAATACTCTTGTATTGGTATTTCAGTTGAACTTTTGGAACTGGTGTAGTGGTCTATACTTCACCCATACCACATATGTCCATTATATGCTCATTTGCAAAGGAGGAGACTGGGTTACCTGGAGCAAGAGCAGGAGGGCCTGCAAATGCAGGTCTTGCTTCATGCAGAACCACAGAGCAACCATGAAGGGTACTTCTGAAGCTTTTGGCAGGCATGAAGTATTTCCTTGTCTCTTAGTAGCTTCAAGGCCCAGGGGCCTCTTTCAGGTGTCACAAAGTCCACTTTCCTCAGATGTGACTGTCAAGCTTGCTGGAAAGGACAGATTCAGAGGATATGAAGCAGAAAGACCAACTGTTAGATAAGGTAATCCTTCTGAATTGTCAATGGAAAATAATTTCCTACAACAGTGCTCAAGAGCCCTGTCTAAGTTATTTCAGGTAACTGAAGTGATGAGGTTTTCACTGTTTCTCTGGTGAAACTTTTCTACTGAATACATTCCCTGTAAAGAATTGGTTCTAATACTGATCCCAAGTTCTCCTTTGCTCAGATTTACTACTCAGCCCCCAATTAAAGTTCTTTATGTGACACAATTGTCTGATTAGGGTTGCTGTTATGGAATTGGAGTAACTGAAACAACTGATGCAAAGTGGATAAGGACATCCTGTTATCCCATTTATGATAGTCATCTTCTGATGGCATCGCAGTGTTGTCAGGCCCCTCCCAGAATGACCGTAGGCAAGAACTACCAGAAAGATTTTATGAGAACATCTCTCTGGCTGTCACCTCAGCAGCATCTGAGATGCAGATGCATCTCAACATCTGCTCCATGCTATCAGGTGACAAAGACGTATGAGATAGATAGCAGGCAATTAAAATTCAAACAGTTTATGACTGGGAATACTGGTTCAGCTACATAGATCACTTCAGAAAGAAAGTTATTTTTCAAGGGAACAGCAACACTGTATAGTTAAGCAAACCATAAACTCCAGGGTTACGTTGAGAAGATGGATTGCTGAAACTGTTTTTCAACATTAACCTTTTCCTTCTGGAAAGGTCTGTTCATGCCTCTATTTCACTGAACACGGGAGCTTAAGTGCTAGAATTAATGCATCTTAGGAGCAACCACCCCAAGAGAGGGACTGTCAGAGCTGTAACAGCATAAAACAAGGGGATTTGTGTGTTTTTTCAGTCTGCCACATGCAGTTTTACAGTCACTAGCATAATGCCCTTTTCGAAATCCCTTAGTGACAGAACACTTCATCTGTTCTACATTTAGGTTACCACTTCTCAACAACTAATATAGGGGCAAAGGGGCTTTGTTTTTTTAGCTACAGAAGTAAGCATAGTTATTATGGTACTGCAGAGCAGCTCACACAGCGTCTCTCCACCTTATTCTTACAGCAGCATCCTAGATTTCTGGAGATGAACAGAGCAATGGCAGATTGGAGGCTTTTATTCCAAGATTTTTTCTGAAGTTTTGAAATGTATTTTCAACCTTGAATAAGCATTCATTATACAAATGGCCTACTAGGCAGATAACCCCCTGTTTCCTCATCTAGCATGGTCTTATTTTATGTCATTAGCTTATTACTCCTATTAACAGCATCAAAATTCGGCAAACAACTCCCAGGTTTGCCAGCAATGATGTATTCACAAATTGTTGTCTACTGCCATTGTGTTTTTGCACACATAAGAGACTATACTTTTAAAACATAGCCTTAGATGTGGATGCTTTAAAACTACTTATGCTAGCATAAAATATTCCATCTGATGATGTAAAGAGCGTTTCAGAGAAATGTTCCCCCGTAAAGTGTAATCTTACAGGCACACTAGTCACTGAAATCAGTGGTTGAGTTTCCAAGCTTCTTTTTTTTTCCCCATTGGACTTCTATGGCTTTCTAACCTAAGCCCTCACTCAGAGACACAAGGCAGCACAAAATGTTAAAACAGCATGGGATGTGCAGGCTCAGGAGCACACTGATACTGTCACTGTGCCATCCTCCCCTCTGCTGAGGCAAGTGCTTTCACCCTGTTGTCTGCAATATCCCAGATGGGTCCATGAGACTTGTTGATGCTGAATATATTTTTTTGACTCATCTAAAAGGTTAAATCTTTTGAGTTAAAAGAAACAAACTTTTAGCATGCATGTATTACTTTTGCTACTTTTGGGCTAGGTTATCCTTTGAAAAGTGTGTTTAAGAAATCAGTATATTTCTAATATGCCACTCGTCTCCTAGATTCTGTAAGTATACGTGTAAATCTCAGCTCTTTCTACAAGTATCAGAAGGCAGTAGGTGATAAAGCGAGAAGGACATTCCTAACAACAGCAAGCCTATACTCCAAAGTTCCTGTTATCTGCAGAAAAAATCCTGGGCTTATTAGAGGTACTCAAAAAGTTTGAGGTAAAAGTGACAGAGGCTGGTTATCAGGAAGAGTGGGTAACCTGAGTTCCTCAGGAATTCCTTGGGATTACCAAGGAAGACATGGGAAGCAGGCTGCACTCCGTCCATGGTGCCCTGCAGACAGACCAAAGAATCTCAGCATGCAATACGAAGCTGTCCTGTGAATTGTGACTGCTTCTCCTCAGTGGTGCCAACAAGAACAAGAGCTAGTTCTTCACCAGTATTTGGAATTACAGCAGTGTCTCCCTTTTGATATGACTTGTTTGAGAAAATGTGTTCTCACCAAAGGAAAGACCAGGCAGAGGTAAACAAAAGCCCCAGTCATTTCAGAACAAGTTAAGTTTTCACTTGTTCTGGGAAGTTAAAAAAAGAAATCAGTTAACCAAGAGGGAGATTATATTCTTCCTTCTTGAATGTAGCTTGCATTACCACACAAACAAATTCTTAAGTCAAGATATTTTAAGGTCAGAGTAAGCATTAAGATATGATCAAGGCTCTGTCTGAAACTTGGAGGCAAAGTTAGAGTGGAGTTATTTGGGGGAAGCAGGAGAAAAAATTGCAAAACAAAGGACTCAAAATGAGTCAGAGGGCAGAAAGATGACTGACCATGTATGTTTAAAAATATGCCAACTGCACACAAGGAAAAAATTGTTGTGAAAAGAAAATTGTACATGCAGTAGCTGGAAAAAGTTTAATAATTCTGGGTTCTCACTGGACAAGTAAGCTAAATAATTCAAGGCACTTTCACAGCTACTGAACTGAATTTATGAGCCTGGATTGCTGATCTCACATATGGTTCAAGGAAATCTGCACCAGTACATATCATTATCACCTTCAATTCTAACTCTGTTACAGTTACAGCAGTTTGGGAATGTTCAGTGTGAAAATTAAGTTCCTTACAAAAGCGAAGCTGGTAAGATTCTGGCTTTACACTTGATTCTTCACTTTTCAGTCATTGCTGCCCTTATTTCTAATTATCTTACATTACAGAACCACCAAAGGAATCCAGAGGCAACTGGAAATCCACCATGCTGAGCACTGTACGGACAGCTAGACAGTCCCTGTCCCAAGCAGCAGGAAAAGCAGCAGCAAACTTCTAAAAGGTAAGAAAATAGCCACTGTTTAGAATGTTTTTCAGGGCTGGAGTGTTAACAGATTATATATTATATCTACTGGGGCTGCATCATCTTCCATTAACAAGGTTATGGCAAAATGAGTCCTAGTATCACTACTTCTGGGATAATGCAGAGCGAAATCATGGGGGCGGGGAGGCAGCAACGCAATGTCTAGAAAACAAGTATTGGAAGATAAGCACAAAATATGAGAGATGATTATCAAAGGTCTATAAATATAACCTAGAGAAAAGAAAACTCAAGAGGCCACAGCTTCAATCTATAAATACCTTCAAAATATAAATATAAATGAAGGAAGGGAATTACTCAATCTCAGCAGATGCTGAGACACAGAAACAAGCTAACAAAGAAAGAGTTCAGACTAAGCTTGGAGTGTATTTCTGAATGCTAAAACCAGTTGAAGTCTGAAAGAGACTAACTATCAAAGAGAATATCATCCTGGTAATACTGAAAGATGTATTTGGTGAGGCATTAGTGGGAAGAAATGCAGGCAGGGTGCAATCTTGGAAAGAGTAGAAAGACAAGCTGGCTTACCAAGCAACCTTTCTAGATCCCACTTCTGTCTGGTGTCAGGCATGGCCTGGGTGGATTCTCAACCCTTGGGACAGGTGTTTACAACACTCAGGCTCCTGCAATGCGACAGTAACGTAGTAGCTGGAGAGCAAAGAACTGCAGTGGCAACAAAAGAGAGACGAAGCAAGACCTTTTTGAAATCAAAAGACAAACAAAATCCCAATTAACTCGGGGAGTTCACGAGAGTTTTTAGGTCAACTTCACTCCAGAGCATTAAGACTTTGGGCTTTCCTTTTGTTGAGGGGAAGCTTGTCAAGTACTAACGTGGCCCATAGCTATTCTTACATGGAGATGCTCTCCTTGAAAGCCTTGGCTCCTAGGATGCACAAATCTAAGTGCAACACTGCATGTGGGACTGGCAGTCCCCCAAGCCTGCCTGCAGGTTATGTGTGAAGGTAGCTTATTTTGTGCCCATTACTCAGGCATAGGGGACTCTGGGGATGTCAGTGTAGCATTTGGTTGTGGGAAGAGTGTAAGCATCCTTTGGGTTTCTGTAAACCTTCCCTAGTACTGACAGTTACAGTATGGTCAGAGGGAAGTTCAGGCTTTGGCCTTGTATGGATAAAACTGCATGCAAGAGCATTGTTAATGCAACAGCCCACATTAGGAAATCACATAGTTGTGGTGCTCCATAGTATTTCAGCCTCATTCATTTAAATTTTAATTTCTTGTTTAGATGCAGGGCTAAAAATGCCTTTCACTAAATATGCAAAAATAGGCACATTAATATTACTATAGGACCACTAATTTGTTCCATTTCTTGGGGTTTTTTGCATCTATATTAGCAACTGCAACATGGCAGGAAGAATTGTCACATTTAACGCATTTTATTGTCTTGGCTACTGAATCCTGACTAGCGACATTATTTTAGATGTGTTACTGATAAACTATTCTTTTGCAGTGCAAAATGCCAGGCTTGACAGAGAGCAATACAGCAGTTGCTCTCAGTCCTGCCAATTGTCAAGCACTTCAGCTTCTGTCATCTTCAATGATTTCCTGAAGACCAAGTCTCTTTTAAAGGCTTTGGATCCTTTAAAGCCCCACTAACTAGAAACAGCACAGAAGAAGGAATAATTCTCCCAGTTAAGCCTCCCACAGAGACTGTTCTCTGTGCCAGTGTACAGATGAATAGGCTTTGAATGCTAATTGTAACACTGTGTGTATTCTTCCTGAGCTAATCAGCTCACAGGGTACAGACAAGCAACTTTTATTATCAATTCCATTCCACCACACAAACCATCCTGAAATGCTTTTCCAATAGCTAATTTAGAGACCTCCCGTTGGCTTAGGTCAGGCTGTGGAAGGTTTGTAAACAAGCTGTGTTATTCAAGAGGAATTTGCTCTCCCTCAGTGTCTCTCTCACTTTCTCTCTCTTGCCTAAAGTATTAGGAACTAATGGAAATAGTTGCTGAAGAGTGGGAAGCAAAGCATGTTAGTATCTACTGGCAAAAGCACACACTCAGTGTCTCAAGAGGTTTCATGCCCGACTGCCAAGAAAACTCACTTGCAGACCTTAGTAACAGTGTATAATTTGCTTTACAAAGTAAAAAATCATTGCAAAAAATTATTTTCTCCTTTTGACAGTGGAGCAGTTTCTACCATTAGAAGTTATATACAAATTTGGGGCTGTCCCTCACTTTAGAATGAGATATTGTATATACAATCAAAGCTAGCAGTGATAACCTTCAGATAGAAAACCTCTGCTGGGAACTCTGCCAACATGAGCTGCAGACAACATCAATAAGCTGAATCCTATGAGCTTCACCACCCCTTGTATGGCTGTTTAGATCTGTATCAAGTGGGTAAAGAAGTGCTGCTAAAACTGAGTATTTTCCATTGGTACAAATGACCAAAACAGCAATGTGGTGAAGACACTTTAAGAATAGGTATTCTCTGCTTTTATATCCCCAGTACTCCTAATCTGTTCAGAAGTCTATTTTGTTAAAAAAAGAGTGCAGTTTCACAGAAAGAAGCCTTCTAATGTTTCTGGCACTGTTCTGTTTTAAATCTTTAGGAAAAGAGAATTCAGACTGACTGGAGAAACGGGCTTTCATTGTAAGATAAAATGTGTGAATAGCTGGTAGCAGTCTTCAGGGGAAAAAAAACCCAACCAACCAACCACTTCTCCCCCCCCCCCC
>VYXH01001841.1:137577-152578 GCA_013397275.1 Burhinus bistriatus
AAAAAAAAAAACAACAAACAACCACAAAACCAACCCAAGAGAGAACTCCTTATCTGAGATAAAGGGAGTTTTGTAATTTAATAGTAATCTTACTAAAGAACAAACATGTAGTGTGGCACAAATGGACTTTCAGAGACTCTTTGTAATTGTTCTCTCCTTGCTGAAAGTTCATCCGATCCTATTGTGTCCTTACTCCACTGTAACAGGTTGTACACTATTCTGAACTGCACCAGGGAGCTGCTGCTGTTATATACTACAATCTGGTGCAGGAAGCTATTTGTAAGCCATTAAAAATCCACACTGAGTTGAAGTGTGGGCATACATTTTCCTGCCATGGAATTAAGATGCAAAACAAGGAGCTTGTCTTCAGATAAGCCATTCACCAAATCCCCAGTTTATGCTGAAGGCTGAAAGAGGCAAACCACTGAATGACCTGGTGTCTCTTACAGCTGAAAACACATTTATGAAAGTGACTTAATTCTTCAGCCTCTCTCTGTAACCTATTTTGTTCAGCACTGGAGCCACATTTTTCAAAGGGCTCAATATCTTTCTTGACCAACTTTTGAAACAGGAAGTGCAGACCAAACTGCCCTTATGCTGAAATCAGTAGCAGAATCCCACTTCTTCACCCAGCAAGTGAATAACTGGGGTTTCCACTAGCAGTATGAGTACCTCAGGAAATAGTATTCATGTCCCACATAAGTGACCCCTTTGTTTCCCATCCACATTGACTGTGTATGCCACAGCAGCTTATTACACAATACAAGCAAAGAGTTTAAAGAATGTTTTATAACTACATGAAAATGGCACCTTGTCTTCACTTCAGACAAGGATCTCTTACATATGTTTCCTTTGGCTTTCTCTCATTAGCGAGGAGATTAAAATCTCAAGCATCTCATAGCTCATTATTAATACATAGTCATCCTCCGCTGCTCACAAGGGAGATGGAGAGACTGACAGCAGGCCGCTGAGACAGCAGCCTGGTTATACAACCCCTATACGTAGACAATTCCTAGTGACTGCTTAGAAGAAAGAACCAGTTACAGTTATTACCAATATTTGTTAGGCACCAGTAGTGTTTGTGATGCTCTACAAGGCAAATGCTGTCCTACTTTATCCTGAAGAACAATGGATGTCAAAAGAGTCTTTTGAAGATGCAGAGATAGTGACAACTTACAATGTTCCCATCCCTTCTCCTTTTTGCTTTCTATTTTTTCTCCTATCATTAAAGGGCCTGTAAATAATAATAGAATGTTGAGGGCATGATAGTGACAATGGCTCTGATGAAATGCGCTTTGAGGAAGAATTTGAATGAGAAAAAGGAGATACCCGCAGGCTGGGAGGTAACATGACAGCAAGTAAACGTGAGGGAGAACAAATGAAAGGAGCACTGGTGTTGGCAGCAATGACTATACAAAAGGAACCAAAGTCAGAGATTGGGCTTGGTGAAGTGTTGGGATGAAGTGTTTGATCACAGAAGAGAGAGTGGGAAGATTCAGCAAGACAAAAACATGACTTGATTGTCACGGAATCTTCAGAGTTGGAAGGGACCTCTAGAGATCATCTAGCCCAACTCCCCTGCTGATGCAGGAATGCCTAGAGCACATTACTCAGGACTGTATCCAGGCGGGTCTTGGAAATCTCCAGAGAAGGGGACTCCACAACCTCCCTGGGCAGCCTGTTCCAGTGCTCTGTCACCCTCACCGTAAAGAAGTTTTTTCTTATGTTTGAATGGAACTTCCTGTGTTCCAACTTGTCCCCGTTGCCCCTCGTCCTGTCACTGGGAACCACTGAAAAGAGTCTGGCTCCATCCTCCTTCAGCCCACCCTTTAGATACTTCTAAGCAAGAATAAGGTCTCCCCTCAGCCTTCTCTTCTCCAGGCTAAAGAGTCCCAGCTCTCTCAGCCTTGTCAGGCAGGGGAAGGCATTATAGGAGCTGCATTTCTGACAGGCCAGTATGGAACAATGAGGATACGTAGAAGGTGGGGGAAGGTTAGAGGTTATCATCTAACAATACTCAAGATGAGATAGAGTAGGATTATTATGGTATTAATCTTATGTATCTAAGGACATGGAGCATTCAAATACATTTAGGACACAAAAAGGAGGAGCTACCAGACAAATGAAGGAGGGGAAGGAAGTAGTTCAGTCATGCTCGCACACATTACTGGGGAAGGAAACATCATGAAAAGACCAGGAACAAAAGCTATTAGGACAAAAGAAGGTAAGTTGATGGAAAAATCTTGTGACAGAGCCTTTCCATCTTCTTGAAGTCAGTAACACTTGTGACATTTGGAGAAAGAATAGCAACAAGAAGGCTTAGGGAAGGAAATGAAAGTCTCAAAGAGGGACTTGATGGGAGCAGTGGGACTTCTGCTTAAGAAAGATTTGAAAAGACTCTTAGAAATAATTCAGTAGTCAGTCTCTCTGGCTCCTGAAATGCCCTTCCAAGACATTCAGTAGTGGAAGAAGCAGAAGTAAGATGTGACCTGTGGTTTGGTGTATATCACTCAAGCGCAAAGGAGAGAATTACAAAGTAGAGCCTAAAGAATTAATTTGAACACCTGTGAAAGCAAGAGAAGGAGCAGGTGGTAAGGAGACCTGGAGCTGCAGGGATGCTATAGGCATGCTGACACAAAACCGGGAGGGGTGGCTGACACACCAGAAGGCTGTGCTGCCATTCAGCGTGACTTGGACAGGCTGGAGAGTTGGGCAGAGGGAAACCTAATGAAGTTCAACAAGGGCAAGTGTAAGGTACTGCACTTGGGGAGGAATAACCCCATGCACCAGTACACGTTAGGGGTTGACCTGCTGGAAAGCAGCTCTGTGGAAAGGGACCTGGGAGTCCTGGTGGACAACAGGATAACCATGAGGCAGCAATGTGCCCTTGAGGCCAAGAAGNCACTGGAACAGGCTGCCCAGAGAGGTGGTGGAGTCTTCAATTCTGGAGACATTCAAAACCCGCCTGGATGCCATCCTGTGCAACCTGCTCTAGGTGAACCTGCTCTGGCAGGGGGTTTGGACTAGTTGATCTCCAGAGGTCCCTTCCAACCCCTGTGATTCTGTGATAACTTAGAGCGTATAGCAGAATGGACAAGGAAAGGGGAAAGGCACAAGGAACACTGAAAGAGCAAAGGCTGGTGACCACCGGAAATTTTGTCAATGAACATTTGGATAAGGCATCTATATTCAGTTCAGTTTCTCAGTAAGGAGGACATCTCTGATGTTCAAACATGCTCAGGGTTCTTGGTAAGGAAGAAGATGCCACATTGATGCAACTTGGAGTTTTATAAAAAAAGGTAAGGTACTGAAAACAAAAGCAGTCTACAAAGCTGCATTTACCTAGAGATAAGGGTAAATATAGCGTATTCTGGTATCCTAGCTGAGAGGCTGCATGGTTAATCTATTACTTTCCATTTTGCAGACTTTGACAAGAGTCAGCACTTGCTTGAAGTAACAAAGCATCAGTATTAGATGCAATTAGAAGACAAGCTCATGCATTTATTTAGATTCATTCCTTATTTGATCATGCAAAATGCTTCCTTGAAGTAATCTACAGGGCAGTATTTAGCAGATGCCACCTTGGCTGAAATCAGCAAGTGTGGGATCCACTAATTATAGTATCTCAGCAACTTCAACCTGTGGTTTCAGGACCCCTGAGGAAACATGGATTACTTCTAAGGAGTCTGCCAAAGCAAGTCTAGAATCAGTAGGTTCAGATTTGCTGTACAAGATCTGTATCTCCAATGAGAACTTTTAAGGAATCTGTAAATTAAAAAGGAATGTCCAACCACATAGTTGTTTTCAGTTCCTTCTCTCCCCAGATCTTGTGGCTGACCTAGAGAAATATTACAGAAAAGTAATTAAGCATGCAATATCTTCCCCTCTTCTTGAGTTTTATGAAGATTTTCCTCCTTTCCCTTCCAACCCTAAGGGCATTACATGTTATTTAGAAACTGTTTGTTCAAAGATAGATTTATCTCTCTATCTATCCATCCATGAGATGTGTATCTGAGGTCTCTCCTTTCTAGAAATAGGCCACATGCTGTACTTACATGTAGCCAAGTGACTCAATTTTTTATAATGAGACTGTCACAGTGGAGGATAAAGAAAGGATTTACACTTTATTGCCCAAAGTAATGGGTAATTACTCCTTTTTCTTTCCAAAAGTGCTAGTTTTATCAGCATTTATGACAATCCTTTACAGAATTCTCTCACTTCAGTAATTCCAACATTGGTTTTGGTGCAGAATGAACAGAAACAGGATACTGGGATTTGCTTTCAGAAAAGAGGAAGGTTACCTTAACCATACTAATTAGTGTTCTAATACCTCCTTTTTTTTCAAACTATTAGTTTGCATAATAAGAAGGGCAGAGGGAGAAGGTTTGCAGATGTATTCTTTCACATCAGTGGACACATTTCAGATCAACTCTACAAGTTACTTTTATCCACTTACAGTAACCTTCCCTGTTGGTTCCCTGTTCCCTATGGTAACACTCTGTCAAAGATATTCAATAGTCATTACTTGCTGCAGTTCTTAACTTGTACCTGCTATCTTCAGAGACTTGAGCTAGCTGGCTGTCTCAAAGGATGGGTTTTTAACATAAGCTAATATGTGAACATCCTTGCAGATGCAGGACTGGACATACCACTTATATAGGTCCTACCATTTATGTACATACAGCAGTGTCTATTTGCTGTCTCAAGAGTTCAATGGAACTTCACCTATACATGATGAACTCCTCCCTTGTTTGGCTTTTCACTCTTGTTCTTCAGTGGCAATGTGGGCAACCCACCTGCAATACGTAACTTCTGCAAAGGGAAAAGAGAGTGTATTAGTAATCTGAAAAACATAATAAAACCTGGAGCTTTCATTTGACTGTTAATTTCTACATGGTATTCTGCAGGCAAGCAGGAGCTCATTCTTCTTGCTCCAAGCCAAGTAGAAGCCATTAATTTCTCAGCAGGACATACCCTGAACTCAGTGTCACATTGTTAAATCTATACAACTTCTAGGGGCCTTGCAGTTCGAGCAAAGTGAGTTTGCACCTGCCTTCAAAACACAAGAGAAATACACTCTTTTTGTCTGTGGGCAGAACTGCTGTATCCTTGTTTCTCTGATTATCAGAAAAGGATATATAGTACCTTTCCTCAGAGCAGTAAGAAAAACAAATGTTGGTAAACTGCTTTAAAAAAATTAGTGTGTATTTCAAGATTAAGAGTTAGATCTTTTTATTATGCCTTACAATTTTCCTTTTTATTTCCACAGAGAGCATTCTCACTTTATACTCCAAACGTATGTCAGCCTTTGAGCTTAAACTTAATTGTTCTTTCTTCTTAAAATGCACAGCAATAGCAGACAGCAAATACAGGCGTATAACCTTTGCTGAGGAACATGCAATTCACTGTACACTCCTAACAAACAAGAGGCATTTTCCCAAATGCCTAACAAACAACACTCCGTTTACAAAACAATTACGTATCCTCTAATTATGGAGGACTCTCTGAAACTGCACTTTTGACCTGAAGGCTATTAAGGAACATTTAAAGGAAATGGGAATATGTAGGAGCCAGGATCAAGTAGATGGATCGACATTAAAGGGAAGAAGGGGGTCATATTTAATGTAGTTCACATTAGTTGCTCCAAGTATAACTTCAAACAGTTTCACCTTTTTTATCATCTACTCACTTAGAAGTAAAAATAAAATCCTTCTTTTGATTTTGTATGAAAGACAATACATCTATCATATCTTTGTCATGCAGTACAAACCAGCTTCCCAGTGGCACTCTGCAGTAACTTATTGCTGCTTTTTCCATTCAAATGAAATGAAAATGTCGCATTTAAATTCTTGTAGGTAAAGGTGCATGACCTATTGGAAAATCAGGGAGGTCTGTTGGTGACTGTAGAAAGTTTGAAAGTTCTTTGCCTACGTTTAAGAGGTCCATCGTCTTCTACAGATAATGCCAAGACCTTGTGAGAGGACTCTCTACTGTCCTTGTGTTCAGGGATTACTCAGAGCTTTTTCTTCTCCACAGAGGGCACTGCAAGCAATAGCAAAGCATGGCATCTTTGAAAAAGGATGTTCCTCAGAGTGAAACGCAGAGAATATTCTGTCTGGATGACAATCATACTGCCAGTTTCAAAGTCCAAAAAACCTCATATATTTCCTCCAAGCCTTCAATTTCTGCCCTTGGAATAACCAGCATACTCTATAATAGGGATGACTATTGGCAGCATGGGGGCTTCATCTGTGTCCTGGGATTAAGGTGGTCAGTAAGGCATCCAAATAGAGGAGACTACTGTGTACAGCTGGTTACAGATCTAATTCAGGTCTGGCAGGATTCCTTAGGACACAGCTGTACTGATCTGACTGCTAAACATCTACCCAACTACAGCAAAGTTGCATCAGAGCTCTATAACACAGAATAATCTTTTTGGAAAATAAAGAAAGAAAGAAAAAAAAAATCAAATTAAGTAAATCTGAGTGCTTCAGACACTTGCCTGTAAGTTGACTGAAAGCAACAAAACAGTTAGATACAGTCCCCCAAAAGAGTAAGTCTGTGGAAGCAAAGGCAATCAGTACAGCATGGACCAACCAAAGGTGACAGACAGGTGGATCTGCTAGTCACTGACAAGGAAGAACTAGCTGGAGGTATGGTACTCAATAGTAGCTTTGGCAGTAGTGGCCATGTAATAGTGAAGTTCAAGATCCTGACAGATGTGAGGAAGAACTGTAGCAGAGTACTGAGGTGGACCTCAGGTGGGCAGACTTCAGTTTATTCAGGGGACTGTAAGTGGGTTCCCATGGGAGGCAGTTCTGAAGGTCCAAGGGTCTCTGGGAAGCTGGCAGGTCTTCAAGGACAGCATCGTCTAAGTGCAACAATGATCCACCCTGATACTGAGGAAGACAAGTAGATGCTTCATGAGACTCTCTTGGCTAAGCAGGGAACTTGAGAAGAAGCTTCAGTATGAAAAACCAGTGTACAGGAGGTAGAAGCAGGGACAGGCTATAAAGAATGAATATAGAAATATTTTCTGAGCATGCAGGGACAACACTAGGAAAGCCAAAGCTTACCTAAAGTTGATACCTGTAAGAGGTGTCAAGGGCAAAAAGTGCCCTTAGTACTAAAAGTACAAACAGGGAAACTGTGGGACCATTGTTACATGGAGTATGAGACAGCAGGCACAGATATGGCTGAATTACTCGATGTCTTCTTTGCCTTAGACCTCACAAACAAGATTTCCCAGGCTTCTCTGTTTAGAAAAAAGGATAAGAACTACCAGCAGACGATGAGGATCACTTGAGAGAACTTGACCCATAAAAGACCTGGCAGGCTACATCCATGAGTGGTCAGGAAACTGGCTAAAATCCTGGCAGGGCCACTCTCAATTGTTTTTGAAGGTCATGGAAACCAGGGGAGAGCCCAGATGGCTGGAGAAAGGCAAATGATGCGTCTCTCCTCAGAAGAGGCCAAAAGAAGAATCCAGAGAACAACTAGCCAGTCAACCTCACTTTGCTCCCTGGGAAAATCATGAAACAAGTCCTCTTAAAACACATTTCTGGGTACACTGGGGAGAAGAAAGTGATTGGGAACAGTCTGGATTGAACAAGAGTAAGTCATGTCTCACCAATCTGATTGCCTTCTGTGCTGCAATGACTGGATCTGTGGACAACCAGGAGAGCAATGGCTGACATTTACCTCAACTTTAGCAAGGCTTTTGACACTGTCTCCTACAGTATTCTTGCATCCAAGTTAGGATGTTATGGTCTGGATGAGTGAACAAGATGAGTAAATAAATGATTGGATGATTAGGCTCTGAAGATAGTGATTAATGGGATGTACACTACCCAGAGGTTGATGGCTAGTGCAGTACTGCGGGGGTCAGTCCTGGGACCCATGCTGTTTGACATCTTTATAAACAACCTAGAGGAGGTGATAGAGGGCATACTGGCAAGTTTGCAGATAACACCAAACTTGGTGGGGAAGGGGAGGAGGATGGTCCTCCCTTAAGCAGGAGAGCCCTGCTTGAGGGCAGAGCTGCCATTCACTGGGGCCTACACAGACCAGAGGAATGAACGGGCTGACAACAACCTTATGAAATTCAAGAGGTACAAATCCAAAGTCCTTCCCCTGGGAAGGAGGAGACTCAGCATCAAGACAGAGCAGGAACTGACTGGCTGGGAAGCAGCTCTGGTGAGAAGAACCTGGGGATTGTGATGAACAGTGAGCTGAACATGACCCAGCTGCATGCTTGGCAGCAAGGAAGGCCAACAGCATCCTGGGCTGTCAAAAAGGAGCACATCCAGTAGACTGACATGCTCAGTAGATTGACGTGCCCACTGCTCAGTAGTCATTAGATCACGTCTAGATCCCGTGTCCAGTTTTAGGCCCCTCAATACAGGAAAGACATTGATAACCTGGAGCAAGTTCAGCAGAGAGCCACAAGATGGTTGGGGGCTGGAACGCTTGCCCTATGAGGAGAGGCTGAGAGATCAGGTCTTGTTTAGCCTGGAGAAGATATGACTTCAGAGGGAACATAACAGCAGCCTGCCAGTACCTACAAGGGGGTTACCAAGAAGATGAAGCCAGGCTCTTCACAGTGGTGCATGGTGGGAAGACAAGAGGCAATGGGCATAAATTGAAACAAGAGAGGGTCAGACCAGCTATAAGCAAAAGCTTTTTCCCTCATGAGGACAGCCAAGAAAAGGAATACATTGCTTACAAAGGCTGTGCAGTCTCCAGCCTTGGAGATTTCCAACAACCAACTGGTTAAAACCCTGAGCAATCTGGTCTGATCCCATAGCTGGCCCTGCTTTGAGCAGGAGATTGGACTAGAGAACTGTATTATCATATGATTGTCTGAACATGACAACCAGTCTAGACTCTGCAGTATCATAAATCCTGAAGAGTGCAGTGACTTCTTTATTTCCATTGTCTTTTTAGGTAATGAGAACACTTTGATAGGATTTGCATGAAAATGAAAGGAAGAAGCCAGATCTTAGTAAGTATCTGATGCTATCCTATGCCCTTTAGAGCCACGCAGCCAACTAGTGTCCCAGACACCCAGCTTGCTAGATGTGAAGGGAAATGTGAAGTTAAGTGTTCCCAACAGAAAAACAAACAGCTGCTGTACCTACAACAAGGAAGGCAAAACAAATAATCTGCAGCTTTTTATTGCAGTGGTATTAATACTTTTATTTCCACCTGCAATAAAGTTGCTAATATCAGCAAAATTTATTCTAGATAAGAAAACTATGCAAACATCTTTATAAATCCAGTGTAGTGCTTGGATTCCTGGCAGCTGGCCAGTATAGCCCTCTGTGTAAACAAGTTTTGCTATTTCTATATTAACCACTGATGGTTATGCCTCTCTCCTGGACTATCAAGCTAGAAGATTACCCTTCACTGTATGTTTCTCTGTGTGGGATGAAGTCTAGCAATGGAGCTGCATTTACAGGCAATAGAATATATAAATGGTATGCACTGCAATTAAATAAATGTCCATTCTTCTGAGCAAGGTCCATTTAGGAATGTCCTGCTGGCTTTAGAAAAGGATTGTAGTTCACAGGTTCCTGATTGAAACAGTAAACGAACCATGTGAGTGGTAAAGTTAGCTGGAGGAACAAACACAGAAGATTTGTTTAGTGACATAATTTAGGACTTAGAATTATCTCAACAATTTACATAACATTTGCTGTGCATGAATCCATTGCCTGTGGTGTTTAATATTGCATGTATGATTTGGCAGATCCAGTGCATTTTTTACAGTGAAGCAAGGACACAACAGATGACAACTCTCCACAAAGCAAAAAAAGTGATAGCTGTATTCACATGTTGCAGATGTAGTGAAATGGATCTGGGTTTTAGTAATTATTTATTTATCTGCATTTGGGATTGTTTTGCCTGTTTTGCAGATTTTGGTTTGGGGTTTTTATCTTGTTTTGGTTTTGTATATAGGTCACTATTGCCTAAGTAAGAACCTGATATTTGTAACATACTGAGTACATCACTTCATATTTTGCAGTCCAGTGCCAATTGCTTCCTGTAACACAGCAATAGTAACGAGGGGCAATTTGAGACACTGATACTGTTCAAGTCAAAGTAGCAAAGATTATAACCTTGCAGACAAAAGGGCATGCAAAAATAAAAGTGTGTTTTGTCCATGTAATTGTAACTCTCCATTCATTATGACAGATTCTAAATATTTCAACGGGGGAACATGCCCAATCACCCTACACAGAAATCTGTGGTTAGCAAAGAGCCTTGCCAGAGAGAATTTCAGAGCTATCATCCCACCCTGCTATACCTTGGCCAAGAGGACTCAAGGAAACACTTCAGCAAGCGAAAGACTTGCAAAGGGTGCCCTTTGATGATAGGCACATTACAGATAAAATTCTTGCTCTCTGCAGTCATCAAAAACTAGTTCAAGTGCTGAGATCTGTAGTTCTGCTTTCTGCTACGTTTAGTACCATCAGCAAAACCCACCCCAAAGAATTAGACAACAAAACTCCAAACTAAACAACTCCCCTCAGAGGATCTGGGTCAAGAACTTTCTTGTTGCCAAATAGCAAATTTGTCCTGGCTGCAGGGTAGCAGGGGGAATAAAAGCTCTGTATGCAATCTATCTATCTAATACATAGATGGAGATATGACTTCTGAAAGTCCCAGAAGGTGCAGATATGGCATACAGTATGTACTAGCCCCTTTGAGCATTGCTTGCCATCAGTGATAACAGGGTTAGTTAAACACACTCTGCTGAAGAAACAAATAGCATTTTCCATTCAAGTGCCTGAGCAGCATGCAGCCAGTCATGTGAAGGAAGGAGTCTGAGGTTTAATTTCTAGGAAGGTTGTCTGTATAACAGCAGCTATGTCAGAGGAGCAATATCTAGTTTACACAACAAAATATCATTGAACTATTAAGCTGCAGGCAAAGACCGCAAATCAAAATTAATTACAAGGGTGTCTTGGCTGCACAGAGACAGAAATGCTGCAGCCCGGTAGAGAAGCAAGAAAAGCCAAACAGGGCACTGGTGAACACTTAACCAGAGTTTATATTTTGAAATGCATGGAGTACATCACTGGGAGGGACAGCATCTAGCAGCTTTCCCCTTGATTTGGGGTACTTCTGTTACTGAGACCAAAATAAATGTTTCACTTCTGTATTTTTTGAACATAAAACTACTGGGCATTTTCATAGGTGAGGATGACAACTACCTTTTTGGCTTTACCCATCTTATTCCAGACTACAAATAAACTCACCTTGTCATTGTGAATATACTTTGCCCTCCCCCCACCCACAACTGTTTATTCAACCATGACAACATTTTGGGATAGCATTGTCAAACATCTGGGATAAATTTCACTGTGATTTAACTTGGCACAGCCTTCTAAGTGAAAGCATTTGTTATTACAGATCCTGATAACGGCACCCCTAGGTACAATACCCTATTCCAGAAGATCTGTGTTAAATGTTATGAATTCCAAAATAGTTGCCTCCTCTGGAACAAAATCATTAAGCTGAGTAGCCTGACTAATTAGACTTAAATGTCATCAGTGATTCACTCTGTTTTAATAAACTCATCTGTTTTCATGTCACTTCTGTAATTTATGCCATAAAAATCCAGTCAAGTTGTTTCAAGGCCTCAGGAGCACAGTTAGAAACTATTTGAAACCCTTTCAGGGCTACCTTCTCAAAGGTTTCATGCCACTGTAACAGACGCAAACAGTGTCTGTGAAGGTAGAGCCTTTTCAGGGAAAGGCATCACAGAGAGTTTTGTGGCTACTAGCGAATTTAGAGCAATGACGTAAAAAAAAGAGCGCAAGTGCATTGGAGGAGGAGCTCTGTTGAGCAATTTGTTTTGCTACAGAACTCTGAAAGTGAGCAGAGTAAGAAGCAGAAAACATAAGGAAATGTCTGTTTATGGGAAAATTATTTCAAAATGGTAAGTCTCAAAATTTGCCTGGCAGCTTAGCAGGTTCACTGTCTTCCCTAATTCTTTTGGAAAGAAGTGCCAGAGCTGTGGGTCAGAGGTCAGAGTCAAAGGACAGGCTTTCAACACATAGACTCTATTCATCCTGACCTTTCATTATACAGGGACATTAAATTTGGCTCAGGAAATCTATGTAAAGCTATTACATGCATTCAGTCCACTGGCAATTAAAAGTAAATATGTGACTGACTTACTGATATACTCCAAGTACACTTTAACCTGTGGGAGGACAGGAAAGAAGCTGTGGTAAGGATCTCAATTCTGTGCATTGAACTGAGTAGTGCACAGATAACCATCCTAAAGGGAATTTAAGCACTCTGCAGTGGAACTGCATGTGATAACCTCCAATGCACAACCCATAGGAACATGGTCTTGAGCTGTCCCCACGTTTAGACTAAAATCAGAAAGTATCATTTTTATGAGAATACAGTACAAAAAAAAGACAAAAAGTATTCTCTAAAGATATTGCCCCTTGATGATGGACAGGGCACAGAACATATATAAACAAGTAGAAGTTAACTACATTTCATAAGGTTGGTACTTACTACTGTGATGGATCCAGTCTAGGAACAGAGTTTACCAGACAGGAAGCCTGCCCAAATCTACTTCAAAGCACAGTTGGGAGTAAACAGGTATGCTAATGAAGAAATTACATATGCTACTCATTTACCAGCTCCCAGAAGAGCCTTAACAGCAGAAGTTGATTACACATGCAGCAGCAAGAAGGTCCTATACCCGATTAAACACATTGGTGGGTACAGCACTCCTTTCTGTGCTAGAAGCAAACAGGATAGTCAATATACAGCCAAAATTAATTGTAATGCATCTCCTGGTGAGATTAACAGGACAAAATGCTCACCCTGGTTGGTGGTATTTCTAATTAGAGCCTGAAAGACAGTACTTGATATCATTTGCGATTAAAGAAAAAAACCCCCACAATTAAATGAGCATACAAATACCCTAGGTATATTTTGTTTGTTTGTTCTTTTTCCTCTACAAATATGGAACAGATTTGTGTGCTTAAGTTAGTGATGATTGGATATTGCTGAAACTGTGTTTGCTTTCCATTTTGTTTGAAGCAGCTCCACTGGAACCAGGTTTGTTTATTTATCTGATGTCTCTACAACTAGTCTCGGACACTCAGTTATCAGAGATTCATGCTCACATCTCTTATTGGAAACTCCATTCTACTAATTGTTGCTGTAAGCAGGACAATACAAGAGGTGGTTTTGCCTCCAGGCTATTTCAGCTGGGTCTGGTATCAGCCATGTTTTATTACATCCTGTAGGACTGGGATCTCTTTGATTGTCCTTCCTAAGACTTACAGTTTCTCTTTTTTCTTTTTTTCCACTCCCACATACACTCACACATACAGGGTACATTTAAAGGAATATGTTGATCTTAATGACCTCTCAAAATTTATCCTGGGGCTAATCAGAGGCTTGCTGTGTTGTGCTGGCTAAATCTATCATGGTATTGAATAATTCACAGCCTGCCTTAAAGGCTCCAGACTAGGTGATTTACCCCATATTAATGTGATGCTTTTGCATTTTAATAGGCTTATGTTAATGTTTTACAAAATGATAAAGCATGCTTCTGAGCTCTCCAGCGACAAGGGATGATGGTATGAACCACATAATTCTAGCAAAGGACAGCCAATAACATCAGATTTATGAGTGTCGCTACAGCATCTGTCGTAAGCTTGGGCCAGACCAAACCATTTTGTTGAGTCTTACCCCTATTCTGATTGCACAAGTGGCTTTTCCCAACCTGTCTGACACTTTAATGAAAGTAGTCAGGCATAAGAGAAAAGGTAGGGCATTCTGAAAGCAGAACTAAGCTTTCCAAAACTGTTTTAGTGCAGAGGTTTTATATACCTTTGAGAAAAGACCTGGAAGAGAACAAAAGGGAATTCATTCCTCTGAGGCTGGAATTTCAGAGAGCAGTGCTCATGAGTGGGGTCATATTTTTCCATTTGAGAGGGAGACAGCCTGTCAGCAGAGCTCAATGTGTTAGGCATATGTTGGATGTTGAGAATCGTAAAATGCAGGCCAGGTCATGCGAACACTCACATGCCTTCCCTCCAGCTGTACCGCACCTTTCTATCTCAGCTGCTCAACAGGTCACACGTGCTTTTACTAGCCTCTCAAGAGAACAAATGAATGGCATTTATATCTTAAAATCTGCTTGTGTGCTTGCTGTGAGAAGGGACTTGTGGGGGAAGCTACAATGTCTCTTCAATATCTGCTTTATGTACTTCACTGGTAATGATGTCCTTGTACCTGCACGGGATGGAAACAAAAGGGCAAATACTTCAGTCCTGGACCTTCTGGTAGATGGCAAGGTGGCAAATGAGCTTCAGTTCTGCTAAATGCAGCCTAATACATACGGGAGAGAGGGGGAAGCTAAACTGCTTACCCATCTGACATTGGTCAACTCAAGCTTTTGAGGATGGGGCTTGCTGACAGTTTGCATGCAAGATGGTGGCTCTCCATCTTCATACAAGGAAAGGCGAGAGAAGAGGAAAAAAAAAGACAAAGAAATGGGAATAGGGACTGGACAACAGTACAGAAACACAACATAAAACAGAGTGTGCTGCATTTTGTGGATTGCAGTCTGAAGTACAATTTCCAGTCACTGACAGGCAAAACAATTTCATTTACTGATTTAAAAAAAATATTTTTGTTCCAAAAGGCAAAGAACCACACACACTTTTATTTTCCTCATGTGATTTTGTGCTTCATAATTCTTCTTACAGGAAGAAGAGGGCAGCATTTAACAGAGTAAGTCATCTAGAAATGCTAAGATCCTGAATGCTCAGGTGCTCACCTAGAAAACAGAAAATTCTTTTCTAACTTGTGTTTCTGGGCTTGCAGCAGAGACCCAAGCCTTCATTTCACATACTCCAACCCAGTTCCTCAAATGCCAAGGTACGGAAGCCATTTCTAGCATAATGAATATGCAATGTACTATGGAACATCTGCTGTTGGTTTTTAAATGGACTGC
>VYXH01001841.1:153871-189009 GCA_013397275.1 Burhinus bistriatus
ATGGAAACAAAAGGGCAAATACTTCAGTCCTGGACCTTCTGGTAGATGGCAAGGTGGCAAATGAGCTTCAGTTCTGCTAAATGCAGCCTAATACATACGGGAGAGAGGGGGAAGCTAAACTGCTTACCCATCTGACATTGGTCAACTCAAGCTTTTGAGGATGGGGCTTGCTGACAGTTTGCATGCAAGATGGTGGCTCTCCATCTTCATACAAGGAAAGGCGAGAGAAGAGGAAAAAAAAAGACAAAGAAATGGGAATAGGGACTGGACAACAGTACAGAAACACAACATAAAACAGAGTGTGCTGCATTTTGTGGATTGCAGTCTGAAGTACAATTTCCAGTCACTGACAGGCAAAACAATTTCATTTACTGATTTAAAAAAAATATTTTTGTTCCAAAAGGCAAAGAACCACACACACTTTTATTTTCCTCATGTGATTTTGTGCTTCATAATTCTTCTTACAGGAAGAAGAGGGCAGCATTTAACAGAGTAAGTCATCTAGAAATGCTAAGATCCTGAATGCTCAGGTGCTCACCTAGAAAACAGAAAATTCTTTTCTAACTTGTGTTTCTGGGCTTGCAGCAGAGACCCAAGCCTTCATTTCACATACTCCAACCCAGTTCCTCAAATGCCAAGGTACGGAAGCCATTTCTAGCATAATGAATATGCAATGTACTATGGAACATCTGCTGTTGGTTTTTAAATGGACTGCGAGCAATTATGGAACTCACCTGGGATATAAGAGACTCAGGTTTTCATTTAGTGTTAATTTAGACAACCATGGTAGCCTCTGGCTTACTGGCTGTTCTGGAGTGGGGCTGCTTGTTTCCAGAAAATTCATTCTGCACCTGAGAGATTCTCATGACAGCTGAATGTTTTCTTAAGACATGTCAATGTTAACAGCGGCAGCAAAATGAACACCAGTTCTTCTGGACACTTCTAAAAAGATATTACACAATTATTTTTCACATCACATGCAATTTAACTGCAGAGACCATGGCTACAGTTCAAAACCAATGATGTAAAAAGTGACTGAACATTTAAAAGGATAACAATACCATCTGGAATTTAAATGATTGCTATTAATACACAAGCTGGAAGAAACACTGAACTGCGTGCTTGAGAGTTTAAGCCAATCTTTGCTACCAGGTCTTAGAAGGAGATCTATTGCATATTATCCTATCACTGCCTAATTTAGGGTTTCATGAATCTTCATTGGAGCATCCGGTGCAGTCAGACAGGAAACCGAAGTATGAGGCCATGTTGGTATTTATGTTCTTCTGTATCTATAGCATGTGCAAAACTTAAAAACAAGCTGTGCACCTTCAGAACTTTAGAGAATTAAGTCATGCATGTCAGTGACTAAGAATGTTGTTACATACATGCCTGAGATTAAATATCTACGTTTGAAAATGTTGGCCATAATATACATCTATCAGTGTAACCAAGTGACTATAGGACCATTCAGGTTCAATGCCATGTTGAATCACAGAAAAGAACCGAAATCAGCCTCAACGGAGATGCTATTCCATCTCTCAAGCTCCGAGAAGAATTTGTGTATGACATTCCTGATGGATGTTGTCTAACCAACACTTCAAAACTTCCAAAACAAGCAACTGCATAACAACATCAGGCAGTCCATTTTCAGTGCTTCATAACTTCAGTGCTGGAAAGTTTTACCCAATGTCCAGTTTACATCTCTTTAACTGTAATTCAAGCCTATCTGTTATATTCACAAAAGATATGGAGAGCAGATTACTTCAGCAGCCTTCATGTCTCCTCTCCTCTCCTCTCCTCTCCTCTCCTCTNACTAACACCCAGATCTATCCTGTGCTTATGTAGCTGATTGTCCTTGTGTAAGAGTAGAACTTTTCCTCACCCTTACTCAGCTGCATTCCATTTTTTCAAGCTACTCTGTGGTTTGTCAAGATCTTTCCGAATTCTCATCTTTTCTCCAATGGCTCAGTAGACCCTCTTAGTGCTGTGTTATCTGTAAATGGAATAAATAAAGTTTCTAGCCTGTTGTGCAGGTCCATGACAAAATCCTTTGTATCAATATGGACACCTTATACATACTAGGACGAAATAAAAATCTTCAGAGTAAAGTCAGCACTTTCTTAGAAACTGCAGTCAAACAAGAACAAAATTGAAATCTAGAAATAGAGTTTTTCATTCTTTTGCTCATTAAGTACTTGTTTGTTACAGTTAACAATCTAAAAAAACCCAAGCATTCATCTCATTCTAAAATCAAACTGAGATAATATCAGGAGTAGATGACATATTTCTGTTTTAGCACTAGCCAATTTAAACATCAGTCATACAAAACTGGATTAACAGCTGAAACGAGTTGCCTTCTCAGAATAAATGAAGCAGGAAGCCTGTTATTCCCTTACTCAATCTTTTGCATATAGTATATGAATTGTGAGTAGAACCCACGTATTTCAAGGTCTGCAGAATTTAAATGCATCCATATCTTAAAATTTGCTCTCAAGACAAGGATTATTCTGGAGCATGAGTCATTTGGGAGTGTATTAGATAATAACAACCTGCAGTGGGGAGTAATATTTGGGGAAGAAATTTTATTCCATAATCCAAAGTCTTTTTTCATCTTTTCTCATATCAAACTTTATGGAACTAGCTCTTCTCCTCATGGTAAATACGGTTTTATGGTACTACCTAACACATCTTTGACTTTGGAAAAAAATTCATCTATTCCCTACACTTATATACGAAATTACAACAGAACCAGTTATTTCCCTGAAAGATTAAACACTTCTGAAGCACAGTCATTGCGTAGCATTGCTATAATTTGGTCACTCACAAATCCTGTTCACCAAGTTTCATAGAAAGAGTGTTATAAGTTTCAGATAGAGTTTCACACATTAATAGAACAGCAACCATCTTTCTGAAAGAAAAATCAGAACAATGGGAGTTCAAGAATATAAGCGAAAATGTTCTTACTGGATCTTAGGTGTGTCACTGCTCAGAACATGAGTAAGAACAAGTTCTGTTCAAGGCTACGAGTATATTTCGTGTCTCCATATTATGGAAGATTCTTAATACTCCTTTGTCTTGCAGGACTTCTTGAATATTTTTTTCAGTACTTCAAGACTTAAATGAGATGCTGTATAAGTGGAAGGCATGATGATGACAATTTTTTAAAACACCTCAACAGTGATGACTTATTACTACTCTTCACTCAATTTCTTAGCCAAAGCACTTGATAGTGTCATTCAATCATCTATACAGTAAGATTCCTTATTTACAAAAATAAAAGACTTATCCTGATTAAATTGCCTCCCTTTAAATAAAGATGAACAATTTTCACATGGGTCTTCACTTAGCTGAAATATAACCATGCAGATGTCAAGAAATGGTAAGAAGCATCTTAAGAAGCTACTTAAATTATGAGTGGCTTTGTGTAGTTTTAAAATTTGCATCTTTTCCATTGTAAGTGGCAACAGAGTGGAGACTTACTCTTGTTGCATAGATATGTTGTAACCAACCTGTTTTTCACAGGGCTATCCACAGGAAAAATGACAAATTAATTAAAAGCTTTATGCAAGACAATGCCTAGAACAGGCTCACCAATTATTGCAACTACATTGCTCCACATCGTGAGCAATGGTTGCTTGAGAACCTGAAGAGACCTTGTTCTATATCATTACAGAGCAGAAGGCATTTTAGCTGTAAACCCTTGGATAGTTGTTATGGTCAGGTATGTATGGTCTGTCTTACACAGAGGAGCTGAAGCCACGCCTGGCATTTTTCAGTGGTACCAAAAACCAAAAAAATCAATTATAATGTTTTTTAATACTCTCTAAGTTGTCACTTCAGGTCAGGGATCGTTTTTGTGCTTACAGGACATCTAATAAAACAGGGCCGCAATTTAATTAAAAAGTCAAAGAGCTTTTAAAATTGAAATAACAAAAAATAACTGCTATAGTAATGTATTTCACAGAACCAGCCTGCAAAACCCAAAAAACCTGGCTAGAATGGCTGAGCCAGTACAGAGCATGTGATAATTCATTTTTTATCTATGCCAAGGTCACATTAGGACTTAGAGCAAATATTCTTGCTGCAGCTTTAGCTCAGTATTTCTTTATGTAGTCACCACGGACAGAGAGAACAGATCATTCGTTTTCTTTCTGAAGCAGCCTTTTACTTACTTGAAGACTGTTAATTCAACTCTGTTCAGTCTTCTGTTTTTTTACTCTCAGTAAAACCAATTCACTCAGTCTTTCTTTGAAGGTCATGTGTTGTAGACTTCTGCTCATTCTCATTGCTATCCCCCAATATACATCTAAAGTGCTCATTTTTTTGTTGAAGTGCAATGCTATCTTCTTGACCTAGCAGGAATATTGCAGCATACTGTTAAATATCGAAGGTTTCCAGAAAGCTGATAAAGTACATCCTGTTAAAAAGTTTAGCAGCAAATAAAAAGCTAAAGGAATGATAGCCCATAGCGATGCCTAGAGCACTATTTGCTAATGTTAACATAATAATAAGTGCATGCTTGTGTGAGAACTGGCAGGTAAACATCCCGTCTGCTAGGAACAATTTCAAACCTCCTGGGGGCAGCGGAGATAAGAAACCAACGCTCCTATGCCAAAAGCAGACTCCAGCCAATTCAGCTGAATAAAAAGATCTCATCTCTCCAGTGCTGCATCGGTTCAGTACCCAGTATAATGAAGTAAGTCATCCTGTCACCTCTTGCTACTCCTAATGCTGTCAGAAAATTGCAACAGCCTAAGTAGCTCAGGAAGAAGTCTTTCTGCTGTTGCCTAAACTTAACCCACTTAGAATCCATGTGTTATGGTACAAACTGAAGGCTTCCTAGCAATATTTCAGTTAGTAACAGAGGGAATGACTGTTATTTCCCAGAGAAGAAAATGTGAAACAAGTTTAACGAGATAAAATGAGCCTGAAGAGGGTTAATAAAAGCCGTTCCAGAGAGATTGCAAGTAATTTTATACAGAACATTGTTGATTGCATGCCTACTGGACAAGTTAATACAGCGAAAGATGTCTGAGGAAAGGAAATGAACAGAAGATTGAGACTGGTTTGTACACATTTGAAAAAACTGTCACAGTGAAAAAACAGCATGCCAGTCTGCTCTCAAATATGTAATCAGCGCATTTTAGTTTGTTGATGATAGAGGTAAGTGGATAGCCATGTTCAGGTTAGCACAAGTGACTGTGAAGTGATTAATACTTAAGATACCTGAGGCAGAGTAACTAGAAGTGCAAGATGTAATTAAGAAAATAAAGAACATGAATAGTAATGCTCTTCACACCTGGTGAGAAAGAGCACATTGTTGACATGATGTGATAGCTACAGATGGTAACTGAAGGGGGAAATGCGTGAGCGGTAGTGACAAAATATAAGGATTTGTAGGACTCTTCTGAAGAAGATCTGATTTTCAAAGGTGCTTTCAAGTCAGGAGTATGCAACCTTATAAATCAATTGGAGAAGGTGGGGGATAAAATTTCATTAATTACAAATACGTAAATGGTAACAAATGGGAACTCACTAGTTATTTAATCAGAGCGTCACTGCTCTACTGTAAGGGTTCACTTTAAGACTATGTTAGGTAGTTCTCTTACCTTAAAAATGAATTAGCAGTAAACTTTAACTTCTGCCATACTTTACTTCACAACTTAGGCAGATTTTTATTGAAGCATAGGTAAATAAATGGAAATAATGAACACATTTAACTAGGAACTTAAATTGTCTGAGAAATTATATCCTAAGCTGCATAGAACACAAGCCAAAGCCAAGGGAACAGTTCATGTGTAACACCTATCAATGTGCGCAATGATACAATGTGCGTATAACTACAAGTAACATTTGGGGTTCCCTATTCACCATGTCTCTATCATTCCACTTCAGTTTTGCTTGCCTTGCAGTTAACAACTTATTATTTAACAACAAACTCAATAGCAAAAAAAATACATAAATGCCTGCTTAGATGTTTATCTTAGAAAAAAACGTAGTGATCTTTTTGCCATTTATAAAGGATTAAACAACAACCTCAATAAAGCAGTAGCCACTGCTTTCATGTCCGAGATTGGTGGCACTTAGTAAGGTTTCTAGGCAGCAAACTGTCTAAAAAAAATTGCTGGTATACTGCAGTCACCTTCAGCGGTGCTTCCACCACCATCTCAGTTAGCCACCATCTCAATTATCTCCCTCATGTATTCTACTGCCTGACAAGCAAGCAGCCCTGAAGCTGCCATGCTTCCTCTTTCCTTTTCCAAATAACATTTAGACCAAGGTATGACAGAATAGGATGTTGTGGATGTTCCCTTCTCAGGGAAGGGATTACATGCTCAGAGGAGCAAAAATATCCATGAGAAATCATGAAAATTGAATCCATTTTTTCCTGAAAAGTGAATATTCTGGTATTTTCATGGATTACCTGCTTCTTCACACAGGATTCTTAATACCAGTCTCTCAGCCTTGACCATACAGCAAGTCATGCTCCTATTTGCTCCTGGCTGCAGAGCAGATACCATCTCAGGGGCAAGAAACACATCTTGGAAAAACATCCTTTGGGCATGCAATGGGTGCTCTACACTCACAGCACTTCTAACCACCTATGAGAAATGAAGCTTTTGTGTTTGCATTTATGGGAAGATCTTATTTACACCACATGCTCTACTATGGCGGCAGAAACTAACCTGTAGGGTCTAACCCTCTTCTCAGTAAATCAAAATGGCAACATTCAGCTCTATTTCTTTTACAACTCAGAATGAAATAAGTTATCCTGCAGCAAACCCAAGCAAAGGTGTTGGAGTAAGGAAATTGTGTATGACTTTTTGATCTCAAGAGCTGCCATACTACGTGACTGGGGAAAGAAGAAGGGAATTTCAGGAAACAAAGGCTACGATAAAGGAAATCAGATAGCAAGTAAATGTCAGTATTTTTTGTTTTATTTCAATATGGGAATTTAAATTGATGACTTCCTGGACTGCAAATTAAAAGGTTACAAAGGATGCAGAAAATCTTTCACGCAGAGCATGTTGGAGGCTTGGAATTCACTCTCCAGTATTTGACATAGCAGTTTTAATCCTCATGTTAGCTCTTAGGAACTATCTGGCCAAAGGTAAACAGCCAGCTTCTCTCTTAATGGGAATCTGGATAACAATTTACAGGAAGTAACCTTATGTTTGAGTGGAAGGGATGCTGCTTAAAGTATGCATGATATTTTCTGGATGGGACACTGGAGCAGATTTAAATAAATTTTACCGAATGAAATTAAACAAATGTTTTTAGCAAACTACAAAATTAGTTAAATAAGTTCAGCATAATCAGATAACTTTCCTAATCAATCATATACTAGAAATTATTTTTCTGCTTAGCCAAATCTGCATTTATATGTTCCAGGTACCAACCTCAGCAGTAAATAGGTACTATATTGCTACTACATAAATAACCATTTTCATTTTGCACGTATCAAAATATTTTTTCCAATATTTTTAAAATACTCTAGTGCCAACTTTTCTTAACAGATACTTGTTTCGTACAAGAAATACTTTCATACATGAATGTAACTTATCCTATAACTGTTGTTAACTAATATGAACATCTCAAAAATATTTAGTCCCCACTTCTTCAAAATCAGCTCTTAAAATGACGCTATTCATAAAGACCTTCAATATTGGATTTGGGGCTCCATTCAGACTCAATAAATAAATCAAAACCTTATTCTCAATCTACCACCATTACTCGTAAAAAAACATAAACTGGTTGGTAAATGAGTGAATCATATTCGTGTCTTTTCCTTAGGAAATACAAAGACATATCTTGATTTTGCTAAATCACTGTTAGTTACTGTATGGCTGTAGTTGTGTGGCTTGCACTACTAGAGAAATAAAAACTCTAGGTCTTGCCTAACAAGGTGATTTATCCAGCAATTGTACATGGGTTAGAAAGGAAAGACCTTAGAGGAAAGACCTTGGTTTTCTCCCTTTTCTTGTGAACATATAGATCCTTCCCCTGACACCGTCTGGTTGATATGCATTGGATCCTAGTGGTCTCCACTCATTTTATCTGGACAGCAGTGACCCCAAGAACTAAAATGCTCATAAAGCCCTCTAGTATGAGCATATTGTACCACTAGATTTATAAGCAGGACTTGAAAGTGTTTTGTATTAAAAAGTGAAAGTACAGATTAGCCACTTGTTAGCTGAAACCAGAAAGATTTTTCACTGGGTGACATTCATAGCATAATCCCCACTCACTTCAGGAAGATGAAATTCAGCAGGGACATAGTAAGAGTTATCAGAAATCTGTATTTGCAACCAAACCCACTGAATTTACACTCTTGCTGCCTTTATAGTAGGAATCAAGCAAGCAAAGATAGAAACTGTGTGGATAAAAATATTCCTATGAATCTGCAAGTCGGTGACTATGATTCATAATTACTAATCACTTCTTTAACCTGTATGCCTGTATTCTTTTTAAGGACTAAGGGTAACAATAGTTTCTGCTGTTTCTGGCTTCCTATTCTGTCACTAGATTAGCAACTGCAGGACATCTCTCTCATTTTAATTGGCCAAAAAGGAAACCATGAAGATTGATCACCAAATACTTTTTCCAGACTTTAAGATAAGTAGGGTTAAGAAACAAAAGGAAAATTAAATAAGAGGAGGGGGAGTAAAAAGTAATGTTTAATGCCTTTGGCATTATTTCCTTTAGCAGTGAATGCTAAGTGATGCTTCAAACTGAGATCACAGCTGAGCAGACAGAAAAGGAAAATATCATTTTGTCTGTGAAGTTCTCAGAAAGATGAACCTGTCAAGAGGTAGCGAAATAGGTCACATGAAAGTTAATGGAAAGTAATAAATGGAATACATTGTGCCACAATGCTTCATCTCAATTAAAAGTTCACATGCTGAATGCCATTTAAATTGACAGATACCTAGCTCTTATCAGCCTGCTTATTTATAGTCTTTGCATTTATAAAGGCTGTTGTTTATTCCACTGGGTAGCCTCTGGAATCCTCCTGTTGCATTTCTTAGTCAACAGTAATTGAAGTGCAATGTAGTGAAATGCCAGGATTCATAGGAAAATGTTTCATGGGAGAATGTTTCTCTATTACAGGTGTTCAGGTGCTGCAGAATAAACTGATGTTAGAGAAAGACCGGATTTTTCCTTCTAGCAGTGTCCAGCACTAGACTGACATGAACTAACCATTGCTCTTTGACCATAGCAATGTCACCGTTTTGAGAGGCAGCTCCAACACCCCTTTCCAGCAGTTCAAGACAAAAAAGAGTGGTTTGGAAGGCAATATAGGGAACATGTCATACCTGCATGACATATTGCACCCCAGCTTCCCACACAGAGATGTGATGAGAATAATGAACTTGCTGAAAGGGCTTTAATATGCTAACTGGTGGGTTACAGATTTATCTTTGCATTACTCTGTTGCAAGAGGTGGATAATAGTTTATAGAGGTGACTTCAGCCACTTGTAGATGAGACAAAGCTTTGTAGCTTTTACATGGGAGAGATGACTTAAAGCCCAAAGTGAGACACAGAAAGATACCATAGGTACTACTAAAACTGGAAACATGACTGCAGCATGCTGAGGAGAAAAAAGTTAAGTATCAGAAGAGTGCACTTTTGAGTTGTATGTGAACTCTCATTCTCTCCAGGTCAGGTGTCTGACTTAAAGCTCCATGTTTAAGAAGTACTTCATCCCTCTTCTTAGGTTAAGCACTTGACAAAACTCACTTGTCTCAGGGTGATAGTGGGAGACATTGTCTACATAATTGCTTGCTAGTTCTTGAACTTGCTCAGGAAATGAACGCTCTGGTGTGTAGCCCTCCTTTAGGGCCAGGATCTCAACCGTATTTCTTCCAACTCCCAGTAAATGCCCGCACTGTATAAGAGTTGCAGAGCACCTTTCCCTTTCCATGTTATAGTTGTGCCACTGAGCTGCCTAGACTGCCAGAGGCAGCCAGCACGAGGGAGCCTGACATTGCAGGAATGGTCCTCCCCAGGTGGGAGGGATGACTATGGATCTCTGCTTTGTGATGAACAGATGGATGCCAGAGTGCCACAAGCACACCAAATACAACAGAAACACACAGGGTGTTTGGCAGCTTTGCTGCCTAAGTGCAGGGCTGAGACAGGTATTAATCACTTCCTTGCTCAGACTGGGAGACTAGTGTGCATATCCAGAAGCCTAAACATGGGCACCAAACACTTCCACTGCCAAAGTGTTAATGGGATGCTGCATTTTAGGCAAAGATGTTTCTTAGGTAAACTGATTATGTTTTAGCTCCTTCTCCCAGGGCTTTGGGGGGGGGGGGGGTTCTTTTGGGGGGGGGTTTTTTTTGTTTTGTTTTTTTTTTTTTGTTTTTTTTTTTTTTTTTGTTTTTTTTATTTTTTTGGTTTTTTTTTTTTTTTTTTTTTGAATCATAGCCTTGACAAAGTAGTGATTTTGGAGCAAAGACTGCATCAAATCTAGTGCACAGGTGTTCCAGGCATGGTGGGAGGCTGGACTACATGGGAGACATTCAGTGTAGCCTTATCTGGGGGGACATAGTGCACCTCAGTGGCTACGAGCAAAACAAAACCCAAGAGATTCATCAGTGAAAGAAAAACAAGCTCATAGTGCTGTGGTTCCAGTTTACAACAGACTCAAGATCTGTGCTGCTCTGACAGCCGCGTCGGCAAATATCAAAGCCAAGAATAGGCAAAAAACCCTCTTACAACTTGTACAATTGCACAAGTACGCAGACATCTTTTCAGAGAGGTTAAAAATGAAAAGAAGAACTGTTCATCCTTAGCTTACAAACACGTAAATGTGCACTGCTATCATGCAAATCAAAATATCTGTCTGTGATTTGAAAAAAATCATACCTGTGTCTGAAGGTCTGATTCTGAATTAGCCACTTACATTTAACTCTCCCAAGCTGTGTATGTCCCAAGGAGCAATAAGGATTTTGCACTGAATTCTTGCTGATTCTTACTTGTTCAGCATAGTTGAGAAATTGAGCAGTTTGGGTAGCTGTCTCCTCTCCCCGCCCAAAGCCCTAGGCTTATTCTGCTGTCAACAGCCTGAAAAAGAATGCATCAAGTATTATTTTTAAAATGCTTCTAAGTGGAATTTGTACTCTGTTAATATTTAAGTACTGACTACAATGCACGTAATAAAATGGGAGCATGCTTTGGAAAGCCCTGATTGAATGTGCATGTCAGCTGGTGCTCTGCTAGTCTAATGCAATCAGATTTTGATATAATGTGATGGAGCACAGTGATGAAAAACAGCAATCCTAATAAGGCTCCTCTTTTCACAGCTTGTTTATTTTTGGCCACTAAAGCAGGTGCCTCTCTAGTCCTCTTTCTTTCAGAGCATGTAATCTCAAAATAATTAGTGAAGACAACTTTTCTTTGTGTCATAATTAAATGAAATCTAAGTAACAGACTATTACTTTTATATTGCAAAATCGTAGGGGTAAATTTTCAACTAGTATATATTGGCAGCACAGATGTCAGCTGAACAAAGAAAAGACCTACAGCAGCAACAACTCGACTCACGGGAAGGCAATGGACTAGCGGGACCTGATTGCCCTATAGGTGCTCAGAAGAGAGCTGCCCGCATTCCATGCTGTTTCAGTCGCCTGCCCTTTAGCATCTAGGCAGATCAGACTGTGCTGTGACTTGTGTAAAGTGGATTAATGTTCAAAAAAGAATTGTATGAAGCTACCAAATTAATTTCTGTGTGATTCTGATTTTGAATGCAGGTTTCTAGGGTGAAAGGCTAATGCATTAACTCATCGCGTCAAGCACATCTCATTATGCAGAAGTTAATGTTAATACACTCCATTTCCTACATTTTTAAGGATCTGATGCTTCAGGGACTTCTTTTTCTCCTGATGCTAATTGTACTATCTGCATCTTTTACCTAATTTAACATGTAGTTTTTGTCAAAAAATTCCTTTGAACAAAACAACAATCAGACTTTCATGAAATCACAGATCATTTAGGAAGCAAGGAAAGTAAGCTGTGGCAGAACAGAAGAGGATGCTATTCTCAGTCCCAGTGGGCAGCAAAGCTAAGCAAATGAAAGTTACCCACTGAATTAAGTACACTCACTCTTGGAAGAAAAATGCTTTTTCACTTCAGAAGTGTATGCAATTATCCTCTTTCTCTCCTAGCCACATGCATGCACATCTGGCACTGATTCTGGCCTTTACAGGATGCTTTTTGTGTCGCTGTAGGGGAAAAAAAATAAAGAAAAAAAAAAAAGCTGTAAATGTTCTGAATAAGCACTCCCGGTACAAAAGTGCTAAGCCACTATCATAGAGAATAGTCTGTGACACTGTAGCCTCAAAGATTTTAAAGGATGTATCCAAGGCCATGTCTGAATCATGTTGTGGTGAACGAACTGAGATGGTTGGCAGCGATAACTTCTTTTCCCATTCTGCATACGGATGTAGGATGAACTGTAGAGAACGTTGATGAAGTCTGTTGCTGACATTTAAATAAATTAATGATGTACTCTGTATACAAACAAGAGAAGCTGATGTTTCAGCAGTGACGGGCCTGATTAGTTTTTAATGATGATGAAGCCAGCACTTCAATGGTTTGTGTGCAGCTTTTTCAGCCAAATTTTCAGTGAGCCGGTTCATGTGGAAACATAATGCTTTTACTGGTATACTCAGCTATGTGAAGGTATGTAGATACCAGCTAAATCTAAGTTGTGCATCAAACACATGCTCCTAATTGTCCCAACAGCAGACTCTGCTCAGGGAGTAAATGTCACTCCCTACATGCCTACACATCTGTTTCCTTCCCAAATAAACCACAAATCTGAAGATGGACAGGCAATGGTGTGCATCTGGGTCTCTCCCAGACACATCACAAAATGTCTAGGAGCTTTATTCATAGGAGCTGAGAAGTGCCTCCGGCTCAGTTAATTTAGACAGCCGCTGCCATTTTCCTGTCTGCTGGACTTCCAGTGAAGGGGAGTTTCTGTCCTTCTGTGATGGTAACTATGAGAAAGCTGCTATTTTATGAGAGCAATTGATGCAACATATTAAGAGAGCAATTTTAAGATGGATACATTACAGTTATTCTTTCTTGATTTGTTGCTTTTCTAGAGCTTGATATCATCAGTCTGAAAAAGAGCAGATACTTTTTCTGTATAGAAAAAAAATTCTGTTTCCATATAGTAAAGGGAAAGTAGGAATGTTCAGTTCTGCCTGGTAGCTTCAAGAAACTCATTTAAATTCATATTATTTTATGATGCTGTGAAGACATGGTATCAGGAAAGCATTACTCTTGACCAAGACTACAGAGAATCGATTTACGTTTCATTATTAAAGCACAAATGACTATTAAAATGCAGATAATTTGTCTGAGTTGGTGAAGTAATCTCAAGTCCTTGAAGGGGAGATATTAAGCCAATTAAGGGGACAGGTGGAAGTTGCTCAAAAGCCAACAAAAAGCTAATGTTGTTCTCTTAATTTCCTTGCCACTCAAGTGTTGCTTGCAGCCCCTCAAAACTGGCACAGACACAAATAAATTAGATTGTCTATCGTTAATATATTATTTGTGTTTATTTTTATTAAATAGCAGGTGATAATGTGGGATTTTAGGGTTTATTTCTCTATTACATCAAATAAAGGTTCTGCAATAAGAAAATTGCCAATTTACCTTGGCAGGTGAGAAATATTTTTTCTCTCCTACTTGAATACAAAAATCTCAAAATTGTGCCCATACTCCAAAAAAGACACCTAAAAACTCACATTAAGACATTGTGATAGGGCACAGACATGTCACAAGTTCGCTGTGTTCCACTTTAACTAAAATATATTTATGCTACCAACATACAGGTTTTCTTAAGCATAACATCCATGAACGCTGACAAAAGTTAAGGGTTTTTAGTGTTGTACTAGGAGACCACTCCCATAGGGGATTTTGGTTAGAAGCTGAGACAAAGCGTATTTTGTAGGTAGTTAAATGTCCCCCTGTTTTAAAGGCCGTGATAAAACATGACACCTTTGGAATCAGGAACTTGCATTTTGTTCAGCTCAGGCAAGAATAGTTGTATTTTACAAAATTCTAAAGTAACAAGAGCAATGAAACCTGATTTCCTAAGGATGACTTTTGTGGCTGGACTTGCTGGCACCTCACACAGTGTCAGTTCCAGCTGATGCTCTTCCCATTTGGAGTGTTTGTAACACAGAGAGTCTCCCATATAGACTCCCCTGTGCCTCATAAGGATAGAGGTCATGCTACTCCCTTTACAAGGCTGCTGAAGCTGCCTCTTCTCTGCCCCCTGGAAACTGCGTAGGATGTAATACCTTTGAGACAACTACCTCTTCCAAATTTTGAATCATTCAGACAACTTCTGCTAATGTCATCAGGCACAGATCAGACAGATACAGAGATGGAGACTGTGTAAGTCTTGTTTCCTTCTGCAACTGGTAAAAAGGAGCTGCCATGCATGCCCCAGTAGGATTGTGACAGGCCAGACTGAGCTCCATGTCCCTCTGATCAGCTGCAGTGCACCTCTCACTGGTTTCTGACTGATGCTAGAGCAATGCCACAAGACAGTTAATTACAGAGGATGCAAGGCAAAAAATGAAAGAAAAGAAGTATCCTTAGATCTGTTTAGTACCGTTCCCATTTTCCCTCTCCCTAGCAGTAGAAGTGTACATTGCCAGCTGACACTGACCCGGTTTCGTTCTCGAACCCTGACGGAGAAAACATGGATGTTTCGAATGGTGTTAGCTCATCCTGTTCTTTCCCATTATATCATGTTACCTTCACAACTGAGAAGGATCCCTTTACTTTTCATGTTGAGGTACTAGGACTTACATAGCATTTAAAATGTAATATTAATTTGCATTAGTTGCAGATTGCAGTCCATTTAGTACATGGAGAGAATACTACCTGTGTGAGTAAATCACAAATGATGTGACAGATATTTTTTAAGAGTACCATGTAACAATGTGTCAAAGTATTCTTCTTCTTTTACAGTGCATTAAAAGAAATCTTATCCTTGAACTGCTGCGAAAATAATTTATCCTGAGTTTTTTTAAAGCCTGGTTCAGTCCTCTTAACATAATTTCCTGAGCTTTGAACTCATTGAGTCTTCTAATAATGCCCTTAAATGAGGGAAGGAGGTAATTTTCTCTCTCACTGCCTTTAGGGGATCATCAATCATGCATCACTCATAAGTGTTAGCATTGCACCATGGCTGCCTTTTTTTTTTTTTTTTTAAAGAAGCCTAATCATGCATGGAGAAAGTGCTGAAGAGTAAAAGTTTCCATTTATAAATTGCACAGTCTTTGTGCAGAATTGCTGTACCTCCTGCGAGGCAGTGATTCAGATTCCTAGCTACAATAATTTTTTTTACAACCTTTCCTTCACCCGCTGCCACAACACATTTCTGTAACAAGCAAATTCCATGGATGTTATACGGACAGATTTATAAATGAGTTGTACGGTGATAGTGTCACAGAAGATGTGCTTATTAAGCCAAGGGACGATGCAAGTACTGAGCTGTTTGAAAAGCCAAGCTACTTTTATTTAAATCCTGCGAAATAGGCACCAAGATCTTAAGAACTGGTTTGACTGAGCACTTATTCTCAAACATTTGCATATTCACTTAATTTCAGTATTAAAGCACTGTCAAATTAATATAGTGGTCTTTTCCACTTGAAAAGCGGATTAAATCACACAAAATGCGATGATCTTCATCTGAGCCCTCAGCTGACTCTTCCCACACTACAAAAATCAATATTTGCTTTTCAGAAAGAATTGCAATTGGCAGTAGGTGATTAGGAGAAATGAAATCTGAATACTAACTCTACCCAGTGGCAGTAAATGTACAGGAGGGAAGAGTGAAATCATTTTTGAATCTCACTGTTTGTTGAAAATAAAAGGCATTTCCATATTAGGCATTATTTCGTTCAGGAAAAGAAATGAGAGATGGAACAAAATATCCCTGGTGCATTCCTGCTTATGCACAAAGTTCTGTTTCGTGAATACACCCATGCACAGCAAGAGGCAACGTCTCTGCTCACCACTCCAAGGCCCCATAGCACCAAGTGCTTGTTCAGGATCACACTCCCAAAGACTGTTCTCTGCTTCTTTCACCCACTCTTTCCACTTTCTTCTTCCGTTACTTTCACGTACTTTTCCGTTCAAACAACACTCTCTGAACTTCATTCACTCCTGTAATACACATTTCTAAATGGCCTTACATGAACCTTTGCTGTGGGCAGTTGCATACCTGTGTTTTGGCACAGGAGACACTATTGTTTCATAAAGATGCTTATTTGTTTCTAAATGCTTGTGGAAAAGGAACACATCTTTTCCCACTATGGTTTCATTACACTTTAAACCAGTCTTTCATGAGGTAAATATAGCAGCAGCAGCAGGGAGCAGCCTACACTTGAGGCTAGCAGTCTCGCAGAAATACTGTGCAAATCTGACTTCCTGCTTTCTCTTCTTTCATGCAAGACTTGAAAAACTGGCACTGCCTCATGCCTGTCAAAAGACTGCTCTGTAAATCCATTCTGAGCAAAGAGGAAAATATAAGTAAAATGCACATGTTCACCAAGTCTGTTTTTTCACCTTTTGAACTCTAGAACAGCTTTTTAAAGCAATCAGCTGTAAGTGCAAATGATACCCTGCTGCCACTTCGCCTCCATTCCCAAGAACCCATTTGCAAAGTATTATTTGTTTATTTCTCTCAGGACAGAAATAAGCATTAAACATGGGAAAGTTAATACACTTCATAATGATAAACCAGGGGTTTAAATGAGCACAAAAACTTGCTGAGGCAAAGCCTTTAAAATAATTTTAAAGCTCTAATAGGATCCCTTGCATGCATTTGAAACATATACGTGCACAAAGCACTGACCCAGGACATTGTCACTGCCGTTTCTATTACCATTACGACTTTGCAAGCTGTGTCTTACTAATGAGCATTCAGTGCAGTGCTTTACCTATTGTGGGAACTGCTGTATCTTCAACATGCCCCCCCTTTTTCTGAGAACCATCCCCTAATTATTATGAAACTGTTGTGAAATAAGGTAATACTACATGTAACGGAAGAAGCCCAGAGTAGAAGATTTGCATATTGACAAGGGAGTCTAGCATAATACAGAGATATCTGTGCTACCTGAATCACAGAATGACAGAATGGTAGGGGTTGGAAGGGACTTTTGGAGATCGTCTAGTCCAACCCCCCTGCCAGAGCAGGTTCACCCAAAGCAGGTTGCACAGGATGGCATCCAGGCGGGTTTTGAATATCTCCAGAGAAGGAGACTCCACAACCTCTCTGGGCAGCCTGTTCCAGTGCTCTGTCACCCTCAAATTAAAGTTTTTCCTCATGTTTAGACTGAATTTCCTGTGTCCCAGTTTGTGCCTGTTGCCTCTTGTCCTGTTGCTGGGCACCACTGAAAAGAGTCTGTCCCCATCCTCTTGACACCCGCCCTTTAGACATTTATAAGCATTGCTGTGATCACCTGTCAGTCTTCTCTTCTCCAAGCTCAACAGACCCAGGTGTCAGTCTTTCCTCATAAGAGAGGTGCTCCTGTTCCCTGATCAACTTCGTAGACCTGTGCTGGACTCTCTCAAGTAGTTCCTTGTCGTTATTGAACTGGGGAGTCCAGAACCGGACACAGTACTCCAGATGTGGCCTCACCAGGGCAGAGTAGAGGGGGAGGATAACCTTCCTCAACCTGCTGGCCACACTCTTTTTAAGGCACCACAGGAGACCACTGGCCTTCTTGGCCACAAGGGCACATTGCTGCCTCATGGTTATCCTGTTGTCCACCAGGACTCCCAGGTCCCTTTCCACAGAGCTGCTTTCCAGCAGGTCAACCCCTAACCTGTACTGGTGCATGGGATTATTCCTCCCTAGGTGCAGGACCCTACACTTGCTCTTGTTGAACTCCACTAGGTCCCTCTCCGCCTAACTCTCTAGGCTGTCCAGGTCTTGTTGAATGGCGGCACAGCCTTCTGGTGTGTCAGCCACTCCTCCCAGTTTTGTGGCATCGGCAAACTTGCTGAGGGTACACTCTGTCCCCTCATCCAGGTCACTGATGAATTTGTTGAACAAGACTGGACCCAGTACCGACCCTTGGGGAACACCACTCGTTACAGGCCTCCAACTAGACTCTGCACCGCTGTTCACAGCCCTCTGAGTTCTGCCATTCAGCCAGTTCTCAATCCACCTCTCTGTCCACTTCTCCAGCCCACACTTCCTAAGCTTACCTGTGAGGATGTTATGGGAGAAAGTGTCAAAAGCCTTGCTGAAGTCAGGGTAGACAATGTGCACTGCTGTCCTCTCATCCACTCAGCCAGTCATGTCATCATAGAAGGCTATCAGGTTGGTCAAGCATGATTTCCCCTTGGTGAATCCATGCTGACCGCTCCCAATAACCTTCTTTTCCTCTGCATGCTTAGAGATGGTATCTAGAATGGCCAGCAGCAATCAGCATGGGCCAAGTGTGGTACCTCCCCATGCAAAGAAGAGAGACATTGAATTACCACTGCCAGAATTAGGTAAGAAGACTCACCTCAGAGAGACAGAAAAAAAAAAAAGAGGTGAAGAATCACTGGTTTTAAGCATGCAAATATTTGGTGTCCTTTCCTTTGCTGTCAGAAAAATCATGCACATGGAGAGCACATACAAAAGTTTTCTTCCTTGCAGAAGAGAATGGAAAAGACACACTAGTCACTGCACCAGGCTAGCACGACGGAAGCACTTAGCTTGTCCAAGAGAGGAAGGTAAAGGATAGTCAGCAAAGAGTCTTGCTTCTGCAAACAGATGCCACAAAACTGTGCATACATCGGATAAATCTAATTTAAAGGTTATATGAAGAAGTCCTGCAGCAGGTTTTGCCTCCTACTTTACTCTTGATGATTCTACTTAATTCCTAGGGTGCCCAAGGGCAGTACAGCTCCCATGGCTCTGTCTTTTTTCGTCCCAGAGGCATATATGATGCAAAGCTGTATGCACGAACAGTCTGAGCTCATCTGTGCTTTCAGAGGCACAGGCCTTTTTATTTACTGCAGCACTCCGAGTCTCCCACAGGATGGCTGATGCCACCGGCACTATTAATGCAGTACCTTGCATATATGTGTCGCTTCCATGTGAGAGCACAAGTTAGAGAGGTTTCCTGAAGTCCTTGTGTATCTGTACAGAGACTTGCATGCCTAGTCCCATGGAGGGAAGCAATTTATTGCAGTGCAGACATGATAGGCTCCTTACCATGTACACCTTCTCAGATCTGGATCCTTTTTTCAAGGAACTTTCTCAACTCTTCAAATCAAGACTTTGTAATTAACCCTGCCAGCCAGAATTGCAATACTTCAGGTTTCTTTCTTGTACCTTCAGGTTTTGTTTGGCTCCAAATTCATCTGTCAGGCAAACAAGGATGAAAAGAAAAATAAAGTGAGCTGCTTAGCAGGAAACTTTATCCATTTAAAGCAAATCTTCAAATAGTTATCAAAATGCAAGCTTAGCTTTTCTTCTGCTGCACAGAAGCAGCATCAGTGAGACAGTCACTATTGCCTATTTACAGAGCAGATTTTTTTCCCATTCTAATATTTGTTTTAATGGCTGTTTCAAGTGCAGCATATAACCAGTGAGCAGTTAAATTTTGTGACTGTGAGAGACCTCTTATGTGTTGAAATCCCACAGCATGTTCACTGCTAAGTAACATTCAGTTTCTAGCCTCTACCCAAAATCTGACATTCTTTGTTTTCTACATCCACGTTCTGGTCTCCATCACACATAACTCTTTCAAGTGGTCTACACATATAAATTCTAATTGACTACTGCCTAACCCAAAACTCATGAATGATTTCAATGCAAAGGATTCCACTGACCTCATGCACCAGAACTTTGATGAACAAAAAAACCTCATAATGGTAGACTCACCTGAAGAAAAACTCTGTTTAAGTTAAGTGAATTCCTTTTTTCCTAAAACAATTCTCTCTGAGTTCAACAAAAAGAATGCTGGACATTTAAAAAACATTTCTAAAAAAATTAAAATACTTATTCTTTTAAGAGTATGTGCCCTACATCAGAAAACATCTTTAAAGTATAACAATGCCATTTGTATCAAATGAAACCTTTTTCTCCTAAGACAATGTCAATTTTTTTAAATAAATTGAGCCTTTTGAAGATGGTCAATATTGTTGGAATGTCTTCCTGTGAATAAGATAATCAGTGAGCCATCATGCTAGCCAATTTTACTGAAAGGATCAAAATGTGCAGGATGATAGCTTCACAGATCTATTTGTTGGCAACTAGCTTAACAAGGTGTCAGGCTGATAGAGGCCACAACTACTCATCAGCCAATCTACAAACCATTTCTCCTAAGAAAAGGAAATAAATGAAAAAGGCTGATTGCATACCTAACCAGGTCTTGCAGATACAGGAATCCATAAAAACATGAATATTTACTATGGGAACCTGAAAAATTGAGTGCTTTTACCATCCATTAATGTGATAGCACTTGTGAGAACTATTCTTGTTCCATTTACTAGTTTATAGGCAGACAGAGACTGCTGGCTGTAACAGGAACTATCAAATAGATTTGATTTGCTGTTGTTTTGCTTCTAGGAGTCGTGAAAAGTTTGCCAAAAGAAGTTGGTTTTCTACCACCCTTGTTGCCATGAGTACCTAATGTAGGAACAGTTCTCAGAAACAACAGGTGCAAATCATACATTTTGATTCTTCTGTTACAGGTGAATCTTCTTTTATTGGAATCAGCAAGACCACTACTGACTGAAAAATATTCTAATTAATCTGTGTTACAATGACCTTTCTCATTTTTATATGTTCATTGCAGTTTAGGAAAAAATACTTAGAAATTCAATAATAAACATTTTCTGAATTTAAAATTTAAATAATTGTTGAAAAAAAAAAAGTTTGAAAAAGTGCCACAAATGAGATCTTTAGGAAAAAAGCTAAACCGTGATCAAACTAGGAGTTGTGCTTATGTAGAGCCTCATTCCATAAAGAATTAAGAGGTTTTGACTTCCAGGAAGAACATGGCATAAACGACCTTTTCTTGTATGTCTACTTTTGTTTATTGGTAACTGATTGATGGACTGATTCTGCTTGACCTCCCTTATCCCATTAAAATTTTAACTAATTATTTCAGCTGATTTGTTTTTTACCAGCTGTATCTTTCTGGAAATGTGCATAAGTAGCACACCCATACTGTATTTTAACATCTTATTCAAAGACACAGTACTGTCATCCACAAATAATTCACTTCTATGGAAATCTGTTCCACTCCATGTGGCTATGCTAGCAGGAGTTTTCTGTTTGCATTTTTTTTAACACAGATCCAGTCATTCTCCTTAAAAGAAATCACAGCCTTCTGTGCTAAAGTTTCATAAATACAAAGCTAGGTACAAACAGAACATTTTCAGACAACATTAATTCCTCTGTTGCCCTGCAGGAATCAACTTTTGTAAACATATTAATTACCTAGAAATATAGTGAGTCTCTGCTTTGCTGAAAGGCAGAGTATTGTGGCATGACTTCGCGTGGTGTGCAATTACCCTGCTAACCCGCTGGAGAGAGCTGTCTCTCCCTTGGTGAACAAGCCTGAATCTTGCAATCTACCACCTTCCTTTTCAGGTATCAAACCTCTTAACTCTAGTCCTTTCCTGGGTGATTTTTTAAGAGATAAAAAAGACATCATCTCACCCACCCAGATGCTTATTCAGTCACTTCACTGCACCAGCGGAGAAGTTTTCCACTGCACACTACAGGTACAGCATGAAACGTGAGGAGGGAAGAGCACGACGGGAGAGCAGAGCTCTTCCTACAGCATGGCTGCAAGCTAGCTACAGCCTGGTTATTACTGACAGGCAATTTCACCTTAGATTCACAATTAATAGGTTCTATGCTGGTCAGTCTCCCCAGCCCAGCATGTTTTCTGAGCAATAAGAAAATACTCTATTCTGTTTCCTACATGGTCGAAACGACACTTGAGAGGATAGGCTGTGCAGCCTTTTGCTGTTGATGTGCAATAGCACAGCACGAGACAGGATTCAATCTCCAGTGCACGAATCTGTGTAACACTACCCCACAAGTCCCAGTCTTACCCCCATCTTCTATTTTTTTCTTCATAACTACTTTGATTCTTGAAGTCTTGCTCAGCTCAGCTCAGCTTTCCACACAGTACACAATCCAGCTGGAAGCCTCCTCTTGTTCCTGCTTTCCAAACCCATGGATTTTCTCTAGCTCAACTCATTTCTTTTCCCTCTTCTGTTTCTCCTTTTGCAGTCTAGAGCCAGGCTTCTTTCTGTTCCTTCACACTTACTACTCTTGCTGTAAACACCTTCTCACCTGTAACCTGCCATCTGGAACAGATTTCCTCTTTCTCTTTGCCTCATCAATTCATTCCCTTTTCAGATCTCAGTCAAAAGCATAGATTTCCTCCCTGCCCTATATCTTTTAGTTTTTTTTTTCTTTGTGTTATCGGCTTTATGCCTGAATGCCTTAATTAACTCACTGTAGAATGTCTTTACACAACGCCTCTCTGTAATTTATAGTCTGCTGAATCCGTGAGGAGAATTTCAGAGTGTATTATTTATGACATTTTCTGTAAAATAGAGCACAATTCTATTCCTGTGGTCTGCCAATAAATCAGTCTTAACCTATAACAGTTACAACCTGAAAAGAAAGACCGTATATCATGTCCTTATGATAGAATTAATGAATCAACTGCTTTAGAGTACACCAAATTAACTCGTCTTTTAAAATTTTCAGATAATATTTGGATCATCTGAAGCACAGAACTCATTTCAGGTAAAAGCAAGGTATTTTGACCAAGTTAAATGAGTAAAATTTGCTTAAGTTGTGACTAAGGCTGTCTGCTTACTTTCATGAACATTCCATTGGAAAATGTATACACCAGCCCCAGCATTTTAAATTTACTGTAGGTGCAACTCCAATTCCTACTGAACACCTGACAACCTCACAAGTGGTCTCTTTGCAGAGAAAATCAAAGGACAAAAAGCAAATGACAATCCAAAGCTAACGATGGAAGACATCACACGTGTCTGACCCTGTCCCTTAGGGAGCTGCTGGTCCTTGCTGCACACTGACAATTTCATGGTCAATGCCATTATGTCAGTAAGTTGCACAGACTGTAAAAGTACCATCCCAGAAAAACTATTGTCCACAGATGGGAGACACAGCGATGTTCACACTGCACTTGCCCATGCTCAAATTGACATGGGATAGAATTTTACTTGCTAGTTTCTGCATTAATTGATCCAATTTAATTTTTTCATTGAAAGCTTAAAAATTACAAAAATTTTGACAACTGCATTTATATTTTACTGGATTTAATTATGCCTGTAGTGTAGTAACTGATAAACCAAGTACTATTCTAGGTCATACTCCCTGGCAGTAATCTTTCAAGAATACATTCTCAGGGAGGGAAGCAGGAGACAGAAGATAAGGAAATCAGTTCAGGAGAAAAAGAAACCAGGCCACAGCATACTTATCAGAGGCAAGAAGGTCAGATGGCTGGGCAAAAAAATGCAGGGGAAAGAAGAAATAGACATTAACGTATGTGCAGTGTGGAGAAAGGATACACAGGAGAAGAAAATCTAATCAGGTCCTGAAGACTGCTGTTAATGTTTCTCAAATGGGAAAAAAAAATGCTACTCATCTTACTTTAGATAAATGAGATAAATATGCTTTAGAGAATGCTTTTACGTAAGTTTTTTAGAAATGTTTTATATAAAAGAGGTAAATGTATTTATTTGTCTTCTAGTCTTAGTTTACTACATCACCAATTGCTGTGGTCGACACATGGATGACATGGGTCTGTCAGGGGAAATATCCTTTCTAACATGTGGTTGATAATCTGAAAATGTGAGAATTCCTACACAGCTCCTCTCTGTCTTTCAGAAGACAATGATGTCTTTCTTATAATGCAAAGATTTTAAAGGAAGTAAAAGAGTGGTTTGGTCCCCAATTTGCTGCACTGTTAATTCTAAAGCAGTTTAACACCACTGTGGGAATAGTATGCCCTATCATTCAGGGGAAGAGATGTAACCAGTGAAAGGACAAAGCTGGTTTTGCAGAACTCTGTAAACATACCAATAAGAACGGAAACAGATGCAGAGAGAAGTTTTCTGTACTAGTGCTTTTACAGCCTAAGCAATTTATTGACATAACTGCACTGACTGCGTCGCTGGGGCAGGGACTGACAGAGCTGGGCTGAAGTGGGACTGCTGGGCCATGGGCAGGGGTTTCCCTCAGGGCCTTCACAGAAATAACAGAATCAATCTAAAGAAGTAACTATACATCAAACTCTCCGTTCAAAATTTTCTTAGGTAACAAAGAAACATACATTGTTTGAGTTTCTATCAAATATGTACCACACATCACCAGCAAAAAAAAAATCTGTCATATGTTGTTTTCAGGTAGAAAATATCTAAGCATTTAGTGGTGTTTTGTACTATGTAACTCAAAGCATACACAGGGCTGATTACAGCAAAAACACTCGCAGCTGTGGGCTGACAAAGCGTGCCTATGACTGTGAGAAAAACCTATTTGGCAACTGAGAGGAGCTTGTCTTAACTTGTTTTGCTCATTTTATTTTAAAGACAATGTTTATTGTCACAGAAACACAGAAGAATTATGTTTCTACAATCTGCAAGTGAACAAGCCTCAGGGAAAGAGGGAGAGGAGTCCGGCTCACACGGCAGGAGAAGGCGGCTCCCTGCCTTCAGGAGCTCACTGAAGGAGAGCAAGGCAAGTTCGATGGCTCCCGAAGAAGAGGAGCTGCTCCAGCCAGTGCCTTGCAAGGCAACTCTCCAGCTGAGTTGGGAACCCCAGCCCTGTTCTTCTCACTAAATTTGAGCACGCTTTTTTCCTAAAGATTACTCTGCTCAATAGAAAAAGGAGTGTATGGGCCTGAATGACCAAGCAGTAGTAAATAAATAAATAGAAGTGGGAAACCCTGGTCTGTAAAAAGCGAAACTCCCTGTCTCTCTGTTGTCTTCCTGAGCAGCCATCCCTCAGGATCCAATCCCATCTCTAAAAGGCCTTTTAATTTATAAATTTCCCACCCTTAAATCAGGTAGCCTCCCTGACCCCTCCTCACAGCTTCCATGGTGACTCTTGGCCATCAACGTACCTAAAATACGGACTTAAAAAACTGGTTTGCCTGTAGCAATAGTCCATATTTTGTCTACTCTTATTTGAATAATTAATCTTCAAGGCCTAACAAACTTTCACTGATGGCTTTCTGCAAGGCACAAAAACTTCTCTTAGCATTCTCAGACTACTTCAATAAAGATAAAACCGTAATATACTCACTTAATGCTCAGAATATAAAATGGAGTTTGTAATTTAAAACAGATTCAAAATAGCAAAGAGAATTCACATTTGTAGATTGAGGTTTCCTGAGCTGCAGTAGAAACTCTGAGGCAAAGTTATGCAGCTTTGCCACAAAGTCCATATCAGAAATGTACTTAGAACCTAAATCCTATGATTTCACTTTCGTATTTTATTCTTATAGGAATTATGTGTCTTCTCTGGGAGTATCTTTACCCTGAAGTATTTTCTTTTATGGAAGAATGACTAAAACACTTATGCGGGCCATTAGAATTATCAGAGTTTAACAAGGACCTGTGCATGTTTGCATAAATAATTAGGTTCAGAACAATTCTTCCAGATGAGGACTCTATATTGGCACTTGCAAAATGCTCACACCTTGTTTCCGGTGCTTGTGTTTGGGTCTAATTTAAAGTTGTCTTAATTCAGTGGTATCGATTACCATTTCCAGTGACACAATTTTTCATTCATGTGTTCAAAATAATTATTTTTGCTTGTCATTTAAGTTCTATGACCTCATCTGCCCACCCTTATCCCCTAGAGAAGCATAATTCAGCATCCCTGACAGGAGAGGTGTGGCTCACAAGAGAGTATTTGTCAACATGACATTATGGATGCTGGCAAACATGGACTGTTTGGCAGCTGGAAGAGCTCAACACAGAGACAGACATAGCACTATGCAGGACCATCTCTTCTGAAGACCCAGCAGGGTCACTTTTTATCATTCACACCATTATGTGTTTTTCCCTCTGCTTGCAATTTTACCATGTTATAACACAATACATCATATGTCAGCAGGCATTTCAGCGTAGTTTGGTTTATTTGGACAAAATAAATGTTTATGAAGAGAGCTGGAACTCTTTAGGAGGAACTTGTTTTTCATGGCTTTGTGTCCAGAATGCAAAACAATTAAGTGATTGTCGAATTTTCTGCAGGCAACCAGTTATGTATTGTTGACTTGCCTGGCTTTTGGGACCTATAAAAATCCAATAGCTAGGGAGGTTGGAAAATGATGAGACACTTTCACTTTTCTCTCCACCCTTCAGAATGGCTCCAAATATATTTTAGATTAGAGAAAGTTGTTGGTCATGGACTATTTTTTGCAAGCACTCTCTTCGTGTTGTCTAATGACCTTCTTTCTGAAATCCGTGTTGTGAATGGCAAGTGAGGTGAGATGTAAGTTTTCTCTCCATATCCTTATGGCAGGGACTAGAATAGAGTGTAAGAATAGGAAAGTAAGCATATGGACAAAGATGGTAGGGATTTCCACACAGGAAAACAAAACTGATATGGGAGGACATCAGCCCATGGTCCTCCAAATAACCACTCATCAACACAAGGAGGAAGTCAAAAACAGGGAATGCAAACAAAGGCCACAACTGGAATACTATGTCCAGTTCTGGGCTCCCCAGCTCAAGCGGGACAGGGAACTACTGGAGAGAGTCCAGCGTAGGGCAACNGATTTAGACCAGAAGGTACTTTTGAAATGTCATTGCACTTCCTCAGATTTTTTATTGGCCGAGAATTTTCTACTTCACTATTTCTAGCCATTCATACTTGCATCATGGGAATAAAGAAGTAAATGCAGAGCAGGCAGAGAATGCCCCTGTCCCCAAGATGGGTGCATTAAACTGCACTCCTAAGAGAATGGGGGAAGGAAGCAATGAAACAATAGTAAAGGAGAAATAAGAATAACATGGTCCTAGTCCTATAGCAATGTCATACCAAGTGCATGTATCTATACATGCTATATAATCAGAAGATTTAGTCACTGGAAAAAAAAATATGGAGATTCTTGAATACTCTTTCAGAATGGTAGAGTATCCCTTTCCCATATTTTTATATGGACCTTCAGACTATCCATTTCAACATGACAGTCTCTCAGAAACAGAGGGAGGAGGGGTGGAAACAGTCTGCAGCACAAAAATGAAATTCTGGAAGTACTATTACTGAGATAAAGGGATAGCAATATAATGTAAACAAACAATTTGTAAGAGTTTTAAAAGCAAGCTCCCATCTGTTCTGGATACACAGAAATGCCACAGAAGGGACTATAATTTACAGTATAAATGGTAGCACTGTTAACCTCAATTTAACAGGAGAAGGAAAACTGCTATAGATGTCAAACACCATAGCATTATATAAATGATTCACAAAGAGCAGAAAATCAAGACACAAAAATAAGCTGGTATGAGTTACTCCACAAGGAAGTTAGGGCCAGAAGCCCATCTATACAGCTATGCCTGATAGGTTTTGTCAACTCAATGCTGAAACATATTCTGTGGTAAATAAAATACAGTAATTCCCCAAATTCTTCACATCTTCTGGAAAAAAAAAAAAAAGACTTTTAAACATCTAATATAGTAATGATTCTGTCAATAATCCGTATTCACTCTATAGCAGCTGCTGTGAATCACTGCACTTCTCACTCACAAATCCAGAATGGCAAATAAGGCTGTTTGGGAACACAAGCCCTCTCCAGCAGGGCTGTGTAAGTAGTGCAGCATTTGTAACGGCACTTAGATGATTTGGGAGCACAAGTCCCCCTCAAAGTCACAGCACAGACAAAAGAATTTAATCCACCATCACATGCAGAATTCCTTTTCTAAATGGATTAGTGATGAGAGCAGCTGGAATTACAGACATCAGAAAGAGTTATTTCATTCTGCTAGTTGAGAGGAAAGAACATTTTCCAGTTCTTCAGCAGAAATACACTTGCTGAAATCATTAGGATGAAATAGGTCTTACCCTTAGGAAACTAGACTGACTACAGGGATGTGCATATGGCCTGTTTCATAGGGGTGGCTATTTTCCTGCAATTACCCAGGAAGGGGAAAGAAAGAGAGGCTTTGATGCACAAGGTAGAACCACAAATATTATGAACTGATTTACTGAATAAGGATTCATATTGTGCGTGAAAAAAAAAAATCTTTATTATACAATTATTTTCCTCTAAATGCAATTATTGCATTTTTTCTGTCGATTTGCAATACTACAAGGAAACTGTTGTTGAATTTAAGAGGTGTGCCGAAAGGATATTGCTTGGGAGGCTATACAAAAACCTTCAAAGAGCGCAAGGGATATTTGTACATGGGGAAAAATTGGAAACACATTGCTGCTAGAATACAAAGGCTATACTTGTCCATCAATAGCAAGCAGAATTTTTGCAGCAATATGGCTCATCTGCTAGGACAGAGGTTTAATTGGTGCCATCTCCACATTGCCAAAAGTTACAAGTCAAAGCTACAAAAATCATTACTTTAAAAACAGAAATTTTCTTCCGTGTTTCAAGAAAACACTTGGAATTGTCCCCACAGAGGTGGCTTTTTTAAAGTATTTAAAAGGTTTTTTTTGTTAAATGCCACCCCGTGTTGTGACAGTCTCCACCATGTGTTAAAACTGGCAATACTGGTGACCTGCTTCAGTATACAAGGCTCTCCAGCCTGTCTGAGGCAGCCCTAAATATGTTTTAAGTGCCATGAGGAATCATGTAGAAGGTGGTTGGGCTACTCTCATCTAAAAATGGGGAGCACCTCATTTAAGAAAAAAAGATTAATCTACTGATATGGTTTGAGAAACCCACAACAATTTATTGTCGTTTAGACAATTATTCTATCACCTGATGACCCCTCCCCACCTGGGAAGGGGAAGCAGAAAAAAAAACAGGGAAACCTGGGGACTGAAATATAAACAGATTTCATAGAATAAGATTAGATAATTTACATTAATAACACTAAAGAACCAATATTGATCCCAATACCAATATGCAATATACAAGCATTATACTTAGCCAATTCTATCAGTAGGAAGCTGTGCACTCCCAGCAGTGGATAGCAAATGTCGGACACTGCGAGCGCTATGGGTTTGGGAGGAAGGGAAGGCCTCAGGGGTCCGGCAGCGGGGCAAGAAGTTCTCTGGATTGCAGCCATTACGGGACAGAGATCACTTCACAGCAAACTTTCTAATTTATATAGAATGTGATGTTCATGGTATGAAACCCAACTTGGGTCAAGTGCCTGGGTCTCGCTCATCCTCATCCCTGCACCTGGAGAGCTCGAAAACACTGAGACCTTGAAATGCACACACCATAGATGGTTATAAAGCAAATATTTTCACAAATTGAGACACTAGAGTCTTCTAAAAGTGCAGTTTTCCCAAGCATTAGAAAAGAAATTAGTCCTGTGTCACTCAAACAAGGACATCTACAAATCAGTTTCTTTGGTTCGAAGTGAGTATTACAAAACAATGCAGTTGCTCAGGTGTCCTGTTCCACCATTTCCCTGCCCTTACTGGGACACCTACACAGCAATGAGAGATCCTGATCCCAAAGGCTGGTGGTCAGCGGCACAGAGTCCAGTTGCAGGCCAGTAATTAGTGGTGTACCCCAGGGGTCATACAGGGTCCAGTCCTGTTTAACATCTTCATTAATAGTATGGATGATGGGGCAGACTATACCCTCAGCAAGTTTGCTGATGGCACAAAACTGGAAGGAGTGGCTGATACACCAGAGGGTCATGCTGCCATCAAGCAAGCTTGACAGGCTGGAGAAAGGGGCTGACAGGAACCTCATGAAGTTCAACAAGGGGAAGTGCCAAGTCCTGAACCTGGGGAGGAACAAGCCCATGCACCAGTATATGCTGGGGGCCCACCCAGCTTGGCAGAAAAGGACCTGGGGAGTCCTGGTGGACACCAAGTTGAACATGAGCCAGCAGTGTGCCCTTGTGGCAAAGGAGGCTAATGGTATCCTGAGCTGCACCAAGCAAAGTATCGAAGTATTGCCAGCAAGACAAGGGAGGTGATCCTTCCCTTCTACTCAGCACTGGTGAGAGCATACCTGGAGTACTGTGTCCAGTTCTGGGCTCCCCAGTGTGAGAGAGCAATGGACGTACAGGAGAGAATGCAGTCAAGCGCCACAAAGATGATGAAAGGACTGGAGCATCTCTCCTATGAGGAAAGGCTGAGAGAGCTGGGACTGTTTCACCTAGAGAAGAGAAGGTTCATGAGGGATCTTATTAATGCATATAAACATCTGAAGGGAGGGTGCAAAAAGGACAGAGACAGGTTCTTTTCAGTGGTGCCCAGTGACAGGACCACAAACTGGAACACAAAAGATTCCCTCTGAACATCAGGAAACACTTTTTGACTGTGAGGGCGACTGAACACTTGCACAGGTTGCCCAGAGAGATGGTGGAGTCTCCCTCCTCGGAGATATTCAAAAGCCACAGGGACATGGTCCTGGGCAAACAGCTGTAGGTGGCCCTGCTTGAGCAGGGAGGTTGGACCAGATGACCTCCAGGCATCCCTTCCAACTTGAACGTTTCTTTGATTCTGTGATTCTGTATTTATTGCTTGGCAGGAAAGGTTGGTACTATCTTTGTCTCTGTAGGTGATTTCCACTCACACCAGGAGACTCTTATCTTCATTATGACAGTGCCGTATACAAGACTTCCAACTCCTAAATTATTTCTATTTCCATATGTACTGTCAGTACAGAAGAACACATTTGAACCATTGGCTTTATCAGCAAATTGGCAATGTCCTTTCAGGACTTTACATATTGAAACATATTGCTTCTAATCCTAATGCACCAGAATTTGTTGAAAAACAAACACTGCTGGAGTTTCATTAGGTTATTATATTTCATCTTAAATTATGTTCTTTTGGGGACACACCTAGCATGCCAATGAACAATAACAGATGTGACAGTTTTGGCTCAGTACCAGTCACCAGATACATACAAATTCCTGAAGGATGCTTTCACTATAACAAGCTTTTTGTTATTTAACAGAAGATTATCACTGACAGTAACTACTGCTGCTAACTGCCCATTAAATGTTTTAACATACAGGATACATACTTAGGTGCTGATTGCTGAACAGCTTCATGTGTGGCATCTAATACCTGGAAGTCACTGAAGGAGCGTGTTTCTGCCACAACATATACACAGGCATGCTGTGGTGAGGATAGGAAGATGCCTGAGATAAGTCATTACACAAGACCAAACTTCAACTCAGACTTAACAAGGTGCTTGCAAAAGCTTACTGGATGCTTTGCTTCATGCTTAAGAGGGTCAGAGAAGAAAGGTGGGGAAACTGGCTTATAAAGTGTGACGCACAGGGAATGACTATGGGGTGGTGGTGCTGGGGAAGCCAGGTGACCTCTGCTCTGAGCCAGGAGGGTGGGGAAGATGCTTGGGGTAGCCTCCATTTACAGGACAGATACAGGACACTGGGAAGAGGAGGTACAAGAGAACATAGCTTCATGCTCTGGCAGAGGTGTCAGCAGAGCTGCCAAAAGCTGCCAAAAGTAACCACTGGTAACTTTACAAATGGAAACTAGTACATTCACAAGATGCAAGCACATGATTCTTAAAGATCATCCCATATTACTGAGAAATGTAAGAGTTTCTGAATGACATATTCCTGTGCTATTATAGCTATATCAAGTAATTCGCACTAGGTACTCCTTTCAATACAAGATGCCGTTTCTCCCAGACATCTTGACAGTGAGAAATAATCACCTGACTGTGAAATGGCTAGTGCAGTCCCAGTGCTTTCTTATCAGCACTAGAAAGTTTATGGGCTAGACTAGGAAAAAAACTGATTCAGAGAAATAGTGACATAAAAGAATCAAAGCAGCAGTTAGATAAAAGACCACTGAAAATTACGTGCAGATATTTCTTTAGTGTTCCTTTCTTTTAAGGACAAAACAATACAAATTCTTTAGCAGAAGACACGTAAGGCTCTCTTTTAATAGGCAATGGTGATGACATCAACATAGTGTATTAGAATAGCTAATTTATGTGTGTAATAGTCACTACACCTGCGCAGACCAGAATTTGCATACTCTAATATTTATATATTTGCTTAAATTATACCGAGACCCTTAACATTGTCAGAGTGGTGTAAATTGGCATCTACATAAATGAAAGTAAGCCCACTGCTACCTAATTTGCTCATGCAAAGGAGACGTGCTCTCAGATATTGTCTATGCAATTAAGAACAGCAATACATATTTTGGTCAAGAAAGAGATTTTTTAGATCATATTAACTGAAAATGCAATAATTGTTTTATCACAAACAAAAAGTAGACCTAAAAAAAAGACACATGGAAATAATACACACCATGCTTATTCTGCATTGCAGTTCTGTCCTGAAACTTTAGCACTTTGGTGCAATATTTACTATATATCTTTTATGTTTAATGCAACAGAAAGCCATCATATTTAGATGCAGTCCTTAGCTTCAAGACCTGATTCTCTGCTCTGTGAAATTAGGAGTACCTCAGCTGAAAAAAAAATCAGTCACATAAAACCAGAATCCAAATTTTCTGGAAACCTTGGAGCTGTGCTCTTGGTTCCCCTAAAGTGAACATAAAAATGCACACTCAGATTTCTGAAAGCACATCAGGAGCATTATTCAGGCTGCATGGCAAACAAATCACACTGAAGAAAAGACCCACAAGATCCTGGAAATTTTATTGCTGCAGAACTCAGTCCTGGGGAAAAAAGAGAGAATTCTACTAACATATACTGAAAAAAAAACCCAAAACCCACAGTGTTTTATGCAGGGTGTGTGGAAAAGGAAGGCAGTAAAGCTGATGGTGGGGAAAAAACATGCAATTATCTCCTAACAAGGGAGTTTGTTATTATTACAGCCACACATAGGCTATTATGCGTGGACATTTGGGATAAAAGCAAGCACACCATTAGAGGGAGCCCATACTGCAAGATTATTGTGATATTACCCTAAAAGAACTCCACAACAAAATCTGTGACCATAACAAAAGGGTTCAGTGAACTGCTTGATCACAGGAAATAATAGAAAAATTTGCATCTGCACAAAATAATCCACGCCATAATTCACAAAAAACAGCAGCTAAGAGTAAATGGAGCAAACTTTAAAAAAAACTGCAGTCCGGTTTTTGCATTCACTTCAGTCAGTTGATGTTTCTCTGACACAGTTCCATTGGCAGTGTAATACCGGGAAGCCATTATTACAGCTCCCACCCTACAACACCAGGCATGACTGCAGGTTTTCTCTCATACTGCTGTTCACAAGCTCTTTTCTTCCTAAAGCTGGTATTAAGTGGCTAGTACCCTACACATTAGCTAGTATATTAGCAAATTGTGAGGTGCAATAGGAGCAGATCTTTACAGCCAAAAGGCGGGTGCTGAGACCTGATACCCTGCAGTATATGTATCTGGAGGTTACTACTGTGCTTTACCTCTAACCTGGTTCCAAGGACTAATGCTCATTAGTGTCTGGAAGGTACTAGGTGCATTCCTAAAGTGTATCCTTGGGCTTACTTACCATTTATTTCTGGAGTATCTGCACATAACTGAATTCCTGAACTCCTTATAAAGATACTATTTTTCATAACAATTAGGGTATCTTTATGAAGTGCAATTTGCTGCCATGCATACTCAAGCTATTTCTGAATTAACTAGCTCAGTTACCAGCTACTCAGGCCCTTGCTTGTATATATAACAAGTAAATGTGAAAGTGTCTTCCGTTCTCTGATTAATCCTCGCATGGACTCCAAGGGAAATCTCTGGCTTAGAGCTCTGGCAGGATGACAGCTTCTTCTCTCATGAACAACCAAAGCTCTTTACCTTTTTGAATGGGAAACAGAGCAGGGGAGTAGACAGGTAAGATTAAGAAGAGTCTGGGACTCGGAAGACTTAGGCTCCAATGCAAAGCTGTCTCCAGTTCTGTCTGACTTTACTATAACTGTAGGGATTTATTTTCCTGAATTATTTTGTTGTAAAGTAGTTTGTTTGAGCTATTTTTGACACTGGTTAAGTACATTTCACTGTTAAGTTGGAAACCTCGAGGAAGTGTTACTCAGAAATGGATCTGTTTGATGCTTTTGGGCAGCTTTCATGTACTCATGATGAGAGTGTTTGGATCTGGTTAGAGTCTTAAGTAATTTGAATATGACATTTTATTTGCCTGATTACGTAGGCTCTTCAGAAAAAGATGTGGTTGTTCAACTGAGGTCCATTCAGTTCCATTCCACTGAAAATCTAATAAATAGATTTTTAACATAAATAATCCCATGACTACAAGATCAGTCAGCTAGCACGATCTATACCATTCAACACCTAAAATGAGATGGTGGAGTTTGAGATCCTCCAGTCCTGTTCAACATATGCATCAATGACCTGGATGAAGGGGTAGAGGGTACCATCAGCAAGTTTGCTGATGACACAAAACTGGGAGGGGTGGTTGACACACCAGAAGGCTGTGCCGCCATTCAGCAAGACCTGGACAGGCTGGAGAGTTGGGCAGAGAGAAACCTCATGAAGTTCAACAAGGGCAAGTGTAAGGTACTGCACTTGGGGAGGAATAACCCCGTGCACCAGTACAGGTTAGGGACTGACATGCTGGAAAGCAGATCTGTGCAAAGGGACTTGGGAGTCCTGGTGGACAACGGGATGACCATGAGGCAGCAATGTGCCCTTGTGGCCAAGAAGGCCAATGGCATCCTGGGGTGCATCAAGAGGTGTGTGGCAAGCAGGTCACGGAAGGTTATCCTCCCCCTCTACTCTGCCCTGGTGAGGCCGCATCTGGAGTACTGTGTCCAGTTCTGGGCTCCCCAGTTCAAGAAGGACAGGGAACTGCTGGAGAGGGTACAGCAGAGGGCTACAAAGATGATTAGGGGACTGGAGAAGAGAAGACTGAGAAGGGGACCTCATCAATGCTTGCAAATACTTAAAGTGAGAGTGCCGGAAGGATGCGACCAGTATTTTTTCAGTGGTTCCCAGTGAT